>CM024611.1:57040481-57593557 GCA_014182575.1 Eucalyptus decipiens
TCTACAAATTTTGAACTTGTCCTTTAATAAGCTATCAGGAGAGATTCCTAATGGTGGATCCTTTGGAAATTTCTCGGCTCTCTCTTTCATTGGGAATGAAGCACTTTGTGGAAATGCGATTTTTCAAGTCCCACTTTGCAAAGCAAATGGAATGAAAACCAAGGGACAAGCGGTTCCATATACTATACATTATTGTGCCAATTGTATCAGCTATACTTTTAGTCCTCGTCATTTGCTTGCTTAGAAAGCGTGGGAACACCAATAAAAAAGCTTCAGTTTCGATGGAGAACTTGCCTAGAATTGACCACCCGATGATATCATATCGGGAGCTTTGCTTGGCTACTAACAACTTTAGCGAGAGCAATTTGCTTGGAGTAGGAAGCTTTAGCTTTGTATATAAGGGGACTTTGGCCAATGGGACAGACATCGCGGTCAAAGTATTGAATCTCTATATCGAAGGTGCTCTGAAAGGTTTTGACGCAGAATGCGATGCTTTCCGTATGATTCGACACCGCAATCTCGTCAAGGTGATCAGCACCTGCACGAATGCCAATCTGAGAGCTCTGGTGTTGCAGTATGTGCCTTGTGGGAGGTTGGAGAAGTGGCTGTACTCCAACAACTACCACTTGGATCTCCATCAGCGAGTGAAGATAATGGTCAACATCGCAATGGCGATTGAGTATCTCCACCATGGCCAACCAGAACCCATTGTGCACTGCGATCTAAAGCCTAGCAATATTCTTCTAAACGAGGACCTGGTCGCACAAGTTTGTGACTTTGGAATTGCCAAGATTTTGGCTGCGAACAAGCTTGAAACACAAACCCGAACTCTCGGCACGATTGGTTACATTGCTCCAGGTACATTTGTCGAATAGTAGCTGTATCAAGCCTTTGATTGCCAATATAATGGTATAATGTAATAGAGATATATTAGCACTCGTCTGCCTCTTGATCTTATTACTAATGTCCCAAAAAGAAATAGATCAATTGCCGATGTTCTTATGTCACTAACTATGATGCTTGCAGAGTATGGTTTGGAAGGAAAAGTCACAACAAAAGGAGATGTATACAGTTTTGGCATATTGTTGTTGGAAGTGATTACTGGGAAGAAGCCAACCAGTGAAATGTTCAATGTGGATATCAGCTTGAGGCAATGGGTAGGTGCAGCAATTCCAAAAAGAGTGCTTGACATTGTGGACAGCAAAATCCTTTGCATGAAAGATGAAGATCCGATGCTTTCGAAATTCAAGTGCATAGTCCTATTGATACTAGAATTAGGACTAGAATGTTCAAAGGACTTGCCCAAGGAAAGAATGGACATGAAAACTGTCGTGGTTAAGCTCAACAAGATCAAGTTATCACTTCCTTGATAAGAAAATAGGGCCGAGAGCAGCATAGAGAATTTGAACATCGCATTTTCATATTTTGTACCCAGTAATTTCATTTCCATCGCATTGTGTGTACGACTCTACAAGATTGTTCCTAATCTTCTTTTAAGCTTTCTGAATTAAAGGAAAACAATTCAAAACGCGGCTAAATCTGCAATCGAGAGTCTAACTCATGTCCAACTTCAGAAGTTGTAGCAGTTGCCATGTTCTCCAAGTAAAAACTTTGTTTGAGAGCTGGTAGATTTGCCAATGACAAACATTGTTTCCTTTTTTTCGTTTTTTATTTTTTATTTTGACAAGACAAACATTGTTTCCTTGAAGCTCAACGTTTTCTCGCGTCGTGGCAGGCATAGCCCATGAGCCTTGCGTGTCAAGTTGGGCAGGGCCAGGCCTTTCCAGCCCACATGCTAAGCCTGGGCCGGTACCGGTTTGGGCCAACGTCGTTTTAAAATTTTCCTTTTATTTTTACAACAAATACTTATAATTTATTTTAATTTAACACAAGATTAGTTTAACTTTTTCATATTGAAATTGTAAAGCGATAAGTGGAATAGACAGTAGCTTGGCCTTAAAAAATAAAATATAGTTATCATGCCCACATTAGATGCCTATACGGTCATCTTGATTCCCTATGCAAGTCATAATGGATAGTCACTATCATTTCAATTGCATGGAGAAATAAAATATCGAAAGTCATTTTCTAATTGTTATAATTCTCTTTCAGAAGGCAGACATCAAATCATATCTTCTTATTCTTTCAATGATTAAAACAAACATTTATTCAAGGGCACTACAGAAACGATGAAATATAATAGACCCTTTCTTTTGTCTGTTATCTCTTTCTTTGGCCTGTTTTTCATTGTTCTCTTTCAAGTTTGATTACATTAAAATATGGGAAAATGTCACAAATGGTCCCTATACTATTACCTAATGTGCAATTTGGTCCCTGAACTTTCGATCGGCTCAATTTGGTCATTGAACTATTGATAAATATCCGATTCGGTCCTCGATTTTCAATCGGCTCAATTTGGTCCCCGAACTATTTAATAAATGTCGATTTGGTCCTTGAACTTTCGGCGGCTCAATTTGGTCCCTAAATTATTGATAAATATTCGATTTAGTCCTTAATTCTTTGTTTTTCCTTTTTTATTTATTATTTTTATTATTTTTAATTATTTTTAAATTTTTTTAAATTTTTTTGTTTATTCTCTCTTCCCTCCGCCGGCTCCCGCGGGTCGCCCTCGCCGGTCGCGGGCGAGGCGGCCCGCGGCGTCGAGCGAGGGCCGCCTCGCAGATCCGGTGAGGGAGCCCCGCCGGCGTCGGGCGAGGGAGCCCTCGCCGGCGTCGGGGCTCCTCGCCGGATCTGCGAGGAGCCTCTTGCTCGACGCCGGCGAGGGCCGCCCTCGCAGATCTCGGCGAGGAGCCCCCGGCGGCGTCGGGCGAGGGGCTCCTCGCCGGATCTGCGAGGAGCCTCTCGCTCGACGCGGCGAGGGCCGCCCTCGCAGTCGGCGAGTGAGCCCCTCGCCGGCGTCGGGCGAGGGGCCTCGCCAGATCTGCGAGGGAGCCCTCGCCCGACGCGGCGAGGTGCGGGGCTCCCTCGCTCGACGCCGGCGGGGGCGCCCTCGCCTGCGTCCGGCAAAGAGCCGGCCGACGAGGGCGACCCTCGCGGAGCCGGCTTCCCTCCGCCGGAGCCAGCGGAGGGAAGAGAGAATAAGCAAAAAAAAATTAAAAAAATTAAAAAATTAAAAATTAAAAAATAAAAAATGAAAAAAAATAAAAAAATAAAAAATAAAAAAGGAAAAACAGTAACTAAGGACTAAATCGAATATTTATCAATAATTCAAGGACCAAATTGAGCCGATCGAAAGTTCAGGGACCAAATCAGACATTTATCAAATAGTTCAGGGATCAAATTGAGCCGATTGAAAGTTCAGGGACCAAATCAGATATTTATCAATAGTTCAAGGACCAAATTGAGCCGATTGAAAGTTCAGGGACCAAATTGCACATTAGGTAATAGTATAGGGACCATTTGTGACATTTTCCCTTAAAATATTAAAGTACTACGTAACTGAGGGCTAAAAAGGAAATCAAAAAGTGAGATAAAACCCATTTTTGACTTAAATATGTAGATGAAGGGCATTTTTTCTTTTAATCGGCAGGAAAAAAAAATTATACAATACGAATATGAGTAAAAACTTATGATCATTGTTTTTTTCCTTGAAGTACAAGTAGAATGATTTGAAGTCATCACTTCCAGTGAATTTTACAAGAAAAGTTTTATTCGAGTAGTATTACAACAAGATGGGATACCTAAACATCAATTCAATTTGGACATTTTCCTCCTCAAAAGATCTACTAAGTGATGGTTGCTCGTGATCACTTCGATCTTCTAACTATGAACCGTTGCCTCGTGTCATTAGTCTTTCACAAAGATTCAATTGATGGTGGGTTGTGTAGTGTGCCTCACCCTTGCGCAATCTGACATTTCAGTTTTAAGAGTGAAAGATGAAAATGATAAACAAATTGCAGTTTCTAAAAAAATCCGTCCATGGTCTATGGCTTAGGGTCTTCCCTTTCATAGGTTGAGGTGAGCTATAATGATCTAAATGAGACGTTATGGGGAAATCAAATAATAACCTAGAGGTCAATTGACTAGAGAAAATCAAATTTATAGGTCTACTTGTTCAATTATACATGTAGAAGGGTGAGCATCCCTCTATCGCCCTTTCATACCACAATTTCTTGGGTTTTGAAAACTAAAAAATCGGTTATCTGCATCAAGTGTAATTATCACATCATGTGACAATCAAGAAGTTGACTACATCAAAGCCATTTGTTCGTGGGGGACTTGGTGCCTCCTCGGGCCTATTTGGTAATACTCTAAACGGTGTGTAATTCTATTCTTTCGTTCCCCCAAATAAAAAAAAGAATAGAAATTTATTTGGTAAATTTTTTATTCTAGAGAACAAAAAATCATTGGGAATAAATTTGGAACAGAATCAAGAAATAGAAAAAAAAATTGTTTATTGTTTTTGAGAATAATTCCAGAATTAAACCAATTTTTTTTCTCTTTTCTCTTCTTCTTCCTCATTGCCAATCGCCGGCCACGGCGATGGTCGATGACTAGCTGGGCAAGGTCCGATGATCTCGCTGGAGCCTGTCGTGGTCGGCGATCGACTGGGCAAGGTCCGATGAGCTTGTCGAAGCCTCACTAGGCCCGGGCAAGGCCTGGCGAGGCTCGACCTCGCCCAGCCACCGGTGAGGCTCGGCCTTGCCAAGCCTTGCCGTGAGACTCGGCCTAGCCAGGCCAGGGTGAGGCCAGCTTCGCGCCGGTTGGGCGAGGTCAAGCTTTGCCAGTCTTGCTGATGGTTAGCTGGAGAGGAAGAAAAGAGATGGAAAAGGAAAAGAAAAAAAAAAAAAAAAAAGAAAAATATAATAAAAGTACTAAAAAATTTAAAAAATTCTAATTCACAAAAAAATTTGAGATTTATCAAACACATTTCTATCTCGAGAATATAAAATTTACACATTTATCAAATGTATTCAAATGTTTAGAAACTCGTCCAGGGAAAAATCATTTTTGATCAAAAATTATTCCCGAAAATAAAAATGGTTACCAAATGTACCCTTAGGTGCCCGTCACACATGACAAGTTGCCTAAAAATCACTTTCCATAAAGTGTGCGAGCCGCCATTCTTCTTAACCCTTGATAACTTTGTGTGCAAATATCCGGTCCATGTCAGATATTCTTAAGAGAGGGTTTGTTTAATATTGGATAGTCCAAGGTAGGAGTGTCAACAGTTCAGTTGATATCCGACCCGAACTTAAAAACTACATAATCGACTTGAGACCCAAATGGCATATAACCTTAGCGATTGGGTCAAATTTTGAAGTGTTTTTTTCTTCTTTTTTTGTGCAACGGTTAAGTTAAACATGTTTTTCATAACCCTTTATGGGTCTACACATCACACACCTTCAAAGACCTTACATTCCAAAATGAACGCAGAACAAGGAACTTGCCACACCCATAAGAATGCCAAACTTAGTCCAGTCCTTCAACAAATTTAAGTACAAATTAATTCAGCATTGTCCAAAGAAAAACAAACTTTCGAACAAAGACCACAAGGGGAAGAAATAGAGCAAAAGCAAACAATCAACATTTCCATCTCAATAACAAACAAACAAATTAGTTTAAAATAATAAAATTCAAAATAATATTAGTATTAGATGGGTTCACGGTTTATTTAGACTCAGTACATCTCTATGACTTTCCTCCATTCTCTGTCGTCCTTTATTCGATCTCATGCTCGCTCAATTTGCGCTCTTATCTTGTTTCGGATTTGAGCTTTTCTAAATTGATTTAAGTGTTTTGGTAATATAAATTAAATTGAGTAAAGATCACTATCAATTCGATTTATATTATACAAAAATGAATCAATTTAGATTGGGCAATTTTTGACACGTCTTAAAACCTGCCCTAACCTGATTCGACCTATCCATTCAGTACATACACCCACGAGCACATGTGGAGATGTGCCTTTCGGATGTTGATGGCGCACTGAGATCGATAAAGCACGATGTTCAAAATGTCAAAACGGTCAACTTCACTGATTCGACAAATGCCTCTGTGGAGAAACTCCACATACTAATTTGCTGACACCACATAAGATAGTAGACGAAAAAATGCTTTGAAATTTATAGAAAGCATTAAAATGTGCGACGAGGAAGTCACGTGACTTGTTGTCAAAACGATAATGTCGCGCCAAATATCTTTGCTGTCCTTTTTTAAGTCACAGACACCGTCGTTTTTTTCTTCTTTTCAACCCTTCCCTACTCCCTCCATCACCTGCCTGCAACTCAGAGTTCCGTCCTTCTTCGATCATCGTCAGTCGTCATTATCATCGCTGCGAAATCAGACGGGCGAACGGACGGCGATCTCAGCAAGCGAGCAACGACCTGCCAGGCGGAGCGGCGTCGGCGAGCATGGACGACGCGAACGCCGTCGAAGCCGCCGGAGTTCCGACCTCGGCTCTCAACCGCATCGATCTCTCGAGTTCCGATATCCGACAGTCGGTGTCCCTGCTCAAACAGGTCTTCGATTCTCTCGAGTTTTTCTGATATTCCAATTCGATTTCCGGTGCCGAAACCGAGGAAACTAAGGTTTTTTGATTCGTCACGACGCTGACGGATGAATCCGATCCGTTGGCCTCAGGCGTGCTTGGATTCTGGCTTTTCTACGTGATCAATCACGGAATCGGCCAGGATTTGATGGAGGAGGTCTTCGCCCAGAGCAGGCGGTTCTTCGGCTTGCCTTTGAGTGAGAAGATGAAGCTGTTGAGGAACGAGAAGTACCGTGGCTATACTCCTCTGTTCGATGAGGTCCTCGATACTGCGAATCAGATTCAGGGTTTGTGTCTGACGAATTCATTTGTTCCTTTTTTCCGTGTCAGATTACTGAAGGTCTTTTCTGCTTAAAGCTGATTTAGATGAATAGCTGATGATTCTGATAGCCTCCTGTAATCAGCTGGTGGCTGGTGATTGAGTAGCAACTCTTAGAAAAGGAAGATGCAATTAGTTAGTTACTATTCCTGGTTGTAATTATATTCTGGGAGGAGTGAGTATACTTCATCAGAGCCGACACCGAAATAGGAGCGAGTTGTTTGAAGTGCTAACACGAAACCATGAACAATACAACGAGGATTTAGATGAAACTTGTTAGTATTTATATGGTTATCATTTTTTGAAGATCGATTGAGTAGTAATGATTTCATTGACATCATATAGGAGATTATAAGGAGGGATACTATATAGGAACGGAAGTCCCAGAGGATGATCCTGATGCGCAGAAGCCTCATTCTGGACCAAATCTCTGGCCTTCTGAGGGTAACCAGTTGCTTAATATGATATCTGTGCAACTTCAAACTGTTGCTGGTGATATGTACTTATTTTGGTTTCACTGTTGTGTTTTCACTAGAGATATTGCCAAGATGGAGGCAGACGATGGAGATATTTCATAGTCAGGCATTGTGAGTTTTTGCTATAGATGATAAAGAGCTATGGGCATTAAATTTTATTGTGAGTTGCAAGATGCGAAAGATTATTCCATCCGAGTAAAAGATAATACAGAGATGTTCTGTTTCACTTACGAGAGATTTGGGGCTTTTCCAGTACCCCAATATTCACCATCTTCCCCTTCCACTTGCATCAAATTGTGCCGAGTTCTTTTAATGCCCGAGGGGGGTTAAATTGCCCCTGACTGCCAAACTGCTTATACTCTCCTGGGCTCTTATCCTATGTTGGCCAAAGTGTAAATCTCTTCAAGTTATTTGTAACTGCTGAATTAACAATTTCTAGGAAACTCTGCTGCAATTTGAATAAAATAATTTTAGCTGTTGAGATTTACTATTAATCACACTAACCAAGAACCTCAACTCAAGTGTCTACTTCTTATATTGGTAGGGCTGATATTGTAGTCACAATTTTCATTGCATAGGATCTGTCAAACAGTTGACTTTTGGATCTGGTTATATCTCAAGAGTAATGCCTAGATGATCTATGTGGCAAGATCAAGTGCAATCTGTTGATATAAAAAAGTGATGGTAGTTAATCTTGGTAATTTTTTGATTTGTAAATATGCTCATCAGAAATGTGGCGAAAGTAGTTGCAAGGATCATTGCTCTAGCACTTGATCTGGAGGCTGATTTTTTTGACAAGCCAGAAATACTCGGCAAGCCTATTCCGATTTTGCGCTTGTTGCACTATGAAGGTAGATTTTTACTTCAGTGAACTACAAAATAAGATTGACAATTCCTTTTTCTCATCCAGTTGATATTCCTTTAGGTCTAATCTCTGATCCCTCTAAAGGGATATATGGAGCTGGGGCACATTCGGACTTTGGGTTTCTTACCTTGTTGGCAACAGATGATGTGCCGGGTCTCCAAGTATGAAATATTCTCCTATAAAACTGTTGGTGCAGACTCTATGCATGGTTATAATGCAGGAAACTTTTAAACTTACTCAGATTTGCAAGAACAAGGATGCTAAACCTCAGGCATGGGAATATGTGCAACCTTTGAAAGGGTAAGGCCCAACAGAACTTGAGAGGAAGATGTTCGAGATCTCATATTTAAACTAACTTGAACACTTTTGGTAGAAGCCATCGTGTTAGGATTTGCATTCTAGTGATTTGTGGATTACAAATTTAACTTGGACTAGCTTTGATTTTATCTTCTACTTTTTTGATTTATTGGAGCATGTTCATGATGACATTTTCCCCTTATATGCATGATTGGAAGATTACTTCATGCTGGTGTTGAGGGGAATACTACCCCCGGACTAGTCACAACTTTCTGACAAACATCGTTGTTTGTCTGACCCTGATCTGCTACTATAGTTCTTGTTCGTACAAAAAAATGATATGCCAGTTTAGAGAGAAAGTATTATTGTCAGATGGGTGATAAAAATTAGTTCCAACTTAGACATTTAGAGAGGTGCCCTCATCCACTTCTCCTTTCATATCTGCGATTTGCATCTGTATAAGTATTCATCATAACTTTGATTAGTTCAATCCTTTTGATGATGACCCTCCCTCCCTCCCTCCCTCTCTCTCTCTCTCTCTCTCTCTTTCTCTCCCTCAAACACCGTTGCACACACTCACATGATGGTTTTCCACCATTCTTTCTTGGTTAATCATTTGCTGGTCCAATTATTAGAACATGTCTTACGACATATGTCCAGTTGCAAGAAGTTTGAGAGGGAAAAATTTCGGAAGAGAATATGTCATTGCTCAAGCATGTTTTTATTCCGCTTAACTTTTTGACAGAACATAACAATCTCACAACGATCCCGAAAACTAACATTCTTTCCATGGCTATTTGGTACAGAGCGTTCATAGTGAATCTTGGTGATATGCTAGAACGATGGAGCAATTGTATTTTCAGGTAATATGCTTTAATAGAAGTCTATTCAAATAAATTGGCATGGGGAAAGCTTGAATATGAAGATTGGAGATTTTCTAAAGCAAGCTACTATAGATTGGTAACCAGTCCCAAACTCTACCAGAATTTCTTCAGCTGTACCCTCTTGGCTCTTGTTGATATTAGTAGCCCATTAGTAGTGCAAGAGCATCTACTCTTGACATTGCCTAATTACTGGCTGAGTTGCCTCGGGAAGAAAGTCCAAGTTAAACACAGTTGTTGAAATGGAATGCTATGTTGATGACCTGCATTACTTTCTACACAGAGTCCACTTTATGAATGATAAACCATAAAAGAATTATCCTAGCGTTTTTGTTATTATTGCTCTTATTGGTCAATTTTTCGATATCAATCCTTGTATGTGTTCTGCGATTGCTGACCACAGATAAGGCTTAACATGCACGGTCGTCATGCTTGAGAACGTGTTTAGTGATATAGGAAATGAGCTGTATAGGTGTCCTGCAGTTCTCCATAATTAGCAAGTTCATTCTCTATTATTTTTTTAAGTATTTGACTTGCTGCTTTTTCGCTTCTTTTTGTCAAATTTATACTAATCTCTCTCTCTCTATATATATATATATATATATTGGCTTTTGCAATCAGGTCCACGCTCCATCGAGTTATAGGGAATGGTCAAGAACGGTATTCTGTATGGCCCTCTCTCTCTCTCTCTCTCTCACGTCATCTTTTGGAAAATTTGGCAAAAGCCATTAAGAGAATTTTGAAGCTTTGTCGAGTCTGTTGAAGAAAGTCCGATTGGTTGGTTAATAGGAAGAGCAGTGTATAATTGAAGCCAATCTGGGATAGTTGTAGGCTGATTAAAAGTGGTCCTAGGTTTGAGATCACGTTCTAGTGGCAAGTCAGTCGAGCATGTGATTAAACTCTTAGGAAATTCCCCTCAACTCGAAACTATCTTCAGGAATAATGCACATTTATTTCTGCAAAAAGTCTAATTGTTTTTATTCCCTTGTTAGCATTATTCGTCCATTACCTTCTCTTTTCTTGATGAGTGTTTTTGGCTAAAATCTCTGTTAAGAATCCTATTTATGCTCATGTTCTCACGGAATGCAGATTGGTCTCTTCCTGGAGCCTAACCATGAGTGTCTCGTCGAGTGCTTGCCTACATGTACGTCAAAGGAAAATCCTCCCAAGTAAGCTGTCTTGTGTAAATTAGTTTCTTTCCTATATACCATCAAGATGTTGCTATTGTATTTCCCATGTTGTCAAATCTCAGCCCTAAGATCTAGTTCTTCTCCTCCTTGATTCAAATGACACACTTTATGCGTTTTGTTTGGGTGTCAATGCTCTGCTTTGTACGTGATTGTCAGAAGTGGATATTGCATTACCAAGGATCATCTAAACTCATATGCTTGGACTTTTCGTTTATGTTAAGAGGACTACATCTAAGTTTTAACTCCATTTTCATGAAGAAAAATGTTTACACGGAAACTAGGCATTGACCTGTCCCTGATTTGATCAATTGATACGATTGATTGCGTGCTCGCATTGTGTTTGAACCATTTCGCATGGGGATCTTGATGTGGTATTTATCATAGCTACTCCAGTAATTAGCTTTTTCTGTTTTTTGATTGAGACTCCAATAGTTGTTAGACATGGTGCAAATTAACAAATTTACGCCAGCAGCATCTGATCCTAAACTAAATTTCTTCAAAATTGATTCACGTGCAGGTTTCCTCCCATCTTATGTCAGACCTACTTGGCCCAAAGATACGGCGATACTCATGCTGATTTAGATGTATACAGAAAGGAAGAAGTTTAGAGTCTGCCTGTGAGGAGCTGGAGCCTGTCAACCAGCACTTGTCTGAAGTAGGGGGTTATACATTGAGAGTTCGTAAAGAAGTGCATGATGAGCTTAGAGAAGAGCAGCGAATGGGGTACACGCGTGTACATACATATGCATACACAACTAATAATCTGCTTATGTTTATGCAGGGAAGTAATAGTTTGGTCTTCTTGCTTCCATGATTTGGCTCCTAAATTAGCAGTTTGTACATGCAACTCTTTAAGAAAGGAAATGAAATCGAGACGCCATGCATATTTCTTGGCGCCGACTTTCCTGTGGTTCAACGGATGGACAGTTGCTTTGTTACGATAGTTTCAGCGGATTGGACTGTACATGCAACTTTTGGCATATTTAGCAAGATTTTTTGGATGAGGTAGGCGTGTCGCTAAGCCTACGAAGGATTGAAAATATAACGGGCTAAGACGAGGAGAGAGCAAGCATGTCCGTGTGGGTGGGACTAGGAGTAGCATTAGCAAGGGCACAAACTGAGATCGTAAGCCGCTGCTTCTTTCTAAGAAATCTTTCTGATCTTTCTCAAGGGTGGATTAGGTCAGTCCCTTCTCGAAGTCCTCGTGTGACGCTTAACTAGCTGACGCTTCCGCTACGTAAAAACAGAGAAACAAGCACTGGAAACAGAACTTCCGACAGGAACCTGGCTATCTCTTTAGCTCTTTGTTCTCAATGAAGGTGGAAAATCTCCCAAGACAGTGAGATAGTTAAATTAGCAGTTACCAAGTTAATTATACTCTTCTAGCTTTCTTGTATTTTAAACGGCTAATTGATTATGCAAGGGATTGAAATGGAAATATGTAGTGGAAACAGATCATAAGACATTCATTGTTCCGCCCATTACATTGGAAATTTTGACAATCTTGTATCTAGGGATGATTGGTTGTTGAGTGGGTTGATTCTCGACTTGAAATTAGATATCCACCTCATGATTCCAGGTTCCGAATTTTCGAGACTGGGAATTGAATGGGTCATTTTTGGCATAGTTGCTTCCTGATTTTGCTGGTTTCCAGTTCTATTTAATGGGGTACCTTTATGTACATGCATATGCATATACAACCAATGATCTGTCTATGTTTCTGCATGGAAGCAATAGTTCAGTCGCTTCCGCCTTATTTTGCTCCTAAATTAGCTGTTTGCTCCTAAATTAGCTGTTTGTACATGCATCGCTTTGAGAAAGGAAGTGAAAAGGAGATGCCACACTCATGTCTAAGCATCTACTCTCCTGCGATTCAACGGATGGGTCCGTCAGCTTTTCAACGATAGTTACGTAGATTGGACTGTACATGCAACGTTCTGCGTACTTGACGAGATTTCTGGACGAGGTGGGCGTGTTGCTAAGCCTACAAAGGATTGGAAATTTTGAAGAGCTGAGGAAGGGAGACCAAAAATTTCCATGGGGATGGGACTATGGGCAGCATTGGCAAGTGCACTTACCGAGATCGTAAACCACTTTAGCCACGTTGGCCGCCACTTGCCAAGAAATTTTCCTGAGATGTTTCTAAAAGATATATAGATCGTAAGCCATTTTTCTGACTGTTCATTATGGAGAAGTTAATCTGTTTTGCACTTGTTGATGTTTTGTTGGCTTCCCTATTGATGTTTCGCCGAATCTAGGCAAGGGTGAAGGAATGGGTGTTATAATTTTACAATTTAAAGTCACCGTGATACACACAAAGTTTGCGTAATTTTCTCCATCAAACATGAGCTTCATAAAATTATTATCTGTGACATATTTTATTTAAATTAATAAATGAAAGGATGACAAAAAACATATTAAATATATTACGGGTCTAATTAGACCAACTGAAAGTTGTGGGAAGATATTTCACATAATTAAAAGTGACTTAATTGAATCAATTGAAAGTTCAAATATGACATGAAGCATGGATAAATTTTGACAGACTACTAATAACATTATCTCTTCCAATAATAGGAACTTTCAATCAATCAACTTCCCACAAGACACTTGATATTATCTTTGCCGGAAGGTTACAATAGTTATCACAAAACCTTTTCACCTTTGTGCTTTGGAGAATGATCCAAAGTTCCATTTGTACTCTCGTAGAGTTGAAAGTAAGTGTGAAAGTACAAACGTGAAGAACGGACCATAGACATGATTGGGGGACATCATTTGATAATTAGTCTTTCTTTACATTGTTTTCTTTTTCTTTCTTTCTGATTGAGACAACCATTTGGTAGGTTTTGGTATTGAACATTAAGAACAGGTCGAAATTAGCGAACCGTCTATTGATGCAAACAAAAGAGACTCTAATAATTATGGAGGAGTTCATCTGTTTAGCATTTGTTGATGTTCTGTTGGCTTCCCTATTGATGTTTCGCCAGATCTGGGCAAGGGTGAAGGAACGGGTATTATGATTTTACAATTTAAAGTCACCATGGCACGCACGAAGTCCACGTAATTTTCTCTATCAAACATCCGCTTAATAAAATTGTTATCCATGACATATTTCATTGAAATTAATAAATGAAAGGATTACAAAAAACATATTAAATATATTACGGATCCAATAAGACCAATTCAAAGTTGTGGGAAGATATTTCACATTAATCAAAAGTGATTTAATTGAATTGATTTAAAGTTCAAAAAGTCCAAAAGTAAGTGCGAAAGTAAGTGTGAACGTGAAGAACGGGCCGTAGACATGATCGATGGACATCATTTGATAGTTAGTCTTTCTTTACATTGTTTTCTTTTTCTTTTTTCTGATTAAGACAACCATTTGGTAGGTTTTGGTGTTGAATACTAAGAACAGGTCGAAATTAGCAAACTGTTTGTTGATGCAATCAAAAGAGACTCTACTCATTATGGAGAAATTCATCTTTTTAGCATTTGTTGATGTTCTCTTGGCTTCTCAATTGATGTTTCGCCAGATCTAGGTGAGGACAAAAGGAACAGGTATTGTAATTTTACGATTTAAAGTCATTAGGACACGCACAAAGTCCATGCAATTTTCTCCATCAAACATCAACTTTAGAAAATTGTTATCCACGACATATTTCACTTAAATTAATAAAAGAAAGGATGACAAAAAACATATTAAATATATTACAGATCCAATAAGACCAATTCAAAGTTGCGGGAAGATATTTCATATTAATAAAAAATGATTTAATTGAATTGATTGAAAGTTCAAAAGGTCCAAAAGTTGGTGTGAAAGTAAGTGTGAACGTGAAGAAGGGGCTATAGACATGATAAAGGGATATCATTTGATGGTTAGTCTTTCTTTACATTGTTTTCTTTTTCTTTTTTTCTAATTGAGACAACCATTTGGTAGGTTTTGGTGTTGGATACATGTTGAAATTAGCGAACTGTCTATTGATGCAATCAAAAGAGACTCTACTCATTATGGAGAAGTTTATCTTTTTAGCATTTGTTGATGTTTTGTTGGCTCCCCTATTGATGTTTCGCCAGATCTAGGCGAGGGCGAAGGAACATATTATAATTTTACAATTTAAGGTCATCATGACATGCAAAAAGTCCTCGTAATTTTCTCCATCAAACATTAGCTTCACAAAATTGTTATCCATGACGTATTTCATTTAAACTAATAAATGAAAGGATGACAAAAAAACATATTAAATATATTACAGATCTAATTAGACTGACTGAAAGTTGAGGGAAGATATTTCACATTAATCAAAAGTGGTTTAATTGAATCGATTGAAAGTTCAAATATGACATGAACATTGGATAAGATTTGATAGACTACTAATAACATTATCTCTTCTAGCAGTAGGAACTTTCAATTAGTCGACTCCCCACAAGACACTTGATATTGCCTTCGCGGGAAAGTCACAATAGTTATCACAAAGCCTTTTCACATTCATGCCTTGGAGCATTGGTCCAAAGGTCCATTTGCACACCCACAAAGTTAAAAGTAGGTGTGGAGGTGAAAATGTAAAGAACAAGCCATAGACGTGATTGGGGGACATCGTTTGATAGTTAGTCTTTCTTTACATTGTTTTTTTCCCCTAATCGAGACAACCATTTGATAAGTTTTGGTATTAAATACTAAGAACATGTTGAAAGTAGTGAACCATCTATTGATGCAATCAAAAGAGACTTCGTTCATTATGGAGAAGTTCATCTTTTTAGCATTTATTGATGTTCTGTTGGCTTCCCTATTGATGTTTCAGCCAGTCATCTGTTCTAGTAACTTCACTGATCAAGAGGCTCTCCTCCACTTCAAATCAACGATGGAAGTCGACCCGACAAACACCATCAAAGGTGGCAATTGGACAGTGGAAGCAAATTTCTGTGAATGGATTGGTGTCGTTTGCAGCAACCGCAGGCAGAGAGTCATAGCTTTAGACCTCTCACACATGGGTCTCCAGGGAAGGCTCTCTCCCTACCTTGGCAATCTTTCTCTCTTGGCTTCTCTTGATCTCCGCAACAACAGTTTTTATGGCATGATTCTGATAGAAATTAGTCATTTACGCCGCCTGAAAGAACTTATACTCGAATCGAACCAGTTCGAAGGGAACATTCCTCCTATCTTAACCCAGTGCCAAAACCTCGAAGTCATGTCACTTGCGACGAACAAACTAACGGGTGGTATACCAAGAGAATTTGGCGCCTTCCCTAAGTTGCAACAACTGAATCTTAGCTCGAACGACTTACGGGGTCAAATTCCAAGCTTCATGGGCAACATATCCACATTGCGAGTCATTATACTTGCCAATGCTACTCTCACAGGTTCGATTCCTTCAGCACTTTTCAATAGATCACTCACGTGGTTCAATTTGACGGATAATTATCTCTCTGGAAGTCTTCCCTCCGATCTTTGCTACCGCTGGCCTAACATTCAGATTCTTTCACTGCGTCAAAATCAATTCAACGGCCTGTTACCAGAGACGCTAACCCAATGCAAAGAGCTTATCATATTGTGGTTGTCATACAATCATTTTCAGGGAAGCATTCCTCGAGATATAGGCAGCTTGCAAAAGCTGCAATATCTCCTTATTGCTGTTAACAACTTGACTGGTACGGTTCCTCAAACCATCGGTAACATGTCGAGCTTGCACACACTGGACATAGGATCTAACCACATTCAAGGGGAGATTCCGAGTGAGATTGGCAATTTAGTCAATTTGCAACGAATGCGCCTTGCGCATAATTTACTAATCGGTGAAGTGCCTCAAGAGGTTTTTAATATTTCTTTGCTCCGAGTGCTTAATTTGATGAACAATTCCCTCTCTGGAAGCCTTCCCTCAGGTAGAGATCTAAGCCTTCCGAATTTGGAAGGTCTATATCTATCAAGAAATGGCTTTGGCGGCAACATCCCACAGTATTTATCGAATTTTTCGAACCTAATCCTTTTCGATGTTAGTGACAATCAACTTAGCGGACCCATAAATACGAGTTTGGGCAACTTGAAGAACCTCGAAATCATTGATATTGGGTTAAATAAGCTAACAGGAGAGACTTACGGTTCGGAGCTCAGTTTTCTCTCTGCTTTATCTAATTGTCTGTTGCTAAGAGTCATGTGGTTGGAAGGCAACCTGCTTCGTGGCTCCATACCAAAATCTATCAAAAACTTCTCCAATTCCCTACAAATTCTAATTGCTCACAATTGTCAAATAAGAGGTCGTATTCCCGAGGAAATGGGTTTCTTGAATAGATTGACTTTCCTAGAGTTAAGCAATAATGCTCTAGACTGCAACATCCCATCATCGATCGGAGGACTAGAAAGGTTGCAAAGGTTGTATCTTGATAACAACCATCTCGAAGGACCGATCCCTGATGAGATATGCAACTTGACAGGTTTAGGAGAGTTGCTACTCCAGCAAAATAGGATATCGGGATCAATCCCAAATTGCATTGGAAACCTTAGCGGCCTTCAAAAGTTTCTCATAAGCTCGAATAACATGACATCGGTTATACCAGTTAGTCTGTGGGGCCTTCAAGAACTCATCTTCCTCAATCTGTCACTCAACTCTTTCAATGGAGGACTACCACTTGAAATAGGGAAGATGAGAGCTATAGAGAGCATCGATCTTTCTTGGAACTGACTTACTGGTGCCATACCGAGTTCCATCCAAGAGTTTGAGAGCCTTGCTTCTCTCAACTTGTCAAGGAACTCGTTTCAAGGATTGATACCACAGTCGATCGGCCATCTCAAAGGGTTGGATTTCCTTGATCTCTCCTACAATGAGTTATCAGGCATGATACCTGAGTCCTTGGAAGGACTTGCATATCTACAAAATTTGAACTTGTCCTTTAATAAGCTATCGGGAGAGATTCCTAATGGCGGGCCCTTTGGAAATTTCTCGGCTCTCTCTTTCATTGGGAATGATGCACTTTGTGGAAATGCGATTTTTCAAGTCCCACGTTGCAAAGTAAATGGAATGAAATCATCAAGGGACAAGTGGCTCCATATACTATACATTATTGTGCCAATTACATCAGCTATACTTTTAGTCCTTGTCATTTGCTTGCTTAGAAAGTGGGGGAACACTAGTAAAAAAGCTTCAATTTCAATGGAGAACTTGCCAAGAATTGACCACCCGATGATATCATATCGGGAGCTTTGCTTGGCTACTAACAACTTCAGCGAAAGCAATTCGCTGGGAGCAGGAAGCTTTAGCTCTGTATACAAAGGGACTTTGGCCAACGGGACAGATATTGCAGTCAAAGTACTAAATCTCCATATTGAAGGTGCTTTGAAAAGTTTTGACACAGAATGTGATGTTTTCCGTATGATTCGGCACCGTAATCTCATCAAGGTGATTAGCACTTGCACGAATGCCAATTTGAGAGCTTTGGTGTTGCAATACATGCCTTGTGGGAGCTTGGAGAAGTGCCTGTACTCTTACAACTGCAACTTGGATCTCCATCAGCGAGTGAAGATAATGGTCGACACCGCAACGGCGATCGAGTATCTCCACCATGGCCAACCGGTACCCATTGTGCACTGTGATCTGAACCCTAGCAATATTCTTCTAAATGAGGACTTGGTTGCACAAGTCTGCGACTTTGGAATTGCCAAGATTTTGGTTGAGAACAAGCTCGAAACACAAACCCGAACTCTCGGCATGATTGGTTACGTTGCTCCAGGTACATTTGTCGAATATTAGCTAATTCAAGCCTTTGATTGCCAATATAATGGTGTAATGTAACAGAGATATATTAGCACCTGTATGCCTCTTGATCTTATTACTTTTGCCCCAGAAAGAAATCGATCAGTTGCTGCTGTTCTTATGTCACAAACTACGATGCTTGCAGAGTATGGTTCGGAAGGAAAAGTCTCAACAAAAGGAGATGTATACAGCTTCGGCATATTGTTGTTAGAAGTGATTACTGCAAAGAAGCCAATTGCTAAAATGTTCAATGCAGAGATTAGCTTGAGGCAATGGGTAGGTGCAACAATTCCAAAGAGAGTGCTTGACATTGTTGATAGCAGAATCCTTCACACGAAACATGAAGATCCGACGCTTTCAAAATTCAATAGCATAGTTTTATTGATACTAGAGTTAGGACTAGAATGTTCAAAGGACTTGCCCGAGGAAAGAATGGACATGAAAACTGTCATGGTTAAGCTCAACAAGATCAAGTTGTCACTTGACAAGTAAACAAGGCCGAGAGCAACTCAAAGAATTTGAACATCACCTTTTCATATTTTGTAATTAGTAATTTTCTAGTGCATTGTGTGTATGACTTTGCAAGATAGTTCCTAATCTTCTTTTAATCTTTCCGAATAAGAGGAAAACAATTCAAAACGTGACTAGATCTGCAATCAAGAGTAGAACTCATGTCCAACTTCAGAAGGTGTCGCAGTTGCCATCTTATCGCATCATGCTAGGCACAGCCCATGAGCCTTGCGTGTCAAGTCGTGCTGGGCTGGGCCTTTCCAGCCTACATGCCAAGCCCGGGCCCGGTACCTATTCTGGCCAATTTCAACCCCTTTTCTGTTTAAAATTTTCCTTTTATTTTTACCAAAAAAAATTACAATTTATTTTAATCAAACAAAAGATTATTTTAATTTTTCCATATTGAAATTGTAAAGTGAAATCAAACTAAATAGAACATCAGTAGCTTGGCCTTAAGAAAGAAAATATAGTTATCATGTTCGCATTACCCGCCTACATCGTCATCTTCATTCCCTATGCAACATCATAATAGATAGTATTTCAATTACTTGGGGAAATAAACTATCAAAAGTCATTTTCTAATTGTTATAATTCTTTTCCAGAAGGCAAACATCATATTCTTTCAACGATTAAAACAAACATAATCGGCAAAAAAAAAAAAAAACATTATACATTCGAATATGAGTAAAAACTTATTATCATCATTTTTTTTCCTTGAAGTACAAGTAGAATGATTTGAAGTCATCCCTTCCAATGAATTTTACAAGAAAAGTTTCAGTCGAGTAGTATTACAACAAGATGGGATACCTAAACATCAATTCAATTTGAATATTTTCCTTGTCAAAAGATCTACTAAGTGATGGTTGCTCATGGTCACTTCAATCTTCCAGCTATGAACTGTTGCCTTGTGTCATTCTTCTTTCATAAAGATTCAATCGATGGTGGGTCGTGTAGTGTGCCTCGCCCTTGTGCAATTTGGCTTTTCAGTTTAAAGAGTGGAAGATGAAAATGATAAGCAAAATGCAGTTTCTGAAAAAATCCGTCCTGCGGTCTATGGCTTAGGGTCTTCCTTTTCAGAGGTTGAGGTGAGCTATAATGATCTAAATGAGGTGTTACGGGGAAATCAAATAATAACCTAGAGGTCAATTGACTAGAGAGAATCAAATTTATAGGTCTGCCGGTTCAGTTATACATGTAGAAGGGTGAGCATCCCTATATCGCCCTTTCATACCACATTCTCTCGAGTTTTGATAATTAAAAAATCCGTTATTTGCATCAAGTGTAACCATTGCATCATTTGACGATGAAGAAGCTGACTGCATCGAAGCCATTTGTTCGTGGCGGACTTGGTGCCTCCTAGATGCCCGTCCCACAAGATGAATTGCCTAAAAATCACTTTCCATAAAGTCTGCTAACCGTCATTCTTCTTGACCCTTGATAACTTTGTGTGCAAATATCCGCCCCATGTAAGATATTCTTAAGAGAGGGTTAGCTTAATATTGGATAGTCCAAGGTAGGAGTGTCATCAATTTGGTTGATATCTGACCCAAACTGAAACACTACAGAACCGAAATGGCATATAAATTGAGCGATCGGGTCAGGTTTTGAAATTTTTGTGTGTGTGTGTGTTTGTGTGTGTGTGTGCAGAGATTAAGTTAAACATGTTTCTTAAAATCCCTTATGGATCTACACATCACACATCTCCAAAGACCTTAAATTCCAAAATAAATGCAGGACAAGGAACTTAGCACATCCCATAAGAATGCCAAACTTAGTCCAGTTTGTCAACAAATACAAATTAATTCAGCATTGTCTAGAAAAAAACAAACTTTCTTACAAAGACCACAAGGGGAAGAAATAAAGCAAAAGCAAACAATCTATCTTTGCTTAACTAACGTTATTCTGCAAATAAGAAGTGAAGAAGACAACAATCATTAAGTGCCTAATGCAAGATAGAATAAGTAAATACTCAACTAAGGCACAGCTCAGTGTTATTACCACCACCCGTTTCACTGTTTTTCTCTTTTCACTCGTTCAATGAGTGCACTTAAAAGAAAAACCAAATCATTTCAAATAATACATACTAGCATTTAAGGATAAGTAATTTCTGCAAGACCACATTTCACCAACTTGGTATCTGATGGATTTATGAGATGGGCTTAAGGCCCGTCCGCCCAAGTTGGGCCCAAAAAGCCCGGCCCACGGGAATAGGGCCCGTGGATGGGGGAACGTATAAAAGGGATGAGAGAGAGAGAGGACGCACCTGTTGAAAACAGAAGTTACGTACGTTCTCCCCTCTCCCGCGTGCTCTCTCTCTCCAAAAAAAAGAACAGTAAGGCAAACGGCACTGTCTTCCCTTCGATTGACATCATCGGATCAGAATTTCTTCATCTTCTCCAGCATTGGTGTTTAATCTGTGGCTAACAAGGTACGTTCGAATCCGTGGTGTGCTTTACGATCGGTGATACGTGATTTTCCCGGGCTACGCTTTTGCATTCGATTTAGGGGTTCGATTCAGTGTCGAATCCAGTTTTCGGGGATCCGTTATTCCCAACATTGGTATCAGAGCCCTAGTTCACGTTTTCCCGACTTGTTTGACGTTTTTTGATCGATTTTTCGCAAAAAAATTTTCGGCCGTACGGATCGGGGCTGAAATCCCGACACCCGAGCGTTGTTCGGCCATTTTTCTGAGTTTTCGTAAGTCGAAATCCTTTTCCGAACACATGGGGAGAAAGGCGACGTCGAGACGAGTCCGGCGACATGTCGCACGCCACCGTACGATGCTGCACGCGCCCGGAAGCGCTGGCAATGGCCAGTGCGTGCGCCACATGCGCCGGTGACGAACCGGCACGTGCGCGCCGGCGACCGGCGAAACGGCACGCGCTGACGTCACGCGATGACGTCATTGTGACGTCATCCAACGGTCGGTAACCGCTCGGATGACGTCACCGATGACGTCATCGCCCGGCGACATTTCACCGGGCAGTCACCGCCGACGACCGACCCGAACGAGGACCCGACCCGACTCGAGTGAACGCCTGGCACGTGCGGCACGTGCCGCCGACGTCTGCGTGGCGTCGGCTAGCGCATGCGCGCGGCACGTGCGGGCGGTTCGCTCGACCCGACCCAACCGGCGCGACCGGTCCGACCAGCTTGACTGGTCCGCCCCGTCCGACGACCCGCGCCCGCTGACCCGTTGACCCGTTTGACCCGTTGACTCTGACTTTGACCGTTGACCGACGACCGTTGACTTTGACCATTGACCGTTGACCCGAAAAAAAAAAAAAGAATTTGTTTCTTTTTCATGTATGCCTATGTGGTTTATATGTAATTTTTATTTTTTATTTTTATTCTGCATTTGTTGCATGAATTTTTTTTTTTGAAAATTATGTATTTTCCCTTATGTAAATTATGGATTATAAGTGATCCATTTTTAGTTCTGCATTTGTTGCATGAACTATGATGCGTCATGCACGGATACCTGTAATCCCGAGAACGGACGAGGGAAATGCAAGACTTAAAAGGCTGATGAAAGAGTTAGCTGATTATCGGTGGCATGACGGTGATTTAGTATCACAAGTGGTCAGGGTCAATTAGATGATACAAGAAATCATCTGGAATGGTTATCTAATGCCGGATTTTGAGAAAGTGCCGGCTATGATGAACACTCTTCCGCCTGAATGGCAAGCAGTATTAGATCGGCCATGGGAGGTCAACGTGGTTCCGGGTTATAGGGAGCTAGTGGAAGCTTTTGTAAGAGAGTACTATAGGATTAAGTTGGCCAAAACTTCAATCCTTAGATTAAGCGCCACATGGCGCAGAGTGAATGCGCCTTGGTGGCGACATGAAAGCTCTCCAAAAGTTTTTCCATGGTTGGCAAATGTGCCTTCAGTTTTCTCAGATGTTTTGACTGATAGATTATAATGGACATTCCCTAATTATTTCTTATATTAATTATGAGATGTTTTATGGGTGTAAATATCTCTTTTCATGTTGATATGTTTTCCGTATATATTGCTTAGTGTAATATGTCAGTTGTATTATGTTGAAAGCATGATTATTCTGTTGAATATAAATTATTGTTTGTTTTCTATTACTGCTGGTTGCTGTGGGTAATTAGCTGTGGGTAGTTTTAGAAGTTTTTGTAACTTCATAGAATTGATTTTGCATATGACAATTATATTAATAATAATTTTGAGTGAGGATTTTTGGAGGATGATTGGAAACATAGTGACCTTTTGATCTGAAACCTTACTTAAAATTGTTTATTGATATGATGGGTCTGTGCAAAAGTAGATGCATAAGAGATAGGCATTAATTGTTCGTGCATATATGTCTGATGTGTTCAGATCGATGCTTTCGGCAACTAAGAACGTAATTGCTGATATGAACGGCAACAATTGTGAAATATTGAATATGAAGATTCAATATGTGCTTTGGAAAAGCAAGAAGCACCGGAAGCTCTTGACCATATTATGGAAGATCTTGAGGATCTTTGTGCGCCACCTTGAGCTTGTAGAGGACCACCTAACGGCATTTGAGCCAAAAATGGACATTTGCAATGCTGGTTCTAGCTCAGAAAGGGCTTTGAGCTCTAAGCGCAAGCGTATTGATTCGTTCAATATGTAGGAATGCAAATGATCAAGTTCTTGTTGCAAGAAATCAAGAGTTAACCAACATAAGAGAGGAAAACGTCCTCAAGTGAAGAAAATGTCAAGAGTGAGGTATTACAATTGTGACAAGAGAGGTCACTATGGTCGCGACTGTCGTGAGCCAAAGAAAGTAATACACCTCTTGTACATTTGAGAACTTTGCTTATGTGTCAAGTCTCGTATGATTGGTTGAATCCAATCCTTTGTGGACTTTGTAGATTCAAGGGCGACAGACCATGTAAGGAAGGATAGAGGATCCTTCGTGGAATTTTGACGAGTACCAACTGGAACTAAGTGGACCTATGTGGGAAACATCTCCAGAGCTGAAGTTAAAGAGATTGGCACCTGCCAACTGAACATGCGTGGTGGACGCAACTTGTTCCTACATGATGATCTATATGCTCCGGAGATTCGTCGAAATTTAATATCTGTTTTGATGTTGGTTAAGCTTGGTTTTAGTTTGAACTTCCGTAATAGAGATGTAGATTTGTATTTGGATACAAACTACTATGGTTGTGGTCACTTTCTAGATGGTTTCATTGTACTATATGTTGACTATAGTGATGTCAATATGTTATTCCCTTGTTTCACGTCTTCTACTTTATATGATAATGATGTGAATATGGTGGCATGCTAGACTTGGTCATATGGGCCAACAACATATGAAAAGACTAGCCAAAGAGGGCTTATTGGGCAACATTGAAAAAGTCGATTTGCCTAGATGTGAGCATTGCCTAGTAGGGAAAATGACAAGGAAACCATTTGGAAAAGGTAAAAGAGCTGAATTTCCTCTGCATTTAATCTATTCTGATGTCTGTGGTTCAATGAATGTGAGAGGAAGGCAGTGGGCTGTTTATTTCATCACTTTTATAGATGATTCTACTCGATTTAGATATGTCTATTTGATTTCTCGTAAATCTGAAGCATAAGTTGTTTTAAAATGTTTATGAACTTGGAAGAAAATCAATTAGACAAGAAAATAAAAGCATTTAGATCCGATCGAGGCCGAGAATATTTATCTGATGAGTTCAGAAAATTATGTGATGAAAAAGGAATAGAAAGACAGTTGTCTATTCCATATACTCCTCGACAAAATGGTGTTGCGGAGAGAAGAAACAGAACTCTCTTTTGGAAATGGTTAGGTCCATTATGGCACATGCTAACTTACCTATCACTTTTTTGGAGTGATGCGTTGTTAACTGCTGCCTATATACTTAACCGGGTGCCTTCTAAATCAGTTGCTTCCACTCCATATAAGTTATGGATAGGTAGAAAATCGGACTTAAGTTTTCTTAAGTCATGGGGTTGTGCTGCCTATACTCATGAGTCCTCTCACAAGTTTGGGAAATTAGGTCCCAAAGGAAATAAGAGTATTTTCATGAGATACTCCGAACACTCGAAATGGTATGTGTTCATAGGTGAGCAGGAAATTGGGAGTATAACTGAATTTAAATCACAGGATGTCACATTCTTAATGGATGAAATTCCTAAGAAGGGCGAAATAGGAGAAGATTACTCCCTATTTGAGACCTTGGATCAGGATAATGATGTTAGTGGAGTTCATCCGAGTGAAAGTAATATGAGAAGTGATGAATTGAATTCAACTCATTTTCAATTACAACCACATGATGAGACGACATCATTATTACCTAATCCAAGTGGGAGCATAATGGGGAATGATGTGCTAAGTGTACAATCTCCTATACGGCGAACAAGTTGCCAAAGTATTTCCCGTCGACGTTTTGACATTGAAAGGGAAACTTTTATGGTTGCTCCATAAGATGAGGATGAGCCAAGAAATATTAATGAGGCTCTAGATTGCCCTAGTAAAGAAAAATGGATTAATGCAATAGAAGAGGAAATTGAGTCAATGAAATCAAACCAAGTTTGGGAACTGGTTGATCTTCCAAAAGGACACAGAGCTATTGAGAACAAATGGGTTCTCAAAATAAAGCGAAAGGTTGATGGCTTGATAGAAAGGCATAAGGCTCGCCTTGTTGCGAATGGTATAATCAACAGGAAGGAATTGATTATGAAGATACGTTTTCTTATGTAGTGAGATTTGCCTTGATTCGTATAGTTCTGGCAATAGTGATAAGTATGGATCTTGAGTTACATTAAATGGATGTAAAGACTGCTTTCCTCAATGGAGAATTAGAGGAAGAAGTATATATGGAATAACCTGCTGGTTTCATAGTGAAAGGCCAAGAAGAAAAGGTATGTCGACTTTGGGGGTCGATATATGGTCTTAAGCAGTCATCGAGACAATGGTATATACGTTTTCATAATACCATAATGGCATAGGATTTTACAATGATTGATGAGGATCATTGTGTATATATCAAAAGATCCAAGGATCAATTTGTGATCATATCATTATATGTTAATGATATACTAATTGTCGGAAGTAATATGGAGTTTGTTAATACTGTGAAGAATTCGTTGTCTTCCAACTTTGAGATGAAGGACATGGGTGATGTTGCATACATTCTTGGAGTTAAGATTTCAAGATTGTAAACCCATAGATACTCCTATTACAAAAGGTGAAGGATTGAGCCATAAACTGTGTCCAAGGACTCCACAAGAGAAGGAACAAATGAAACATGTTCCTTATGCTAGTGCTGTTGGAAGTTTGATGTGCACTATGGTGTGTACAAGACCTGACATATGTTTTGCAATTGGAATGGTGAGTAGATACCAATCCAATTCAGGTCAAGCACATTGGAAAGCCGTTAAAAGAATATTGTGGTATCTAAATGGGACTGCTGATTATACGCTGAGTTATTAATGAAAGGGATCTGCAACTCAAAGGCTATTCTGATACTGATTGAGAAGGAGATTTAGATGAAAGAAAATCTATCTCTGGGTTTGTTTTCTTACCGAATAATAGCACCATATGTTGGAGCAGTAAGAAACAAAATTGTATAGCCTTGTCCATGATAGAAGTTGAGTTCGTGACATTATCAGCAGCAGTTTATGAGGATGTTTGGCTTAAGAGATTATTGGATCATTTAGGTGTTATTGGAAGTGCTGCAGATTCGTTATTGGTTAACGATGATAGCCAAGCAGCAAAAGTGTACACCAAAGATCCAAAATATCATGGCAAAACCAAACATATAGATACCAAGTATAACCTTGTCAAGGATATGATTGCACGAAAGGATGTGAACATAGAGTACATACTACGCATAGAATGGTAGCAGATCTTATGACAAAGCCAATACCTAGAGATGTGTTTTGTGGCTATATGAAATCTCTAGAGTTGCGTAGAGGGTGATATACTGAATATTGTAATTTCCCTAAGTGTTCACAATTTGATGAATTTGTGTTTTCATCATTAATGCCTATGAATCTTTGTATGATTTTTATGCATCTTAATACTCAGTGCATTACTTTAAGTTAAGAGAAGTATGTCGGACAGATATAAGATTAGCCCACTCACACGGGTAATCGTCTCTATTTACTGTGTGATAAATAGAGATGAGACTGTTTTTAAGCTTATTATCTAGGTGATAATCGAGAGCTCAAGCTTAAAACACGTATGTCGCCTTAAGCGAGTGTTAAGATGAGGACATAATTCTTACGATGTCCGAAAGTAAAATACCCCACATATTTTACTTTATCTATCTATGATGCCAGATGTGAGTTCTGATGAATTTTGTGAATGAGTTGATACGTGAACTCAAGTTAAACATTGGGTATGTCTGAACTATCGTTCGTACGGTATTGAAGGTGTAGACATATGCTCCATGGGAAATGAGTTAATACCGTAATACGTATTTCATACTACGTATGCATGAGACGACCAATAAGAGTAGCAAAAGTTTGATCTCAACTTTTTATGTCGTGTGAGACTCTTGAGGAAAAGAGTTCCTCAATTTTTAGTCCCCTCATGACTCTTACTTATTCTCAAGATTTCTATTTAGTGTTTGCTATCTTAGGATGTTGCCAATGGTCATGAGTGATTCGATCTAATGTGACATTTCTAGAAAAGCAAGCTGGACTGAAATTGAGAATTTGAAGGAAAGAGGAAGATCGTTTTTGAAGAATCACATTATAGTTTTGTAGTCACCGGTTAACTAATTATGACTGTCTTTGGGATAATCATAATTGTGAATACAATATATATATCATTGTTTAAAAGAGATCAAGAGAGATATAAATGTGATCGATCGATCTAGGTACCTGCATACTAAATCTACTCGGAGTGTGATGCCCATTATGAGCTGCTATATATTCCTAACGAGATGTATAGCAATGAGCTCTCAAAGTATGCTGGTCGCACGGATTATTCACCGGTATGAATGTTGAAGAGAGGAAAAAGAGGATTCTGTTCGGCCCATCATGTTAAGTGAGAGTCTATGATGGATTTTTCTCTAATGGGGCTGAGTAGGGCCTGTCCGCCCATGTTGGTTTTGTACCACCATGTGCGAGTGGGAGATGGCAATGTTGGGAATAACAGATCCCCGAAAACCGGATTCGACACTGAATCGAACCCCTAAATCGAATGCGGAAGCGTAGCCCGGGAAAATCACGTATCACCGATCGTAAAGCATACCACGGATTCGAGCGTACCTTGTTAGCCACAGATTAAACACCAATGCTGAAGAAGATGAAGAAATTCTGATCCGATGATGTCAATCGAAGGGAAGACAGTGCCGTTTGCCTTACTGTTCTTTTTTTTGGAGAGAGAGAGCACACGGGAGAGGGGAGAACGTACGTAACTTCTATTTTCAACAGTGCGTCCCTCTCTCTCTCTCATCCCTTTTATACGTTCCCCATCCACGGGCCCTATTCCGTGGGCCGGGCTTTTTGGGCCAAACTTGGGCGGACGGGCCTTAAGCCCATCTCATAAATCCATCAGTATCAAATTAAAACGCGCTTCGGCAACTAATAAAATGTAAAAAACTTGCAATTGAAAATGAAATTTATAGTCGTGAACCCAAGCACCCCCTCTCCCCACCCCACCCCCCGCCCGCCCCGCCCCGCCCCAAAGGTAGTATGGCGTGCTTCTTAATTCATCAGGACCTGAGCAAGTCCTTAAACTACTCCCTCCATTGGAGCCAACCCAAGGAGGTTAAAAAAGGGTAATGGCAAACCACCGGGGGTCCCTTAGGGTTTGAACCACCCAACCCCCGGGCCTGACCAAGCTCTACTTCCCTGTGTTGGCAGGGCACGCATCTTGGAATGATCATCAAGCTGCAGAAGAATATCAAGATATATGACCGTATATAAAGGTTTGAAGGTTGGAGCTCATTCTACTCATCTATTCTTGAAAACAAAAGAGCCAGGTCTCTCAAGGTTTTAGGTACAACTTGATGACACTGCTTGGGAATTTTACGATTGCAAAGTTAGCATGGGCTGTCAAATTTGGCTGGATGAATTGAACTAACACAATTGCAAAAGATTTATGACTGAATTAGCAAAAAAAAAAAAAGTTTTTAACTGAATTGAAAAAATTATAATAAGTTTAGGAATGTTTTGATAATTATTTTTTAAGTTTTCGGATTTTAATTGGTTCACGATTTTTATCTTTCGCCGATGGAACAAAGAAAGATACTCAGTATGCATTTTCTACTTAAGATCCATCTATGGATATTCTTAATTGTCCTTATTATAATTCGCGTCTGAATTATTTATTCGTGTTTGAATATTCTTATATATATATACATGATCGATATCCTAAAAGTATATGTTCCATCCCAAAATGTCCAACTCAAACAAATGGAAAAATGCTTTTTTAACTACTTCCGATATTTAACCACCGGGGCAAAACCCAATGGCTACTCTTTTTGTATCAACTCATTTTACCGTTACATGCATTACATAACATAAGGCGTCAGTTTTATTTTTGATCGAAACATAAAGTGTTAGTTAAAGTGTAGGAATTCGTGCGTTTTTTGTAGGGAAAATGTCACAAATGGTCCCTATATTTTTACTTAATATGCAATTTCATCCATGAACTTTCGATCGGCTTAATTTGGTTTCTGCACTATTGATAAATGTTCGATCTAGTCCCTAAACTTTCGAAAAGAAGAAGAAGGAAAAACAGTAACAAAGGATTATATTGGACATTTATCAATAGTTCAATGACCAAATTGAGCCGATCGAAAGTTCAGGGACTAGATCGGACATTTATCAATAGTTCATGGACCAAATTGAGCCGATCGAAAGTTCAGGGACGAAATTACACATTTAGTAAAAGTATAGGGACCATTTGTGACATTTTCCCTTTTTTTTACTTTGATGAGCACGCATGTAGTTCACACAGAAATAGGAGCGAGTTGTTTGAAGTGCTAACACAAAACCACGAGCAATACAACAAGGATTTAGATGAAACTTGTTATTATTTCTATGGTTATCATTTTCTGAAGATCAGTCGAGTAGTAATGATTCTGTGGACGTTTTACAGGAGATTATAAGGAGGGATACTACATAGGAGCGGAAGTACCAGAGGATGATCCTGATGCACAGAAGCCTCATTTTGGACCAAACCTCTGGCCTTCTGAGGATAACCAGTTGCTTAATGTGATATCTGTGCAACTTCAAATTGTTGCTGGTGATATGTACTTATTTTGGTTTCATTGTTGTGTTTTCACTAGAGATATTGCCAAGATGGAGGCAGACAATGGAGAAATTTCATGGTCAGGCATTGTGAGTTTTTTCTATAGATGATAAAGAGCGACGGGCATTAAATTTTGTTGTGATTTGCAAGATGTGAAAGACTATTTCATCTGAGTAAAAGATAATACGGAGATGTTCTGTTTCTCTGACGGGAAATTTGGGCCTTTTCCACTACCCTAATGTTGATCATCTTCCCCTTCACTTGCATCAAATTTTGCCAAGTTCTTTTAATGCCCGAGGGGGTTAAATTGCCCCTGACTGCCAAACTGCTTATGCTCTCTTGGGCTCTTATTCTATGTTGGCCAAAGTATAAATCTCTTCAAGTTATTTGTAACTGCTCATTCAACAATTACTAGGAAATTGTTCAAAAGCTACCCTGCCGCAATTTGAATAAAATATTTTCAGCTGTCAAGATTTACTATTAATCACACTGACCAAGAGCCTCAACTCAAGTGTCTACTTATAGTGGTAGGGCTGATATTGTATACACAATTTTCATTGCGTAGGATCTCCCAATCAGTTGACTTTTGGATCTGGTTATATCTCAAGAGCAATGCCTAGATGATCCATGTGGCAAGATCAAGTGCAACCTGTTCACATAAAAAAGTCATGGCAGTTAATTTGGTAATTTTTTGACTGGTGAATATTCTCATCAGAAATGTGCCGAAAGTAGTTGCAAGGATCATTGCTGTAGCACTTGATCTGGAGGCTGATTTTTTTGACAAGCCAGAAATACTCGGCAAGCCTATTCTGATCTTGCGCTTGTTGCACTATGAAGGTAGATTTTACGACAATGAACTACAAAATAAACCCGACAATTTTTTCTTCCCATCCGGTTGATATTCCTTTCTTTGTTTAGGTCTGATCTCTAATCCTTCTAAAGGAATATATGGAGCCGAGGCACATTCCGACTTTGGGTTTATTACCCTGTTGGCAACGGATGATGTCCCAGGTCTTCAAGTATGAAATGTTCTCTTGTAAAACTGTTGGTACAGCTCCATGCACAGTTATGACTCATGCAACTTTTTAAAATTATTCACATTTGCAAGAATAAGGACGCTAAACCTTAGGCATGGGAATATGTGCAACCTTTGAAAGGGTAAAGCCCAACACAACTTGAGATGATTATGTTTGAGATCTCATATTTATAGTAACTTTGACACTTTTGGTGGAAGCCATCATGTTAGGAATTCCATGTTGGAAATTTCCTATAATATAGGCTTACATTAATTCATTAATTTTTTATTTTACATAATCGGATTAATGGATATTTCAATATTTGTTAAATCATAGAGCGATCTTATTGAATTGGGTTTTGGCATTTATTGATAACGGGCCTAGTCGAATAGCAAAGTGTAGGTAATTGTGTTTAACTGAAGCCCGTAATGGGAAGGGCCAAGTTGACACGCTATTGATTAGGGTTTGTTAGGTCCCTTCTCTAGCCTGTAAAAATGTAGGTTATACCTATCGGTTGCTTGAATCCCATTAAAAGCTGCTACGCTGAAATAAGTCATACAGAGGAAGATCTGGTATTCTGATAAATCCCTGATTATCAAAGTGATCTATTTTTCTTCAAGTGAAGTAATGGCTCAAATATGTGCGCTTTAATTCCGTTGTGCTTATTGACTTCGGTGTTTTACAGTCATATATGGATCCGATTGTTCTTGATTAATTATTTAGTTTATGTGAATAATTTTCTTACATTCTGGTGATCTGTGGATTACAAATTTAACTTGGACTAACTTTGCTTTTAATCTTTTACTTTTGGTTTATTGGAGCATGTACACGATGACATGCTCATGATTGGAAGATTGCTTCACGCCAATGTTGAGTGTTATACTACCCCGGTACTGGTCACAGCTCTTTGACAAAAATAATTGATTGTTTGATGCTACTATAGTTCTTTTTCGTACAAAGGCAGTGATATTCCAGTTTAGAGAGAAAATAATATCATCTGTTGGGGGATAAAGATGGATTTCAATAAAGAAACTTAGAGAGGTGCCCTCATCCACTTCTCCTTTCCTGTCTGTGATTGCATCTGTATAGGTATACATAATAATCTTTGATCAGTTTAATCCTTTTGATGCCTTTGATGATGATCCTCCCTCCCTCCCTCCCTCCCTCCCTCTCTCTCTCAAACACCCTTACACACAATCACACGATGGTTTTCCACCATTCTTTCTTGGTTAATCATGTGCAGGTCCTGACAAGAAGGTATTGGAATATCAATTTGGAAGAGATGATGGAAGCGGGAGTTCATTTCCCTTTTTCGCCCCCATGTCGCCACGCTACCATGCCATTATACACATTTTACAATTATTAGAACTTGTCTCATGATATATACCCAGTTGCAAGAAGTTTGAGAGGGCAAAATTTTGGGAGAAAATATCTCATTGCTCGAGCATCTTTTTTATTCCGCATAACTTTTCGACAGAAAATAACAATCTCACAACAATCCTAAAAAATAACATTCTTTCCGTGGCTATTTGGTACAGAGCATTCAAAGTGAATCTTGGCGATATGCTAGAACGATGGAGCAATTGTATTTTCAGGTAATATGCTTTAATAGAAGTCTATCCAAATAATTTGGCATGGGGAAAGCTTTGAATATGAAGGTTGGAAATTTTCTAAAGCAAGCCACTATAGATTAATAACCTGTCCCAAACTCTACCAGAATTTTTTCTGCTCTAACCTCTTGGCTATTGTTGATATTAGTAGCCCATTAGTAGTGCAAGAGCATCTACTCTTGACATTGCCTAATTACTGGCTGAGTTGCCTCGGGAAAAAAGTCCAAGTTAAACATAGTTGTTGAAATGGAATGATCTGTTGATGACCTGCATTACTTTCTACACAGAGTCCACTTTATGAATGATAAACCACAAAAGAATTATCCTAGAGTTTTTGTTATTATTGCTCTTATTGGTCAACTTTTTGATACTAATCTTTGTATGTGTTTTGCGATTGCTGACCACAGATGAGGCTTAACATGCACTGTCATCGTGCTTGAGAACGTGTTAAATAATATAGGAAATGAGCTTTTCGTATTAATCTAATAGTGTCCTACAGTTCTCCATAATTAGCAAATTCATTCTCTATTCTGACTTGCTACTTTTTTTGCTTCTTTTTTTCAAATTTATACTAATCTATACCTTTGGTTTGCTTTTGCAATAAGGTCCACGCTTCATCGAGTTATAGGGAATGGTCAAGAACGGTATTCTGTAAGGCCTTTCGTTCTCTCTCTCTCTCTCTCTCGGGTGCGCTCGCGCGCATTTCTTGTCATCTTTTGGAAAATTCAGCAAAAGCCATTAAGAGAACTTTGAAGCTTTGTCGAGTCAATTGAAAAAAGTCCGATTAATTGGGGTACTAGGAAGAGTAGAGTGTAATTGAAGCCAATCTAGGATAGTTGTACGCTGATTGGAAAGTGGTCCTAGGTTTGAGATCACGTTTTAGTGGCAAGTCAGTCGAGCATGTGATTAAACTCTTAGGAAATTCCTCTCAACTCAGAACTATCTTCAAGAATAATGCACATTTATTTCTGCAAAAAAAAAGTCTAATTGTTATTATTCCCTTGTTAGCATTTTTCGTCCATTACCTTCTCTTTTCTTGATGAGTTTTTTTTTTTTTTGCTAAAATCTCTGTTGAAAGTCCTATTTATGCTCATGTTCTCACGAAATGCAGATTGCTTTCTTCCTGGAGCCTAACCATGATTGTCTCGTCGAGTGCTTGCCAACATGTATGTAAGAGGAAAATCCTCCCAAGTAAGCTGGCTTTCGTAGATTAGTTTCTTTCCTTATATATCATCAAGATGTCGCTATTGTAATTCCTATGCCGTCAAATCTCGGCCCTGAGATCTAGTTCTTCTCCTCCTTGATTCAAATGACAAGACTTTATGCATTTTGTTTGGGTGTTGATGCTCTGCTTTGTACGTGATTGTCGAAATGGATATCGCATTACCAAGGATCATCCAATGCTTGGACTTTTTGTTTATGTTAAGAGGACTCCCTCTAAGTTTTAACTCCATATTTCATGAAGAAAAATGTTTATTCTGGAACTAGGCATTGAGCTGTACCTTATTTGATCAATTGATACGATCGTTGCATGATCACATGGGGTTGGAACCATTTCACGTGGGGATCTAGGTGTTGTATTTATCATAGCTACTCCAGTCATTAATTTTTATTTGTTTTTTGATCGAGTAAATTTACTCCAGCATCAGATCCTAAACTAGATTTCTTCAAAATTGATTCACGTGCAGGTTTCCTCCCATCTTATGTCAGACCTACTTGGCCCAAAGATACAGCGATACTCATGCTGATTTAGATGTATGCAGAAAGGAAGGGGCTTAGAGTTTGCCTGTGAGGAGCTGAGGCCTGTCAACCAGCACTTGCCCAGTAGAAGGTATGCTTGGAGAGCTCGTAAAGAAGTACATGATGAGCTTAGAGAAGAGCGTCGAATGGGGTACATACGCGTACATACATATGCATACACAATTAATAATCTGTTTATATTTATGCATGGAAGAAATAGTTCAGCGGCTTCAGCCTTACGTCGGTCTTCTTGCTTCCATCATTTAGCTCCTAAATTAGCAGTTTGTACATGCAAATCTTTAAGAAAGGAAATAAAAAAGGGGAAGCCTTGCACATTTCTTGGCACCTACTTTCCTTGCGCTTCAACGGACGAACGGTTGCTTCTTTACGATAGTTTCGGTCGGTTGGACTATACGTGCAACTTTTGGCTATTTGACAAGATTTTTGGATGAGGTACTAGTCGTGTCTCTAAGCCCACAAAGGATTGAATATATGACGGGCTAAGAAGGAGAGAGTAGGCATTTCCGTGTGGGTGGGACTAGGAGTCGCATTAGCAAGAGCACAATCTGAGATTGTAAGCCACTTTAGCTACTACGCTGGCTGCTACTTTCCAAAAAATCTTCCTGATCTTTCTCAAAGGTGGATTAGATCAGTCCGATCTCGAAGTCCTCCCGTGACGCGCTTCACTGGCTAACGCTTCCGCTACGTTAAACCGCAGGAACAAGCATTGGAAACAGAGCATTAGACAAAAGACTTGGCTACCTCTTTTGCTCTTTGTCTTCAATGTAGGTGCAAAATCTCCCGACGCCCGAGTAGAGTGATAGTGAGTTAAATTAGCAGTTAACTAGTTAATTATGCTCTTTTAGCTTTCTTGTATTTTAAAGACTTAATATATTATGTGAGAGATTGAAATGGAAATATGTAGTGGAAAGAGATGTTATGACATTTACTGCTCCGCCTATTACACTCAAAATCGTGACAATCTCGAGTAGGTCTGTTTCAGTTTTCAAATTTTTGATATTGGGAACTAAATCGATTGGTTATGGAACCGGTTTTTCCTAGTCCTAGTGATTCTTGGTTCTACTTGGAAATTAGTATGCTTTTTATATTGTGTAAAAAAACAAATTCTTCCAATAAAGTGTAAGAGTTCCACCTTTTCACTTCATAGCATATTTGGTGAAATAGATATGTGGTTGTTTATTCATGGTGAAGACCATAATTCAATTTCCGATTCAACCCGAGGAACCTGTTTATGTCAATTCTTGGGTAGCATTGGCAATTTTGACCTTGGAACTAGGAACCAAGCCGATCTTAGGCTGGTTCTAAGTTCGTTGAAGTGGAAATCGTACTGATTTTTTTTTTAAATTCAACCATAAACTAGTTGGTCTAGACTAATTCAATACGATTCCTGGGTTGAATTAGTCTTGATGCTAACCCCTATTTGTATTGACTCATTTTATAGTTGCATTACATAAAATAGAGCATTAAGACAACGACATCTTATCAAATGAATTAAATAAGAGATTTAAAAATACTAATCATTGATATCCTTCAAAAGTCTTTTCATTTGAGATAAGGCCTTACTACTATGCAAGAGCAATGGAATAACTCTCCTAGAACCTGCGTTTTTTTAACCATTCAAAAATGAAGTATCGCAAGAGTAAATTAAAAACAATAAACATACATGTAAATATAAATATTTTAAAGGCCTTTCCAATTTTAAGATCCATTTATTTCGTATAATAAATTAAAAAGCGTTTTCTTAAAAATGATTAGTTACATCGAATGGAATAATAAGACAGAAAAAATGCTTTAAAATTTATAGAAAGGATTAAGACGGGGAACGGAGGCGTCACTGATGGCCGCACCGTATGCCTTTGCCGATTCTTTATTTGTCCTACGCCGTCGTTTTCTCTTATTCTTTTTCAGCCACTTCTCATCCATCACCTGCAACTCAAATTCCCGTCCGGCCTCGATCATCGTCGGTCGTCATCATCACCGTGAAATCCGTCAGGCGAACGGGACGCCGAGCATGGATGACGCGAACGCCGTCGACGTCGCCGGAGTTTCGACTTCCACTCTCAACCTTATCGACATCTCGAGCTCCGATATCCGACGGTCGGTGTCCCTCCTCAAACAGGTCTTCGATTCTCCCGCCTTTTTCCGCTATTTTCAGTTCGATTTCCGGTACATGAAACCGAGGAAACCGAGGTTTTTTTGAGTCGAGAGGGACGCTGACGGATGAATCCAATCCGTTGGCCTCAGGCGTGCTTGGATTCCGGCTTTTTCTACGCGATCAATTATGGAGTCAGCCAGGACTTGATGGAGGAGGTGTTCGTCCAGAGCAGGCGGTTCTTCGGTCTCCCTTGAGCGAGAAGATGAAGCTGCTGAGGAACGAGAAGCACCGAGGCCACACTCCTCTGTTCGATCAGGTCCTCGACCCTGCAAATCAGATAAACGGTTTGTCTCTGATCATCTTGCTGAAGATTTACTGCTTAAAGTGGACATAGACGAATAGCTGGTGATTTTGATAGCTTCTTGGAATCAGGTGCCGGTTGAGTAGCAGGTCCTAGAAAACGAAGATGAATTAGTTATTATTCCTATTTTTGATTGTATTCTTGGAGAGAACTGACACAGAAGAAGGAGCTACTTGTTCGAAGTGCTAAGCTCTAAGAAAAGTTTTGGCTGAAACTTATTATTACCTATCTGCTTATCATCTGCTGAAGATTGTTCGAGCATTAATGAATTTATTGACGTTTTATAGGAGATTATAAGGAGGGATACTACATAGGAGTGGAAGTACCAGAGGACGATCCTCGTGCGCAGAAGCCTCATTTTTTACCAAACCTCTGGCCTTCTGAGGGTAAACTGCTGTTTAACGTAATTTTCTGTCTGACATAGATCAGTTTTTGATTGTGGATGTTTATTTTGGTTTCATTGTTGTATTTTGAGTAGATATATTGCCAAGATGGAGGCAGGCGATGGAAAAATTTCATTGTCAAGCATTGTGAGTTTTTACTATAGATGATATGGAGCAATAGGCATTAATTTTTCTTGCCAGTTCCAGGATGTAAATTTTGTTCCATCCAAGTAAAAGATAATACAGAGATCTTCTGATTCGCTGATGGGGTATTTTGGGCATTTTCAGTACCCGATAGTCACCATCTTCCCCTTCTATATGCATCAGATATTGCGAAGTTCTTGTAATTTTGAAGGTGGCCCAATGGGAGTTAAATTGCCTCTGACTTCTGAACTGAATATGCTCTCTTGGTCTCTCATCCTATGTTGGCCAAAGTAAAACTCTTCTGGTTATTTGTAGTGGGTGATTAAACAATTTTGTGGGGTATTGTTCCAAAGCTACTATGCTCCAATATGAACCAGTTATTTTTAGCCGTCAAGATTTACCATTAATCACACCGACCAAGAGCCTCAATGCAAGTGTCTTATTGCTTACAGTGGGATGGCTGATATTACAGTCAATAGGGTCTCCAACTCTAAATCATTTGACTCTTAGGTCCAGGAGTAATGCCTAGATGATGCGGGAGCATCCAACGTAGCTCCATCGACCAACTCTTGCCCCATCACGCATCACTAGATGATCTTTGTGGCAAGATTAAGTGTAATTTGTTGCTATAAACAAAGTGACGGTAGTCATTTTGGTAATTTTTTTTTTTTATTTGTAAATATGCACACTCAGAAATGTGGCAAAAGTAGTTACGAGGATCATTGCTCTAGCACTTCATCTGGAGGCTGATTTTTTTGACAAGCCAGAAATACTTGGCAAGCCTATTGTGACCTTGCGCTTGTTGCACTATGAAGGTAGATTTACTTCAATAAACTTTATATTAAACCCTACAAATTTTTCTTCTCATCCGGTGGAAATTCTTTTCTTTGTTTAGGTCTAGTCTCTGATCCCTTTAAAGGAATATATGGAGCTTGGGCACATTCGGACTTTGGATTTATTACCTTGTTGGCAACAGATGATGTCCCAGGTCTCCAAGTATGAAATTTTCTCCTATAAAACTGTTGGTGCAGACTTTATGCCTAGTTATAATGCATGAAACTTTTTGAATTTATTCAGATTTGCAAGAACAAGGATGCTAAACCTCCAACACGGGAATATGTGCAACCTATGAGAGGGTAAAGCCCAACTGCATTACAATGGGAATTTGAGATTATTATGTTAGAGATCTCATATTTAGAGTAACGCTTTTGGTGGAACATCATCATGTTAGGATTTATATTCTTATCATTCATGGCTTACAAATATAACTTGCAATAACTTTATTTTAATCTTGTACTTCTGGTTTATTGGGGAATGTGCACTATTTCCCCTTATACGCATGATTGGAAGATTGCTTCATGCCAATGTTGGGTGGAATGCTACCCCAATACTTGTGACAGCTTTTTGACAAAAAATCCTTCTTTGTCTGACCCTGATCTGCTACTATAGTTCTTGTTTGTACAAAGGCAGTGATATGCCAGTTTAGAGAGAAAGTAATATTGTCAGATGGGTGATAAAGATGGATTTCCATTTATTAACTCAGAGCTCATCCACATTTATATTCCTTTCTGCAATTTGCATCTAAGTGTACATATTAACTTTGATCAGTTTAATCCTTCTGATGCCTTGCTGGTGAACCTCCCTCCCTCCCTTGGCAAGAGAACACTCTTACACACATGCTCATAACGGTATTGCACCATTCTTTCCTGGTAAAAACTTTGAGCAGGTCAACAGTCATAGAACTACCACACATCATATGAATTCTAAAATTACTTATGTAATTACCCTCTTTTAGTTGTTCAGATTATTGCTTAGATTCAGTTATACATAATCATCACAAATACGGAACAGAAGAATCTCACAGTAATCCTGAAAAGTAACATTCTTTCTGTGACTATTTTGTACAGAGCATTCATAGTGAATCTTGGTGATATGCTAGAACGATGGAGCAATTGTATTTTCAGGTAATATGCTTTAATAACAGTCTATATAGGTAAATTGGCATGAGGAAAGCTTTGAACATGAAGGTTGGAGATTAACTTATGGCAGGCTACCATATATTGTTAACCTGTCCCAAACTCCAACAGAATTTCTTCTGTTGCACTCTCTTGACTCTTTCTGATATCAGTGGCCCATTAGTAACGAAAGAGCATCTACTCTTGACATTGGTCAGGAAAAATTTCCATGTTAAACACGGTTGTTGAAGATGGTATGATATTTTGGTGACCTACATTAATTTGTACACGGAGACGAATTTATGAATATCAAACAATAAATTTGCTATTCTAGTGCTTTTGTTATCACTCAGCTCTTATTGGTCAATTTTTGGATGATAAACTTTGCATGTGTTCTGGGATCTCTGACCACAGAAACGGCTTAACATGCATTGTCATCATGCACAAGAACATGTTTAAATGATATATGAAATGAGCTTTTTGCTTGAATCTAGTTGGTGTCCTGCTATTCTCTGTATTTAGCAATTCATTCTCTATTCTTTCTTTTTTTGAATTTGAGTTGCTGTTCTTTTTTTTTTTTGTTTTTTTTTGCTTCAGTTTGTCAGATCTATACTTTTGCTTTTGCTTTTGCCATCAGGTCCACGCTCCATCGAGTTATAGGGAATGGTCAAGAACGGTATTCTGTAAGGCCTTCTCTCTCCCCAAACACATGCACACGCACACGCACACAGAGACACACAGAGACACCCCCACACACACAAACATACATTTCTCCTCATCTTTTGAAATATTCTTCAAATGCCTTTAAGAGAACTTTTAATCATTGTCGAATGTATTGAAAAAGTCTGATTGATTGGTGACCGAAGTTGTGATTGCTCCAACCAGAAAAAGGGCAGTTGAAGCTGATCTTGGATAGTTGTAAGCTGATTCAAAAAAAGGTCCTAGTTTTGAGATCACGATCTAGGGGAAAGTCAGTTGAACTTGTGATCATACTCTTAGGAAATTCTTCTCAACTAGAGATTATCATCAAGGATGATCCACATTGGTTTTTGCAAAACAAGCCTAATTGTTTTGCCTTCCCTAGTTAGTATCTTTCGTTCATTACGTTCTCCATTCTTATTGACTTCTTTTGCTAATATTTCTGTTAAAAAAAGATTCTATTTATGCTCATGTTCTCACAAAATGCAGATTGCATTCTTCCTGGAGCCTAACCATGATTGTCTCATTGAGTGCTTGCCAACATGTATGTCTGAGGAAAATCCTCCGAAGTAAGTTATCTTCTGCAGATTAGTTACTTTCCTATATATCAACAAGATACCGCAATTCTACTTCCTCTCTTATCAGTTCTCAGTCCTAAGATCTAGTTCTCCTCCCCAATTTGAATGTCTTTACACAGAAACAAGCTTTAGACACAAAGGCTTGGCGCTCTCTCTCTCTCTCTCTCTCTCTCTCTCTCTCTCTCTCTATATATATATATAGCCCTTATCTTCTATGTAGGTGCAAAATCTCCCAAGACCCGAGAACAGTGATGGGGAGCGTAATTAGTTATTTACACTTACACTCTTCTAGCTTTCTTGTATTTGAAATGGTTGATTATACAAGAGAAGGAAATGGAGATACATAGTGGAAACAGGCTATGACATCTATTGTTTGGCCTATTAAATTCGAAATCGTGGCAATGTTGTATGTAGGGGTGATCGGTTCTCTAGTGAGTCGGTCCCCGACCTAGAACCGGATATTCGACCCTATGATGTTTCAAATTTTCGGAACTGAAAACCAAACTAGTTGGGTTTGGAATTGTTGGTTCCTGATCCTGGTCGTTCCCGATTCTACTAGGCAATTAGTCCTCCTTTGTTATTTTGTGTAAAAAATCAAATTCTTATTAAAGAATAAAAAAGTAGCATCTTTTCACTTGGAAAAAAAGACATTGGTGAAGTGATTATGTTGTTGTTTATTCATGATGAAGACTATGATCTGATTCTTGTTGGGTGTACAATTATTTATATCTTTTTTATAAAGAACTTGAAATCGATTTAACCAAGGAACCAAACCGGAGGAATTGGTTTTGGATAGAACCGGTGGTTCTAGCCTTGGAACCTAGAACTAAACTAGTCCTAGATTCGTGGAATTGAATTGATTCTGCTAAGAACCGGCCTTAAACTAATTAGTCTAGACCGGTTCGGTCTGATTCAGTAGATGGATGGGGCTCGATGCTCACCCCTACTTTTATCTATTCAAATTAATGTTGCTTGCATTATATAACATAAAGCGTCAATTAAAGTGTAGGAATTCACTTTCTACTTTTGATGAGCATGTTAGTAATTCATATGATTTGCAAAATGTAATTGACATAGCTCTGCAAGTTCATCCGTTCAAACATCTCTTCATTTGAGATAAGCCCTTAGTAGTCCGCAAGCACCTGAATAAGAGTAACACAAAATGGAATAGCTTTGGAACAATCTATACTTTTCTCAACCCTTCAAAAATGAAATAACATAATAGGAAATTAAAAGGGGATAATCATGCATGTAAACAAGAAAGGAAAATTACCAAAACAGTCCTAAACCTACTGCAATTTTTCCAATTCAGTCTTAAGCATTTTTTTTTTTTACTAATTCAATTCTAAACATTTTGCAATTGTGCCAATTTAGTCGATTTGGTCGAATTTGATCAGTCGGCGCTAATGTAGATACCGGCTGTCCAGCCGGTGTTGACATGACAATTTTTAATAATAATTTAATATTTTATTATTTTTCTCATTTTTCTCTTTTCTCTTTTCTTCTTCTTACGGGACGGTCCGGTGAGCTCACCCAATGCTATGGCGGCGAGGCTAGCCCTTGCCAGATCTGGGTGAGGGTGAGCCTCTCCATGGTTGGGCGATACCTCGCCTAGCGTCACAATGACAAAGGTGAGCCGTTAGCGTTGCAGTGGCAAGGTTGGCCCTTGCCAAATGTGGGCAAGGGCGAGCCTTGCCATGGCTAGGTGAGACCTCACCCAGTGTCGTGATGGTAAGGATGAGCTCACCCAGTGTCACGATAGTAAGGCTGGCCCTCGCCAAATTTCGGCGAAGGTGAAGGAACGGTTATTATAATTTTACAATTTAAAGTCACCATGACATGCATAAAGTCCGCGTAATTTTCTCAATCAAACATCAGCTTCATAAAATTGTTATATATGACATATTTCATTTAAATTAATAAATGAAAGGGTGACAAAAAATATATTAAATATATTACGGATCTAATTAGACTAACTAAAAGTTGCGGGAAGATGTCAAAAGTGATTTAATTGAATTGATTGAACGTTCAAATATGACGTGAAGCATAAATAAATTTTGACGGACTACTAGTAACATTATCTTTTCCAGCAGTGGGAACTATCAATTAGTCAACTTCCCACGAGACTTGATATTGCCCCTGCGGGAAGGTCACAACAGTTATCACAAAACCTTTTCACATTCATGCCTTGGAGCATTAGTCTAAAGGTATACTTGTACCCTCCCGAAGTTGAAAGTAAGTGTGAATGTGTAAATGTAAAGAATAGGCCATAGACGTGATTAAGGGACATGATTAAATATTTAGTCTTTCTTTACATTGTTTTTTTCCCTAATTGAGACAATCATTTGGCAAGTGTTGGTATTGAACACTAAGAACAACTCAAAATTCGTGAATTGTCTATTGCTGCAATCTCTTCATTATGGAGAAGTTCATCTTTTTAGCATTTGTTGATGTTTTGTTGGCTTCTCTATTGATGTTTTGCCAAATCTGGGCGAGGGCGAAGGAACAGTTATTATAATTTTATAATTTAAAGTCATCATGACACGTGCAAAGTCCGCGTAATTTTCTCCATCAAACATCAGCTTCATAAAATTGTTATCCATGACATATTTCATTTAAATTAATAAATGAAAGGATGACAAAAAACATATTAAATTTATTACAAATCTAATTAGACCAATTGAAAGTTGCAGGAAGATATTTTACATTAATCAAAAGTGATTAAATTGAAACAATTGAAAGTTCAAATATGACATGAAGCATGGATAATTTGACAGTTTACTAGTAACATTATCTTTTCCAGTCGTAGGAACTTTCGATTAGTCAACTTCCCAGAGACTTGATATTGCCCCGGTAGGAAGATCATGACAGTCATTAAAACACTTTTTCCCATTCTTGCCTTGGAGCATTGGTCCAAAGGTCCTTTTATATACTCATAAAGTTGAAAGTAAGTGTGAACGTGTAAATGTAAAGAACGGGCCATAGACATGATTAAGGGACATGATTGTTTTCTTTTTCTTTTTCTCTTTTCTAATTGAGACAACCATTTGGTAGGTTTTTGTATTGAACACTAAGAACAGGTCAAAATTAGTGAACCGTCTATTAATGCAATCAAAATAGACTGTTCATTATGGGGAAGTTAATCTTTTTAGCCTTTGTTGATGTTCTTTTGGCTTATTTATTGATGTTTCGCTAGATCTAGGCGAGGGGGAAAGAATGGGTCTTATAATTTTACAATTTAAAGTCGCCATGACATGCACAAAATCCGCGTAATTTTCTCCATCAAACATCAGTTTCGTAAAATTGTTATCCTTGACATATTTCATTTAAATTAATAAATGAAAGGATGACAAAAAACATATTAAATATATTACGGATCTAATTAGACCAACTTAAGGTTGCGGGAAGATATTTCACATTAATCAAAAGTGATTTAATTTAATCGATTGAAAGTTCAAACATGACATGAAGCATGGATAAAATTTGACAGACTACTAGTAGCATAATCTCTTCAAGCAGTAAGAACTTTCAATTAGTCAACTTCCCACGAGACACTTGATATTGCCCCTGCCGGAAGGTTGCGACAATTATCACAAAACCTTTTCACATTTGTACCTTGGAGCATTGGTCCAAAGGTCCATTTGTATCATCACAAAGTTGAAAGTAAGTGTGAACGGGTAAACATAAAGAACGGGCCGTAGACGTGATTAAGGGACATGATTAAATAGTTAGTCTTTCTTTACATTGTTTTTTTTATTCTAACTTTTTCTCTTTTCTAATTAAGACAACCATTTGGTAGGTTTTGGTATTGAACACTAAGAATAGGTCGAAATTAGCGAACCGTCTATTAATGCAATCAAAAGAGACTCTGTTTATTATAGAAAAGTTAATCTTTTTAGCATTTATTGATGTTTTTTTGGCTTCCTTATTGATGTTTCGCTAGATCTAGGCGAGGGCGAAAGACTAGGTATTATAATTTTACAATTTAAAGTCACCATGACACACACAAAGTCCGCGTAATTTTCTCCATCAAACATCAGCTTTGTAAAATTGTTATCGATAACATATTTCATTTAAATTAATAAATGAAAGGATGACAAAAAAACATATTAAATATGTTACGGATCTAATTAGACCGACTGAAAGTTGCGGGAAGATATTTTACATTAATCAAAAGTGATAAAATTGAAACAATTGAAAGTTCAAATATGACATGAAGCATGGATAATTTGACAGCCTACTAGTAACATTATCTTTTCTAGCCGTAGGAATTTTCAATTAGTCAACTTCCTAGAGACTTGATATTGCCCTTGTAGGAAGATCATGACAGTCATTAAAAAATCTTTTTCCCATTCATGCCTTGGAGCATTGGTCCAAAGGTCCATTTGTACCCTCATAAAGTTGAAAGTAAGTGTGAACGTGTAAATATAAATAATGGAACATAGACATGATTAAGGGACATGATTGTTTTCTTTTTCTTTTTCTCTTTTCTAATTGAGACAACCATTTGGTAGGTTTTGGTATTGAAAACTAAGATCAGGTCAAAATTAGTGAAACGTCTATTAATGCAATCAAAAGATACTCTGTTCATTATGGGCAAGTTCATCTTTTCATCCTTTGTTGATGTTCTTTTGGCTTCTTTATTGATGTTTCGCTAGATCTAGGCGAGGGCGAAAGAATGGGTCTTATAATTTTACAATTTAAAGTCGCCATGACATGCACAAAATCCGCGTAATTTTCTCCATCAAAAATCAGCTTCGTAAAATTGTTATCCATGACATATTTCATTTAAATTAATAAATGAAAGGATGACAAAAAACATATTAAATATATTACGGACCTAATTAGACAAACTTAAGGTTGCGGGAAGATATTTCACATTAATCAAAAGTGATTTAATTTATTCGATTGAAAGTTTAAACATGACATGAAGCATGGATAAAATTTGACAAACTACTAGTAGCGTAATCTCTTCCAACAGTAGGAACTTTCAATTAGTCAACTTCCAATGAGACACTTGATATTGCCCCTGCAGGAAGGTCACAACAGTTATCACAAAACCTTTTCACATTCATGCCTTAGAGCATTGGTCTAAAGGTCCTTTTGTACCCTCATAGAGTTGAAAGTAAGTGTGAATGTGTAAACGTAAAGAACATGTCGTAGACGTGATTAAGGGACATGATTAAATAGTTAGTCTTTCTTTACATTGTTTTTTTTTATTCTAACTTTTTCTCTTTTCTAATTAAGACAACCATTTGGTAGGTTTTGGTATTGATCACTAAGAATAGGTTGAAATTAGCGAACCGTCTATTAATGCAATCAAAAGAGACTCTGTTTATTATAGAAAAGTTCATCTTTTCAGCATTTATTGATGTTTTTTTGGCTTCCTTATTGATGTTTCCCTAGATCTAGGCGAGGGTGAACGACTAGGTATTATAATTTTACAATTTAAAGTCACCCTGACACACACAAAGTCCGCATAATTTTCTCCATCAAACATCAGCTTCGTAAAATTGTTATCGATAACATATTTCATTTAAATTAATAAATGAAAGGATGACAAAAAAGCATATTAAATATGTTACGGATCTAATTAGACCGACTGAAAGTTGCGGGAAGATATTTCACATTAATCAAAAGTGATTAAATTGAAACAATTGAAAGTTCAAATATGACATGAAGCATGGATAATTTAAAAGCCTACTAGTAACATTATCTTTTCTAGCCGTAGGAACTTTCAATTAGTCAACTTCCCAGAGACTTGATATTGCCCTTCTAGGAAGATCATGGCAGTCATTAAAAAACCTTTTTCCCATTCATGCCTTGGAGCATTGGTCCAAAGGTCCATTTGTACCATCATAAAGTTGAAAGTAAGTGTGAACGTGTAAATGTAAAGAACGGGCCATAGACATGATTAAGGGATATGATTGTTTTCTTTTGCTTTTTCTCTTTTCTAATTGAGACAACCATTTGGTAGGTTTTGGTATTGAAAACTAAGAACAGGTTAAAATTAGTGAACCGTCTATTAATGCAATCAAAAGAGACCCTGTTCATTATGGGGAAGTTCATCTTTTTAGCCTTTGTTGATGTTCTTTTGGCTTATTTATTGATGTTTCGCTAGATCTAGGCGAGGGCGAAAGAATGGGTCTTATAATTTTACAATTTAAAGTCGCCATGACATGCACAAAATCCGCGTAATTTTCTCCATAAAAAATCAGCTTCGTAAAATTGTTATCCATGACATATTTCATTTAAATTAATAAATGAAAAGATGACAAAAAACATATTAAATATATTACGGACCTAATTAGACCAACTTAAGGTTGCGGGAAGATATTTCACATTAATCAAATGTGATTTAATTTAATCGATTGAAAGTTCAAACATGAAAGAAGCATGGATAAAATTTGACAAGCTACTAGTAGCATAATCTCTTCCAGCAAGTAAGAACTTTCAATTAGTTAACTTCTCACGAGACACTTGATATTGTCCCGCCGGAAGGTTACGACAATTATCACAAAACCTTTTCACATTTGTACCTTTGGAGCATTGGTCCAAGGTCCATTTGTATCCTCACAAAGTTGAAAGTAAGTGTGAACGGGTAAACATAAAGAACGGGCCGTAGACGTGATTAAGGGACGTGATTAAATAGTTAGTCTTTCTTTACATTGTTTTTTTTTATTCTTACTTTTTCTCTTTTCTAATTAAGACAACCATTTGGTAGGTTTTGGTATTGAACAGTAAGAATAGGTCGAAATTAGCGAACCGTCTATTAATGCAATCAAAAGAGACTCATTTATTATAGAAAAGTTAATCTTTTTAGAATTTATTGATTTTTTTGGCTTCCTTATTGATGTTTCGCTAGATCTAGGCGAGGTGGGCGAACGACTAGGTATTATAATTTTACAATTTAAAGTCACCATGACACACACAAAGTCCGCATATTTTTCTCCATCAAACATCAGCTTCGTAAAATTGTGATCCATGACATATTTCATTTAAATTAATAAATGAAAGGATGACAAAAAATCATATTAAATATGTTACGGATCTAATTAGACCGACTGAAAGTTGCGGGAAGATATTTTACCTTAATCAAACGTGATTAAATTGAAACAATTGAAAGTTCAAATATGACATGAAGCATGGATAACTTGACAGCCTACTAGTAACATTATCTTTTCTAGCCGTAGGAACTTTCAATTAGTCAATTTCCCAGAGACTTGATATTGTCCCTGTAGGAAGATCATGACAGTCATTAAAAACCCTTTTTCCCATTCTTGCCTTGGAGCATTGGTCCAAAGGTCCATTTATATCCTCATAAAGTTGAAAGTAAGTGTGAACGTGTAAATGTAAAGAACGGGCCATAGACATGATTAAGGGACATGATTGTTTTCTTTTTTCATTATTTTCTTTTCTTTTCTAATTGAGACAACCATTTGGTAGGTTTTGGTATTGAAAACTAAAACAGGTTAAAATTAGTGAACCGTCTATTAATGCAATCAAAAGAGACCCTCATTTCATTATGGGAAGTTCATCTTTTTAGCCTTTGTTGATGTTCTTTTGGCTTATTTATTGATGTTTCGCTAGATCTCGGCGAGGGGAAAGAATGGGTCTTATAATTTTACAATTTAAAGTCGCCATGACATGCACAAAATCCGCGTAATTTTCTCCATCAAACATGAGTTTCGTAAAATTGTTATCCTTGACATATTTCATTTAAATTAATAAATGAAAGGATGACAAAAAACATATTAAATATATTACGGAGCTAATTAGACCAACTTAAGGTTGCGGGAAGATATTTCACATTAATCAAAAGTGATTTAATTTAATCTATTGAAAGTTCAAACATGACATGAAGCATGGATAAAATTTGACAGATTACTAGTAGCATAATCTCTTCAAGTAGTAAGAATTTTCAATTAGTCAACTTCCCACGAGACACTTGATATTGCCCCTGCCGGAAGGTTGCGACAATTATCACAAAACCTTTTCACATTTGTACCTTGGAGCATTGGTCCAAAGGTCCATTTGTATCATCACAAAGTTGAAAGTAAGTGTGAACGGGTAAACATAAAGAACAGGCCGTAGACATGATTAAGGGACATGATTAAATAGTAAGTCTTTCTTTACATTGTTTTTTTTATTCTAACTTTTTCTCTTTTCTAATTAAGACAACCATTTGGTAGGTTTTGGTATTGAACACCAAGAATAGGTTGAAATTAGCGAACCGTCTATTAATGCAATCAAAAGAGACTCATTTATTATAGAAAAGTTAATCTTTTCAGCATTTATTGATGTTTTTGGCTTCCTTATTGATGTTTCGCTAGATCTAGGCGAAGGTGAAAGACTAGGTATTATAATTTTACAATTTAAAGTCACCATGACACACACAAAGTCCGCGTAATTTTCTCCATCAAACATGAGCTTCATAAAATTGTTATCCATGACATATTTCATTTAAATTAATAAATGAAGGGATGACAAAAAATCATATTAAATATGTTACGGATCTAATTAGACCGACTGAAAGTTGCGGGGAGATATTTCACGTTAATCCAAAGTGATTAAATTGAAACAATTGAAAATTCAAATATGACATGAAGCATGGATAATTTGACAGCCTACTAGTAACATTATCTTTTCCAGCCGTAGGAACTTTCAATTAGTCAACTTCCCAGAGACTTGATATTGCCCTTCTAGGAAGATCATGACAGTCATTAAAAAACCTTTTTCCCATTCATGCCTTGGAGCATTGGTCCAAAGGTCCATTTGTACCATCATAAAGTTGAAAGTAAGTGTGAACGTGTAAATGTAAAGAACGGGCCATAGACATGATTAAGGGACATGATTGTGTTCTTTTGCTTTTTCTCTTTTCTAATTGAGACAACCATTTGGTAGGTTTTGGTATTGAAAACTAAGAACAGGTTAAAATTAGTGAACCGTCTATTAATGCAATCAAAAGAGACTCTTTTCATTATGGGAAGTTCATCTTTTTAGCATTTGTTGATGTTCTTTTGGCTTCTTTATTGATATTTCGCTAGATCTAGGTGAGGGCGAAAGAATGGGTCTTATAATTTTACAATTTAAAGTCGCCATGACATGCACAAAATCCGCGTAATTTTCTCCATCAAAAATCAGCTTCGTAAAATTGTTATCCATGACATATTTCATTTAAATTAATAAATGAAAGGATGACAAAAACATATTAAATATATTACGGACCTAATTAGACCAACTTAAGGTTGCGGGAAGATATTTCACATTAATCAAATGTGATTTAATTTAATCGATTGAAAGTTCAAACATGAAATGAAGCATGGATAAAATTTGACAAGCTACTAGTAACATAATTTCTTCCAACAAGTAGTAAGAACTTTCAATTAGTTAACTTCCTCACGAGACATTTGATATTGCCCTGCCGGAAGGTTGCGACAATTATCACAAAACCTTTTCACATTTGTACCTTGGAGCATTGGTCCAATGGTCCATTTGTATCATCACAAAGTTGAAAGTAAGTGTGAATGGGTAAACATAAAGAACGGGCCATAGACGCGTGATTAAGGGACATGATTAAATAGTTAGTCTTTCTTTACATTGTTTTTTTTTTCTAACTTTTTTCTTTTCTAATTAAGATAACCATTTGCTAGGTTTTGGTATTGAACACTAAAATAGGTTGAAATTAGTGAACCGTCTATTAATGTAATCAAAAGAGACTTCATTTATTATAGAAAAGTTCATCTTTTAGCATTTATTGATGTTTTTTTGGCTTCCTTATTGATGTTGCGCTAGATCTAGGCGAGGGCGGTGAAGACTAGGTATTATAATTTTACAATTTAAAGTCACCGTGACACACACAAAGTCCGTGTAATTTTCTCCATCAAACATCAGCTTCATAAAATTGTTATCCATGACATATTTCATTTAAATTAATAAATGAAAGGATGACAAAAAATCATATTAAATATGTTACGGATCTAATTACACCAATTGAAAGTTGTGGGAAGATATTTCACATTAATCAAAAAGTGATTAAATTGAAACAATTGAAAGTTCAAATATGACATGAAGCATGAATAAAATTTGAAAAGCCTACTAGTAACATTATTTTTCTAGCCGTAGGAACTTTCAATTAGTCAACTTCCCATGAGACTTGATATTGCCCTTCTAGGAAGATCATGGCAGTCATTAAAAAACCTTTTCCCATTCATGCCTTGGAGCATTGGTCCAAGGTCCATTTGTACCATCATAAAATTGAAAGTAAGTGTGAACGTGTAAATGTGAAGAACGGGCCATAGACATGATTAAGGGACATGATTGTTTTCTTTTTTGCTTTTTCTTTTCCTTTTTTTTTCTGATTGAGACAATCATTTGGTAGGTTTTGGTATTGAACACTAAAAACAGGTTGAAATTAGTGAACCATCTATTGATGCAATCAAAAGACACTTCATTTATTATTGGGAAGTTCATCTTTTTAGCAGTTGTTGATGTTCTTTGGCTTCTCTATTGATGTTTCGCCAGATCTGGGCGAAGGAGAAGGAATGGTATTATGATTTTACAATTTAAAGTCATCACCACATGCTCAAAGTCTGTGTAATTTTCTCCATCAAACATCAGCTTCATAAAATTGTTGTCCATTACATATTTCATTTAAATTAATAAATGAAAGGATGAACAAAAAACATATTAAATATATTACGGATCTAATTAGACCTATTGAAAGTTACGGGAAGATATTTCACATTAATCAAAAGTGATTTAATTGAATCTATTGAAAGTTTAAATGTGACATGAAGTATGGATAAAATTTGACAGACTACTAGTAACATTATCTCTTCAAGCAAGTAAAAGGAATTTTCAATTAGTCAACTTCCCACGAGACATTTGATATTGCCCCTGCCGGCAAGGTTGCGACAATTATCACAAAACATTTTCACATTTGTACCTTGGAGCATTGGTCCAAAGGTCCATTTGTATCATCACAAAGTTGAAAGTAAGTGTGAACGGGTAAATGTGAAGAACGGGCCATAGACGTGATTGGGGGACATCATTAAATAGTTAGTCTTTCTTTACATTTTTTTTTTTCTAACTTTTTTTCTTTTCTAATTAAGACAACCATTTGGTAGGTTTTGGTATTGAACACATAAGAAAAGTTGAAATTAGTGAACCGTCTATTAATGCAATCAAAAGAGACTCATTTATTATGGAAAAGTTAATCTTTTTAGCATTTATTGATGTTTTTTGGCTTCCTATTGATGTTTCGCTAGATCTAGGCGAGGGTGAAGGACTGGGTATTATAATTTTACAATTTAAAGTCACCATGACACACACAAAGTCCGCGTAATTTTCTCCATCAAACATTAGCTTCGTAAAATTGTTATCCATGACATATTTCATTTAAATTAATAAATGAAAGGATGACAAAAAATCATATTAAATATGTTACGGATGTAATTAGACCAATTGAAAGTTGCGGGAAGATATTTCACATTAATCAAAAGTGATTAAATTGAAACAATTGAAAGTTCAAATATGACATGAAGCATGGATAATTTGACAAGCCTACTAGTAACATTATTTCTTTTCCAGCCGTAGGAACTTTCAATTAGTCAACTTCCCAGAGTCTTGATGTTGCCCTTTTAGGAAGATCATGACAGTCATTAAAAAACTTTTACCCATTCATGCCTTGGAGCATTGGTCCAAAGGTCCATTTGTACCATCATAAAGTTGAAAGTAAGTGTGAACGTGTAAATGTAAAGAACGGGCCATAGACATGATTAAGGGACATCATTGATTGTTTTCTTTTAAATTTTTTTTTCTTTTTTTTTTTTCTAATTGAGACAACCATTTGGTAGGTTTTGGTATTGAAAACTAAGAACAGGTTAAAATTAGTGAACCGTCTATTAATGCAATCAAAAGAGACTCTGTTCATTATGGGGAAGTTCATCTTTTTAGCATTTGTTGATGTTCTTTTGGCTTCTTTATTGATGTTTCGCTAGATCTAGGCGAGGTGAAAGAATGGGTATTATAATTTTACAATTTAAAGTCGCCATGACATGCACAAAGTCCGCGTAATTTTCTCCATCAAAATCAGCTTCATAAAATTGTTATCCATGACATATTTCATTTAAATTAATAAATGAAAGGATGACAAAAACATATTAAATATATTACGGATCTAATTAGACCAACTTAAAGTTGTGGGAAGATATTTCACATTAATCAAAATGTGATTTAATTGAATCGATTGAAAGTTCAAACATGAAATGAAGCATGGATAAAATTTGACAAGACTACTAGTAACATTATCTCTTCCAAAAGTAAGAACTTTCAATAGTCAACTTCCCATGAGACATTTGATATTGTCCCTGCCGGAAGGTCACGACAATTATCACAAAACCTTTTCACATTTGTACCTTGGAGCATTGGTCCAAAGGTCCATTTGTATCATCACAAAGTTGAAAGTAAGTGTGAACGGGTAAAATGAAGAACGGGCCGTAGACGTGATTGGGGGACATGATTAAATAGTTAGTTTTTTTTTACATTTATTTTTTTTTCTAACTTTTTTTTTTTCTAATTAAGATAACCATTTGGTAGGTTTTGGTATTGAACACTAAGAACAGGTGAAATTAGTGAACCGTCTATTAATGCAATCAAAAGAGACTTCATTTATTATAGAAAAGTTCATATTTTTAGCATTTATTGATGTTTTTTGGCTTCCTTATTGATGTTTCGCTAGATCTAGGCAAAGGTGAAGGACTGGGTATTATAATTTTACAATTTAAAGTCACCATGACACACACAATTTTCTCCATCGAACATCAGCTTAATAAAATTGTTATCCATGACATATTTCATTTAAATTAATAAATGAAAGGATGACAAAAAAACATATTAAATATATTACGGATCTTATTAGACCGATTGAAAGTTGCGGGAAGCTATTTCACATTAATCCAAAGTGATTAAATTGAAACAATTGAAAATTCAAATATGACATGAAGCATGGATAATTTGACAGCCTACTAGTAACATTATCTTTTCCAGCCGTAGGAACTTTCAATTAGTCAACTTCCCAGAGTCTTGATGTTGCCCTTTTAGGAAGATCATGACAGTCATTAAAAAACTTTTTCCCATTCATGCTTTGGAGCATTGGTCCAGGTCCATTTGTACCATCATAAAGTTGAAAGTAAGTGTGAACGTGTAAATGTGAAGAACGGGCCATAGACATGATTAAGGGACATCATTGATAGTTAGTCTTTTTTGCTTTTCTTTTCTTTTTTTTTTTTTCTGATTGAGACAACCATTTGGTAGGTTTTGGTATTGAAAACTAAGAACAGGTTGAAATTAGTGAACCGTCTATTGATGCAATCAAAAGAGACTAATTTCATTATGGGAAGTTCATCTTTTTAGCATTTGTTGATGTTCTTTGGCTTCTCTATTGATGTTTCGCCAGATCTGGGCGAAGGTGAAGGAATGGTATTATGATTTTACAATTTAAAGTCGCCATGACATGCACAAAGTCCGCGTAATTTTCTCCATCAAAAATCAGCTTCATAAAATTGTTATCCATGACATATTTCATTTAAATTAATAAATGAAAGGATGACAAAAACATATTAAATATATTACGGATCTAATTAAACCAATTGAAAGTTGCGGGAAGATATTTCACATTAATAAAAAGTGATTTAATTGAATTGATTGAAAGTTCAAATATGACATGAAGCATGAATAAAATTTGACAAGCTACTAGTAACATTATTTCTTCCAGCAAGCAGTAGGAACTTTCAATCGGTCAACTTCCCATGAGACACTTGATGTTGTCCCTGCGGCAAGGTCACGACAGTTATCACAAAACCTTTTCACATTCAAGCTTTGGAGCATTGGTCAATGGTCCATTTGTACCCTCACAAAGTTGAAAGTAAGTGCGAACATGTAAAAGTGAAGAACGGGCCATAGACGCGATTGGGGGACATCATTGATAGTTAGTCTTTCTTTACATTATTTTCTTTTCCTTTTTTTTTTCCTGATTGAGACAATCATTTTGTAGGTTTTCATATTGAACACTAAAAACAGGTTGAAATTAGTGAACCATCTATTGATGCAATCAAAAGACACTTAATTTATTATGGAGAAGTTCATCTTTTTAGCATTTGTTGATGTTCTTTGGCTTCCCTATTGATGTTTCGCCAGATCTGGGCGAAGGTGAAGGAATGGGTATTATAATTTTACAATTTAAAGTCATCACGACACGCACAAAGTCCGTGTAATTTTCTCCATCAAAGATCAGCTTCATAAAGTTGTTGTCCATTACATATTTCATTCATATCAATAAATGAAAGGATTAGAAAAAACATATTAAATATATTACGGATATAATTAGATTAATTGAAAGTTGTGGGAAGATATTTCACATTAATCAAAAATGAATTAATTGAATCGATTGAAAGTTCAAATATGACATGAAGCATGAATAAAATTTGACAAGCTACTAGTAACATTATTTCTTCCAGCAAGCAGTAGGAACTTTCAATCGGTCAACTTCCCATGAGACACTTGATGTTGTCCCTGCGGCAAGGTCACGACAGTTATCACAAAACCTTTTCACATTCATGCTTTGGAGCATTGGTCAATGGTCCATTTGTACCCTCACAAAGTTGAAAGTAAGTGTGAACGTGTAAATGTGAAGAACGGGCCATAGACGCGATTGGGGGACATCATTGATAGTTAGTCTTTCTTTACATTATTTTCTTTTTTTTTTTTTTTCTGATTGAGACAATCATTTGGTAGGTTTTGGTATTGAACACTAAGAACAGGTCAAAATTAGTGAACCATCTATTGATGCAATCAAAAGAGGCTCTATTCATTATGGAGAAGTTCATCTTTTTAGCATTTGTTGATGTTCTATTGGCTTCCTTATTGATGTTTCGCTAGATCTAGGTGAAGGCGAAAGGAATGGGTATTATAATTTTACAATTTAAAGTCACCATGACACGCACAAAGTCCGCCTAACTTTCTCCATCAAACATCAGCTTTATAAAATTGTTATCCATGACATATTTCATTTATATTAATAGATGAAAGGATGACAAAAAGCATATTAAATATATTACGGACTTAATTAGACCAATTGAAAGTTGCGGGAAGATATTCACATTTATCAAAAGTGATGTAATTGAATCGATTGAAAGTTCAAATATGACATGAAGCATGGATAAAATTTGACAAACTACTAGTAACATTATTTCTTCTAGCAAGCAGTAGGAACTTTCAATCGGTCAACTTCCCATGAGACACTTGATGTTGTCCCTGTGGCAAGGTTACGACAGTTATCACAAAACCTTTTCACATTCATGCTTTGGAGCATTGGTCAATGGTCCATTTGTACCCTCACAAAGTTGAAAATAAGTGTGAACGTGTAAATGTGAAGAACGGGCCATGGACGTGATTGAGGGACATCATTTGATAGTTACATTGTTTTTTTTTTTTTTTTTTGCCTGATTGAGACAACCATTTGGTAGGTTTTGGTATTGAACACTAAGAACAGGTCGAAATTAGCAAACCGTCTATTGATGCAAGCAAAAGAGACTATGTTCATTATGGAAAAGTTCATCTTTTTAGCATTTGTTGATGTTTTGTTGGCTTCCCTAATGATGTTTTGCCAGATCTGGGCGAAGGGCGAAGGACTGGGGTATTATAATTTTACAATTTAAAGTCATCACGTCACGCACAAAGTCCATGTAATTTTCTCCATCAAACATCAGCTTCATAAAATTGTTATCCGTGACATATTTCGTTTAAATTAATAAATGAAAGGATGAGAAAAATCATATTAAATATGTTACGGATCTAATTAGACCCGACTGAAAGTTGCGGGAAGATATTTTACATTAACCAAAAGTGATTTAACTGAATCGATTGAAAGTTCAAACATGAGATGAAGCATGGATAAAATTTGATAGACTACTAGTAATATTATCTCTTCTGGTAGTAGGAACTTTCAATTAGTCAACTTCCCACGAGACACTTGATTTGCCCCTGCTGAAAGGTTGCGACAATGATCACAAAACCTTTTCACATTCATGCCTTGGAGCATTGGTCCAAAGGTCCATTTGTGCTCTCACAGAGTTGAAAGTAAGTGTGAACGTGTAAATGAAGATTTGGGCCATAGATGTGATTAGGGACATCATTTGATAGTTACTCTTTCTTTACATTATTTTCTTTTCCTTTTTTTTTCCATTGAGATAATCATTTGGTAGGTTTTGGTATTGGACACTTGTCGAAATTAGTGAACTATTTATTAATGTAGTCAAAAGACTCTATTCATTAAGGAGAAGTTCATCTTTTTAGCATTTGTTGATGTTCTCTTGGCTTCCCCATTGATGTTTTGTCAAATTTTGGTGAAGGCGAAGGAATGGGTATTATAATTCTACAATTTAAAGTCACCATGACATGCACAAAGTCCGCGTAATTTTCTCAATCAAACATCAGCTTCATAAATTGTTATCCATGACATATTTCATTTAAATTAATAAATGAAAGGATGACAAAAACATATTAAATATATTACGGATCTAATTAGATTGACTTAAAGGATGGGAAGATATTTCATATTAATCAAAAGTGATTTAATTTAATTGGTAGAAGTTCAAACATGATATGAAGTATGGATAGAATTTGACAGACTACTAGTAGCATTATCTCTTCTAGCAAGAGGAACTTTCAATTAGTCAACTTCCCACGAGACACTTGATATTTGGTCGCATTTGACTCTCACGACAATTATCACAAAACCTTTTAAAACATTTGTGCCTTGGAGCATTGGTCCAAAGGTCCATTTGTACCCTCATAGAATTGAAAGTAAGTGTGAACGCAGTAAACGTGAAGAACAAGCCATACTGAATTAGATGTGATTGTGGGACATCATTTGATAGTGAGTCTTTTTTTACATCGTTTTTTTCCCTAATTAAGACAACCATTTGGTAGGTTTTGGTATTGAACACTAAGAAGAGGTCGAAATTAGCGAACCATCTATTGATGCAATCAAAAGAGACTCTGTTCATTATGGAGAAGTTCATCTTTTTAGCATTTGTTGATGTTATGTTGGCTTCCCTATTGATGTTTTGCCAGATCTAGGCAAGGGCGGAGGAATTGGCATTATAATTTTACAAGTTAAAGTCACCGTGAAACGCATAAAGTCTGTGTAATTTTCTCCATCAAACATCAGCTTCATAGAATCGTTATCCATGACATATTTCATTTAAATTAATAGATGAAAGGATGACAAAAAACATGTTAAATATATTATGGATCTAGTTAGACCAAGTTGTTGAAAAAAGTTGTAGGAAGATATTTCACATTAATCAAAAGTGATTTAATTGAATCAATTGAAAGTTTAATTATGACATGAAGCATGGATTAAATTTGAGACTACTAGCAACATTATCTCTTCCAGTACTAGGAACTTTCAATTAGTCAACTTCCCATGAGACACTTGATATTGCCATTTGTTAATAAATGAAAGGGAAGGTCAGGACAATTATCAAAAAACTTTTCACATTCATGCCTTGGAGCATTGGTCCAAAGGTCCATTTGTACCCTCACAAGAGTTGAAAGTAAGTGTGAACATGTGTAAACATAAAGAACAGACCGTAGACGTAAAGGGCCATAGACGTGATTGAGGGACATCATTTGATAGTTAGTCTTTCTTTACATTATTTTCTTTCTTTCTTTCTTTCTTTTTCCTAATTAAAACAACCATTTGGTAGGTTTTGGTATTAAACACTAAGAACAGGTTGAAATTAGAGAACCATCTATTGATGCAATCAAAAGAGACCTTGTTCATTATGGAGAAGTTCATCTTTTTAGCATTTGTTGATGTTCTGTTGGCTTCCCTATTGATGTTTCAGCCCGTCATTTGTTTAGCAACTTCACTGATCAAGAGGCTCTCCTCCACTTCAAATCAATGATGGAAGTCGACCCAACGAACACCATCAAAGGCGGCAATTGGACTGTGGAAGCAAATTTCTGCAAATGGATTGGTGTCGTTTGTAGCAACCGCAAGCAGAGAATCATAGCTTTAGACCTCTCGCACATGGGTCTCCAGGGAAGACTCTCTCCCTACCTTGGCAATCTTTCTCTCCTGGCTTCTCTTGATCTCCGCAACAATAGTTTTTATGGCATGATTCTGACAGAAATTGGCCATTTACGTCACCTCAAAAAACTTATACTCGAATTGAACCAGTTCGAAGGAAACATTCCTCCTATCTTAACCCAGTGCCAAAACCTCGAAGTCATGTCACTTGCGACAAACAGGCTAACGGGTGGCATACCAAGAGAATTCGGCGCCTTCCCTAAGTTGCAACAACTGAATCTTAGCTCAAATGACTTACGGGGTCAAATTCCAAGCTTCCTTGGCAACATATCCACATTGCAAGTCATTATATTGGCCAACGCCACTCTCACAGGTTTGATTCCTTCAGCACTTTTCAATAGATCGCTCACGTGGGTCAATTTGACGGATAATTATCTCTCTGGAAGTCTTCCCTCTGATCTTTGCTACCGCTGGCCTAACATTCAGATGCTTTCACTGAATCAAAATCAATTCAGCGGCCTGCTACCAGAGACGCTAACCCAATGCAAAGAGCTTATCATATTGTGGTTGTCATACAATCATTTTCAGGGAAGCATTCCTCGAGATATAGGCAGCTTGCAAAAGCTGCAAAAGCTCCATATTTCTCTTAACAACTTGACTGGCACGATTCCTCGAACCATCGGTAACATGTCAAGCTTGCACATGCTGGACATCGGAGCTAACCACATTAAAGGGGAGATTCCGAGTGAGATTGGCAATTTGGTCAATTTGCAACGATTGACTCTTGGGCATAATTTGCTAACCGGCAAAGTGCCTCAAGAGGTTTTTAATATTTCTTCGCTCCAAGTGCTTAGTTTGATGTACAATTCCCTCTCTGGAAGCCTTCCCTCAGGTAGAGATCTTAGCCTTCCGAATTTAAAAGGTCTACATCTAGCATGCAATGGCTTTGGCGGCAACATCCCCTAGTATTTCTCGAATTTTTCGAACCTAATCCTTTTCGATGTCGAGTACAATCAACTCAGCGGACCCATACCTACAGGTTTGGGCAACTTGAAGAACCTCGAAGGCTTTGCAATAGCGTATAATCAGCTAACAGGAGAGACTTACGGTTCGGAGCTCGGTTTTCTCTCTGCTTTATCTAATTGTCCGTCGCTGCAAAAATTGTGGTTGGAAGGCAACCCACTTCGTGGCTCCATACCAAAGTCTATTAAAAACTTCTCCAGTTCCCTACTAATTTTAAGTGCTCAAAATTGTCAAATAAGTGGTCGTATTCCTGAGGAAATGGGTTTCTTGAAGAGATTGATTTTCCTAGAGTTGAGCAATAATGCTCTAGACTGCAACATCCCATCATCGATTGGAAGACTAGAAAGGTTGCAAAGGCTGTATCTTGATAACAACCATCTCGAAGGACCGATCCCCGATGAGATATGCAACTTGACAGGTTTAGGAGAGTTGCTGCTCCGGCAAAATAGGATATCGGGATCAATCCCGAATTGCATTGAAAACCTTAGCAGCCTTCAAAAGTTTCTCATAAGCTCAAATAACATGACATCGGTTATACCATTTAGTCTATGGGGCCTTCAAGAACTCATCTTCCTCAATCTATCACTCAATTCTTTCAATGGAGGACTACCACTTGAAATAGGGAAGATGAGAGCTATAGAGAGCATCGATCTTTCTTGGAACCGACTTACTGGTGCCATACCGAGTTCCATCCAAGAGTTTGAGAGCCTTGCTTCTCTCAACCTGTCAAGGAACTTGTTTCAAGGATCAATACCGCAATCGATTGGCCATCTCAAAGGGTTGGATTTCCTCGATCTCTCCTACAATGAGTTATCGGGCATGATACCTGAGTCCATGGAAGGACTTGCACATTTGCAAAATGTGAACTTGTCCTTTAATAAGCTATCAGGAGAGATTCCTAATGGCGGGCCCTTTGGAAATTTCTCAGCTCTCTCTTTCATTGGGAATGAAGCACTTTGTGGAAATGCGATTTTTCAAGTCCCACGTTGCAAGGTAAATGGAATGAAATCATCAAGGGACAAGTGGCTCCATATACTATACATTATTGTGCCAATTGTATTAGCTATACTTCTAGTTCTCATCATTTGCTTGTTTAGAAAGCGTGGGAACACTAGTGAAAAAGCTTCAATTTCAATGGAGAACTTGCCTAGAATTGACCACCCGATGATATCATATCGGGATCTTTGCTTGGCTACGAACAACTTCAGCGAGAGCAATTTGCTCGGATCGGGAAGCTTTAGCGCTGTATATAAAGGGACGCTGGCCAATGGGATAGACATCGCAGTCAAAGTACTAAATCTCTATATCGAAGGTGCTCTGAAAAGTTTTGATGCAGAATGCGATGCTTTTCGTATGATCCGGCATCGCAATCTCGTCAAGGTGATCAGCACTTGCACGAATGCCAATCTAAGAGCTCTAGTGTTGCAATACGTGCCTTGTGGGAGCTTGGAGAAGTGGCTATACTCCGACAACCACAACTTGGATCTCCATCAACGAGTGAAGATAATGGTTGATGTCGCAATGGCAATCGAGTATCTCCACGATGGCCAATCGGAACCCATTGTGCATTGCGATCTAAAGCCCAGCAATATTCTTCTAAACGAGGACTTGGTCGCACAAGTCTATGACTTTGGAATTTCCAAGATTTTGGTTGAGAACAAGCTTGAAACACAAACCCGAACTCTCGGCACGATTGGTTACATTGCTCCAGGTACATTTGTCGAATATTAGCTAATTCAAGCCTTTGATTGCCAATATAATGGTATAATGTAATAGAGATATATTAGCACTCGTCTGCCTCTTGATCTTATTACTAATGTCCCAAAAAGAAATAGATCAATTGTCAATGTTCTTATGTCTCAAACTATGATGCTTGCAGAGTATGGTTTGGAAGGAAAAGTCATGGCAAAAGGAGATGTATATAGCTTTGGCATATTGTTGTTGGAAGTTATTATTGGGAAGAAGCCAACCGGTGAAATGTTCAATGCGAATATCAGCTTGAGGCAATGGGTAGGTGCAGCAATTCCAAATAGAGTACTTGACATTGTGGATAGCAAAATCCTTCACACGAAACATGAAGATCCAATGCTTTTGAAATTCAATAGCATAGTCTTATTGATACTAGAATTAGGACTAGAATGTTCAAAGGACTTGCCCGAGGAAAGAATGGACATGAAAACTGTCGGGGTTAAGCTCAACAAGATCAAGTTGTCACTTCCTTGACAAAAAACAAGGCAGAGAGTAGCTTAGAGAATTTGAACCTAGCCTTTTCATATTTTGTACTCAATAATTTCATTTCTATTGCATTGTGTGGACAATTTTGCAAGATAGTTCCTAATCTTCTTTTAAGCATTTTGAATTAGAGGAAAACAATTCAAAACACGACTAGATTTGCAATCGAGAGTCTAACTCATGTCCAACTTCAGAAGGTGTAGCAGCTGCCATGTTCTCTAAGTAAAAACTTTGTTTGAGAGTTGGTAGATTTGCGAGTGACGAACATTGTTTCCTTGAAGCTTGACTTCTTCTCGCGTCATGGTCAGCACAACCCATGAGCCTTGCAGCTTGGCAGGGCAAAGCCTTTCCAGCCCGCATGCCAAGCTTGGGCTCAGTAGGTGTTTGGACCAATTTCAACCCCTTTTCTATTTTAAAATTTTCCTTTTATTTTTACAAAAGAAATACTTATAATTTATTTTAATCCAACAAAAGATTATTTTAACTTTTCCATATTAAAATTGTAAAGCGAAATCAAACTAAATGGAACATATAGTATCTTGGCCTTAAAAAAAAAGAAAAAGAAAAGGAAAATATAATTATCATGCCTGCATTACACACCTATACAATCATCTTCATTCCCTATGCAACGTCATAATGGATGGTAATAAGTCTATCATTTCAATTGCATGGAGAAATAAAGTATTAAAAGTCATTTTCTTATTGTTATAATTCTTTTGAAGTCAAACATCAAATAATATCTTCTTATTCTTTCAATGATTAAAACAAGCATTTATTCAAGGGCCTTATAGAAACAATGAAACATAACATGCTTTTTCTTTTGTCTATTATCTCTTGCTTTGGCCAGTTTTCCATTGTTCTCTTTCAAGTTTAATTACAATACAATATGAGGGCTAAATGGAAAATCAAAAAGTGAGATAAAACCCATTTTTGAGTTAAATATGTAGATGAAGGGCAATTTTTGTTTTCATCGGCAGAAAAAAAAACGTTATACAATACGAATATGAGTAAAAACTTATTATCATTGTTTTTTTTCTTGAAGTACACGTGGAATGATTTGAGGTCATCACTTCCAATGAATTTTACGAAAAATATCTTTGTTAGTGGCGGACTTGGTGCCTCGTAGATGCGTGTCCCACATGATGAGTTGTCCAAAGGATAATGTCGCGCCAAATATCTTTGCTAACTTTTTTTAAATTCGGAGACGCCGTCGTTTTCTTCTTCTTTTCAACTCTTCCCTACTCCCTCCAATCACCTGGCACCTGCAACTCAAAATCCCGTCCGTCTTCGATCATCGTCAGTCGTCGTCATCATCGCTGCGAAATCGGACGGGTGAACGGACGGCAATCTCAGCAAGCGAGCAACGACCTTCCAGTCGGAGAAGCATCAGCGAGCATGGATGACGCGAACGCCGTCGAAGCCGCTGGAGTTCCGACCTCGGCTCTCCACCGCCTCGATCTCTCGAGCTCTGATATCCGACAGTCGGTGTCCCTGCTCTAAGAGGTCCTCGATTCTCTCGAGTCTTTCCAATGTTCCGATTCGATTTCCGGTACCGAAAACCGACGAAACTAAGGTTTTTTGATTCGTGAGGACGCTGGCTGATGAATCCTGTCCGTTGGCCTCAGGCGAGCTTGGATTCTGGCTTTTTCTACGTGATCAATCACGAAATCGGCCAGGACTTGATGGAGGAGATCTTCGTCCAGAGCAGGCGGTTCTTCGGCTTGCCTTTGGGCGAGAAGATGAAGCTGTTGAGGAACGAGAAGCACCGAGGCTATACTCCTCTGTTCGATGAGGTCCTCGATGCTGCAATCAGATTCAGGGTTTATGTCTGATGATTTCATTTGTTCCCTTTTTTTCGGAGTCAGATTACTGAAGATTTTGCTGCTTATAGTGGATTTAGATGAACAGCTGATGACTTTGATGGCTTTGATGGCTTCCTGTAATCAGCTGGTGGCTGGTGATTGAGTAGCAACTCTTAGAAAAGGAAGATGCAATTAGTTAGTTACTATTCCTGGTTGTAATTATATTCTGGGAGGAGTGAGGATACTTCATCAGAGCCGACACAGAAATAGGAGCGAGTTGTTTGAAGTGCTAACATGAAACCATGAACAATACAACGAGGATTTAGATGAAACTTGTTAGTATTTATATGGTTATCATTTTTGAAGATCGATTGAGTAGTAATGATTTCATTGACATTATATAGGAGATTATAAGGAGGGATACTATATAGGAACAGAAGTCCCAGAGGATGATCCTGATGCGCAGAAGCCTCATTCTGGACCAAATCTCTGGCCTTCTGAGGGTAACCAGTTGCTTAATATGATATCTGTGCAACTTCAAACTGTTGCTGGTGATATGTACTTATTTTGGTTTCACTGTTGTGTTTTCACTAGAGATATTGCCAAGATGGAGGCAGACGATGGAGATATTTCATAGTCAGGCATTGTGAGTTTTGCTATAGATGATAAAGAGCTATGGGCATTAAATTTTATTGTGAGTTGCAAGATGCGAAAGATTATTCCATCTGAGTAAAAGATAATACGGAGATGTTCTGTTTCACTTACGAGAGATTTGGGGCTTTTCCAGTACCCCGATATTCACCATCTTCCCCTTCCACTTGCATCAAATTGTGCCGAGTTCTTTTAATGCCCGAGGGGGGTTAAATTGCCCCTGACTGCCAGACTGCTTATGCTCTCCTGGGCTCTTATCCTATGTTGGCCAAAGTGTAAATCTCTTCAAGTTATTTTTTTTTTTGGTGAAAGGTAATAATCTTCAAGTTATTTGTAACTGCTGAATTAACAATTTCTAGGAAACTCTGCCGCAATTTGAATAAAATAATTTTAGCTGTTGAGATTTACTATTAATCACACTAACCAAGAACCTCAACTCAAGTGTCTACTTCTTATATTGGTAGGGCTGATATTGTAGTCACAATTTTCATTGCATAGGATCTCTCAAACAGTTGACTTTTTGATCTGGTTATATCTCAAGAGTAATGCCTAGATGATCTATGTGGCAAGATCAAGTGCAATCTGTTGATATAAAAAAGTGATGGTAGTTAATCTTGGTAATTTTTTGATTTGTAAATATGCTCATCAGAAATGTGGCGAAAGTAGTTGCAAGGATCATTGCTCTAGCACTTGATCTGGAGGCTGATTTTTTTGACAAGCCAGAAATACTCGGCAAGCCTATTCCGATCTTGCGCTTGTTGCACTATGAAGGTAGATTTTTACTTCAGTGAACTACAAAATAAGACTGACAATTCTTTTTTCTCATCCAGTTGATATTCCTTTAGGTCTAATCTCTGATCCCTCTAAAGGGATATATGGAGCTGGGGCACATTCGGACTTTGGGTTTCTTACCTTGTTGGCAACAGATGATGTGCCGGGTCTCCAAGTATGAAATATTCTCCTATAAAACTGTTGGTGCAGACTCTATGCATGGTTATAATGCAGGAAACTTTTTAAACTTACTCAGATTTGCAAGAACAAGGATGCTAAACCTCAGGCATGGGAATATGTGCAACCTTTGAAAGGGTAAGGCCCAACAGAACTTGAGAGGAAGATGTTCGAGATCTCATATTTAAACTAACTTGAACACTTTTGGTAGAAGCCATCGTGTTAGGATTTGCATTCTAGTGATTTTGGATTACAAATTTAACTTGGACTAGCTTTGATTTTATCTTCTACTTTTTGATTTATTGGAGCATGTTCATGATAACATTTTCCCCTTATATGCATGATTGGAAGATTACTTCATGCTGGTGTTGAGGGGAATACTACCCCCGGACTAGTCACAACTTTCTGACAAACATCGTTGTTTGTCTGACCCTGATCTGCTACTATAGTTCTTGTTCGTACAAAACAATGATATGCCAGTTCAGAGAGAAAGTATTATTGTCAGATGGGTGATAAAAATTAGTTCCAACTTAGACATTTAGAGAGGTGCCCTCATCCACTTCTCCTTTCATATCTGCGATTTGCATCTGTATAAGTATTCATCATAACTTTGATTAGTTCAATCCTTTTGATGATGACCCTCCCTCCCTCCCTCCCTCCCTCTCTCTCTCTCTCTCTCTCTTTCTCTCTCTCAAACACAGTTGCACACACTCACATGATGGTTTTCCACCATTCTTTCTTGGTTAATCATTTGCTGGTCCAATTATTAGAACATGTCTTACGACATATGTCCAGTTGCAAGAAGTTTGAGAGGGAAAAATTTCGGAAGAGAATATGTCATTGCTCAAGCATGTTCTTTATTCCGCATAACTTTTTGACAGAACATAACAATCTCACAACAATCCGGAAAACTAACATTCTTTCCATGGCTATTTGGTACAGAGTGTTCATAGTGAATCTTGGTGATATGCTAGAACGATGGAGCAATTGTATTTTCAGGTAATATGCTTTAATAGAAGTCTATTCAAATAAATTGGCATGGGGAAAGCTTGAATATGAAGATTGGAGATTTTCTAAAGCAAGCTACTATAGATTGGTAACCAGTCCCAAACTCTACCAGAATTTCTTCAGCTGTACCCTCTTGGCTCTTGTTGATATTAGTAGCCCATTAGTAGTGCAAGAGCATCTACTCTTGACATTGCCTAATTACTGGCTGAGTTGCCTCGGGAAGAAAGTCCAAGTTAAACACAGTTGTTGAAATGGAATGCTATGTTGATGCCCTGCATTACTTTCTACACAGAGTCCACTTTATGAATGATAAACCATAAAAGAATTATCCTAGCGTTTTTGTTATTATTGCTCTTATTGGTCAATTTTTCGATATCAATCCTTGTATGTGTTCTGCGATTGCTGACCACAGATAAGGCTTAACATGCACGGTCGTCATGCTTGAGAACGTGTTTAGTGATATAGGAAATGAGCTGTATAGGTGTCCTGCAGTTCTCCATAATTAGCAAGTTCATTCTCTATTATTTTTTTAAGTATTTGACTTGCTGCTTTTTCGCTTCTTTTTGTCAAATTTATACTAATCTATATATATTTTGGCTTTTGCAATCAGGTCCACGCTCCATCGAGTTATAGGGAATGGTCAAGAACGGTATTCTGTATGGCCCTCTCTCTCTTTCTCACGTCATTTTTGGAAAATTTGGCAAAAGCCATTAAGAGAATTTTGAAGCTTTGTCGAGTCTGTTGAAAAAAGTCCGATTGGTTGGTTAATAGGAAGAGCAGTGTATAATTGAAGCCAATCTGGGATAGTTGTAGGCTGATTAAAAGTGATCCTAGGTTTGAGATCACGTTCTAGTGGCAAGTCAGTCGAGCATGTGATTAAACTCTTAGGAAATTCCCCTCAACTCGAAACTATCTTCAAGAATAATGCACATTTATTTCTGCAAAAAAAGTCTAATTGTTTTTATTCCCTTGTTAGCATTATTCGTCCATTACCTTCTCTTTTCTTGATGAGTGTTTTTGGCTAAAATCTCTGTTAAAAATCCTATTTATGCTCATGTTCTCACGGAATGCAGATTGCTCTCTTCCTGGAGCCTAACCATGAGTGTCTCGTCGAGTGCTTGCCTACATGTATGTCAAAGGAAAATCCTCCCAAGTAAGCTGTCTTGCGTAAATTAGTTTCTTTCCTATATACCATCAAGATGTTGCTATTGTATTTCCCATGTTGTCGAATCTCAGCCCTAAGATCTAGTTCTTCTCCTCCTTGATTCAAATGACACACTTTATGCCTTTTGTTTGGGTGTCAATGCTCTTCTTTGTACGTGATTGTCAGAAGTGGATATTGCATTACCAAGGATCATCTAAACTCATATGCTTGGACTTTTCGTTTATGTTAAGAGGACTACATCTAAGTTTTAACTCCATTTTCATGAAGAAAAATGTTTATACGGAAACTAGGCATTGACCTGTCCCTGATTTGATCAATTGATACGATTGATTGCATGCTCGCATTGTGTTTGAACCATTTCGCGTGGGGATCTTGATGTGGTATTTATCATAGCTACTCCAGTAATTAGCTTTTTCTGTTTTTTGATCGAGACTCCAATAGTTGTTAGACATGGTGCAAATTAACAAATTTACGCCAGCAGCATCTGATCCTAAACTCAATTTCTTCAAAATTGATTCACGTGCAGGTTTCCTCCCATCTTATGTCAGACCTACTTGGCCCAAAGATACGGCGATACTCATGCTGATTTAGATGTATACAGAAAGGAAGAAGTTTAGAGTCTGCCTGTGAGGAGCTGGAGCCTGTCAACCGGCTCTTGCCCGAAGTAGGGGGTTACACTTGAGAGCTCGTAAAGAAGTGCATGATGAACTTAGAGAAGAGCAGCGAATGGGGTACACGCGTGGACATACATATGCATACACAACTAATAATCTGCTTATGTTTATGCATGGAAGTAATAGTTTTGGCTTCTTTGCTCTTCTTGCCTCCATGATTTGGCTCCTAAATTAGCAGTTTGTATATGCAACTCTTTAAGAAAGGAAATGAAATGGAGACGCAATGCATATTTCTTGGCGCCGACTTTCCTGTGATTCAACGGACGGACAGTTGCTTTTTTACGAGAGTTTCAGGGGATTGGACTGCACATGCAACTTTTGGCATATTTAGCAAGATTTTTTGGATGAGGTAGGCGTGTCGCTAAGCGTAAGAAGGATTGAAAATATAACTGGCTAAGACGAGGAGAGAGAAAGCATGTCCGTGTGGGTGGGACTAGGAGTAGCATTAGCAAGGGCACAAACTGAGATCGTAAGCGGCTTTAGCTACTACGCTGGCTGCTACTTTTCTAAGAAATCTTTCCGATCTTTCTCAAGGGTGGATTAGGTCAGTCCCTTCTCGAAGTCCTCCTGTGACGCTTGACTAGCTGACGCTTCCGCTACGTAAAAACAGAGAAACAAGCACTGGAAACAGAACTTCCGACATGAACCCGGCTATCTCTTGAGCTCTTTGTTCTCAATGTAGGTGGACAATCTCCCAAGACAGTGAGATAGACAGTTAAATTAGCAGTTACCAAGTTAATTATACTCTTCTAGCTTTCTTGTATTTTAAACAGTTAATTGATTATGCAAGAGATTGAAATGGAAATATGTAGTGGAAACAGATCATATGACATTCATTGTTCTGCCCATTACATTGGAAATTTTGACAATCTTGTATCTAGGGACGATTGGTTGTTGAGTGGGTTGATTCTCGACTTGAAATTAGATATCCACCTCATGATTCCATGTTTCGAATTTTCGAGACTGGGAATTGAATGGGTCATTTTTGGCATTGTTGCTTCCTGATTTTGCTGGTTTCCAGTTCTATTTAAGAATTACTCCTCTCTTGTGTTAAAAATCAAATTCTTATAATAAAATGTAAGAGTTGCACTTTTTCACTTAGTAACATATTTGATGAAATAATTATGTTATTATATATTCACAATGGAGACCGTGATTCATTTCTTGGTTCAACCTGAAAACCGAAGTGGTGGAACCTATTTAGATCGATTCTCTAGTAGAACTAGTGGTTTTGGCCTTAGAATTGGGAATTGAGCCAGTCCTAGGTTGGTTCTAAGTTCATGAAACTGCGAACTCTATCAATTATCCCTAAAATCAGCCTTAAATTGATCGATTTAGATTAATTCAATTCGATTCTCGAATTGAATCAGTCTCGGTGCTTACCCCTACTTGCATTGGCTCACTCTACTGTTGCTTGCATCATGTAACATAGAGCATTAGTTAAAGTATAGGAACTCATGCGGTTTTTGTACTTTTGACAGGCATGCAAGTAATTCATATGATTTGTGGAATGCGATTGATAAGGTTCTTAGAGTTCATACCATTCAAAAGTCTCTTCATTTGAGATGAGGCATTAGTCCGAGGAGTAGTAGAAAATGGAATAGCTCTCCAAGAATCTATGATTTTCTTAGCCATTCAAAAATGAAATATCATAAGAGTAAATTAAAAAGAATAATCATGCATGTAAATATGACTAATATTTAATTTTTTCGAATTTTAGGAGCCGTTTGCTTTGTAAAAATTGAACAAATTCAATTTGTAGAAAGCATTAAGACAGGGGAAGAAGACGTCACTCAATCGTCGTCGCTCGTCATCATCGATTCATCACCGTGAAATCAGTCAGGCGGACGGGACGGCGAGCATGGATGACGCGAACGCTGTTGATGTCGCCGGAGTTCCATCTTCGGCTCTCGACCTCATCGACCTCTCGAGTGCCGATAACCGATGGTCGGTGTCCCTGCTCAAACAGGTCTTCGATTCTCCCGCCCTTTTCCGCTATTTTCAGTTCGATTTCCGGTACATAAAACCTAGGAAACTGAGGTTTTTTCGAGTCGAGAGGGACACTGACGGATGAATCCAATCCGTTGGCCTCGGGCGTGCTTGGATTCCGGCTTTTTCTACGTGGTCAATCATGGAGCCAGCCAGGACTTGATGGAGGAGGTCTTCGTCCAGAGCAGGCGGTTCTTCGGTCTGCCTTTGAGCGAGAAGATGAAGCTGTTGAGGAACGAGAAGCATCGAGGCTACACCCCTCTGTTCGATCAGGTCCTCGACCCTGCAAATCAGATAAACGGTTTGTGTCTGATCATCCTGCTGAAGATTTTACTGCTTAAAGTGGACATAGATGAATTCCTGGTGGTTTTGATGGCTGTAATCAGGTGGGGGTTGAGTAGCATTTCCTAGAAAACGGAAGATCAATTAGTTATTATTCCTATTTTCAGTTGTATCCTTGGAGAGAACTGCCACAGAATTAGGAGTTTGAATTGCTAACACATGACCATGAGCAAATATTTCTGTTAAAAAAGATTCTACTTCTGCTCATGTTCTCATGAAATGCAGATTGCATTTTTCCTGGAGCCTAGTCATGATTGTCTCATGGAGTGCTTGCCAACATGTATGTCAGAGGAAAATCCTACGAAGTAAGTTGTCTTCTGCACATTAGTTACTTTCCTATATATCAACAAGATGGTGCAATTCTACTTCCTCTCTTATCAGTTCTTGGTCCTAAGATCTAGTTCTCCTCCACGATTTGAACAAGAGTTCTCCTCGATTTGAACTAGTATCTTTACGCATTGTGCTTGAATGCTGGTGCTCTGCTTTGAACATGCATGTTGAAAGTGGATATTGCATATCCAGGGATCATTCAAGCACTGTAAAGAGGACTGCATCAAGTTTAACTATATGATTCATGAGGAAAAAAATGTTTGCTCGTGAATTAGGCATTGACCCGTGGCAGATTTGATGAATTGATACGATCAACCACACGCTTGCATTCTCTTTAAAGGGTTGGATCCTTTTTGCGTCGGGATTTGGGTACTGCGTTTAACATAGCTGCTCCATTAGTGATTAGACATGGTGCAGATTAGCAAATTTACACCAGCATGGGATCCTGAGTTTGTTCAAAATTGCATCAATGTGCAGGTTTCCGCCTGTCCAATGTCAGACCTACTTGTCTTAAAGACTCCACGATACTCATGCTGATTTAAATGTATACAGAAGGGAAGGAGCTTAGATTTTTCCAGTGAGAGTGGAAGCCTGTCAAGCCGTGTTTGCCCGAAGTAGGGGTATGCTTTGAGAACTTGTACAGATGTGTAATGAGCTTAGAGAAGGGCATCCAATGGGGTACCTTATGTACATGCATATGCATATACAACCAATGATCTGTTTATGTTTCTGCATGGAAGCAATAGTTCAGTCGCTTCCGCCTTATTTTGCTCCTAAATTAGCTGTTTGTACATGCAACACTTTGAGAAAGGAAGTGAAAAGGAGATGCCACACTCATGTCTAAGCATCGACTCTCCTGCGATTCAACGGATGGGTCTGTCAGCTTTTCAACGATAGTTACGTAGATTGGACTGTACATGCAACTTTCTGCGTACTTGACGAGATTTCTGGACGAGGTGGGCGTGTTGCTAAGCCTACAAAGGATTGGAAATTTTGAAGAGCTGAGGAAGAGAGACCAAAAATTTCCATGGGGATGGGACTACCAGCAGCATTGGCAAGTGCACTTACCGAGATAGTAAGCCACTTTAGCCACGTTGGCCGCCACTTGCCAAGAAATTTTCCTGAGATGTTTCTAAAAGATATATAGATCGTAAGTCATTTTTCTGACTGTTCATTATGGAGAAGTTCATCTGTTTTGCATTTGTTGATGTTTTGTTGGCTTCCCTATTGATGTTTCGCAGATTGGGCACGGGTGAAGGAATGGGTAGTATAATTTTACAATTTAAAGTCACCGTGATACACACAAAGTTTGCGTAATTTTCTCCATCAAACATGAGCTTCATAAAATTATTATCTATGACATATTTTATTTAAATTAATAAATGAAAGGATGACAAGAAACATATTAAATATATTACGAGTCTAATTAGACCAATTGAAAGTTGTGGGAAGATATTTCACATTAATTAAAAGTGATTAAATTGAATCAATTGAAAGTTCAAATATGACATGAAGCATGGATAAATTTTGACAGACTACTAATAACATTATCTCTTCCAATAAAAGGAACTTTCAATTAGCCAACTTCCCACGAGACACTTGATATTGCCCCTATGGGGAGGTTACAATAGTTACCACAAAATCTTTTCACATTTGTGCTTTGGAGCATGATCCAAAGTTCTATTTGTAGTGTCGCAGAGTTGAAAGTAAGTGTGAAAGTATAAATGTGAAGAATGGACCATCGACATGATTAGGGGACATCATTTGATAGTATCTTTCTTTACATTGTTTTCTTTTTCTTTTGTTCTGATTGAGACAACTATTTGCTAGGTTTTGGTATTGAATAGTAAGAACAAGTCGAAATTAGTGAACCATCTATTGATGCAATCAAAGGAGACTCTAATAATTAAGGAGGAGTTAGTTTGTTTAGCATTGATATTCTGTTGGCTTCCCTATTGATGTTTTGCCAGATTTGGGCGAGGGCGAAGGAAGGGGTATTATAATTTTACAATTTAAAGTCACCATGACACGCACAAAGTCCGCGTAATTTTCTCCATCAAACATCAGCTTAATAAAATTGTTATCCATGACATATTTCATTTAAATTAATAAATGAAAGGATGACAAAAAACATATTAAACATATTACGGATCCAATAAGACCAATTCAAAGTTGCGGGAAGATATTTCACATTAATCAAAAGTGATTTAATTGAATTGATTGAAAGCTCAAAAGGTCCAAAAGTAAGTGTGAAAGTAAGTGTGAATGTGTGAACGTGAAGAACGGGCCATAGACTTGATTGAAGGACATCATTTGATAGTTAGTCTTTCTTTACATTGTTTTCTTTTTTTTTTTTTTTGATTGAGACAACCATTTGGTAGGTTTTGGTATTGAACATGCTAAGAACAAGTCGAAATTAGCGAACCTGTTTATTGATGCAATCAAAAGAGACTCTACTCATTATGGAGAAATTCATCTTTTTAGCATTTGTTGATGTTCTCTTGGCTTTTCAATTGATGTTTCGCCAGATCTAGGTGAGGACAAAGGAACATGTATTATAATTTTACAATTTAAAGTCACCATGACACGCACAAAGTCCATGCAATTTTCTCCATCAAACATCAACTTCATAAAATTATTATCTATGACATATTTTATTTAAATTAATAAATGAAAGGATGACAAAAACATATTAAATATATTACGGATCCAATAAGACCAATAATTAAAAGTTGAATCAATTGAAAGGAAGATATTTCATATTAATAACATTAAAAATGATTTAACTTTGAATTGATTGAAAGTTCACAAAACCTTTTCACATTTGTGCTTTGGAGCATGATCCAAAAGTTGCAAAGTTGAAAGTAAGTGTGAAAGTGTGAACGTGAAGAATGGCTATAGACATGATAGAGGGACATCATTTGATGGTTAGTCTTTCTTTACATTGTTTTCTTTTTCTTTTTTCTGATTGAGACAACCATTTGGTAGGTTTTGGTGTTGGATACATGTTGAAATTAGTGAATTGTCTATTGATGCAATCAAAGGAGACTCTAATAATTATGGAGGAGTTCATTTGTTTAGTTGATGTTTTGTTGGCTTCCCTATTGATGTTTCACCAGATCTAGGCGAGGGCGAAGGAGCGGGCTTTATAATTTTACAATTTAAAGTCACAAGACATGCACAAAGTCCGTATAATTTTCTTCATCAAACATCAACTTCATAGAATTGTTATCGGTGACATATTTCATTTAAATTAATAAATGAAAGGATGACAAAAAAACATATTAAACATATTACGGATCCAATAAGACCAATTCAAAGTTGCGGGAAGATATTTCACATTAATCAAAAGTGATTTAATTGAATTGATTGAAAGTTCAAAAGGTCCAAAAGTAAGATTTGATAGACTACTAATAAGTGTGAACTTTCAATTAGTCAATTCCCCACAAGAAGATACGAAAGGCCAATAGTTATAGACATGCCTTGGAGCATTGGGACATCATTTGTTAAAATAGTTAGTGAAAATTTCTTTATATTGTTTTCTTTTTTCTTTTTTTCTGATTGAGACAACCATTTGTAGGTTTTGGTGTTAAATACTAAGAACATGTTGAAAGTAGTGAATCATCTATTGATGCAATCAAAAGAGACTTCATTCATTATGGAGAAGTTCATCTTTTTAGCATTTATTGATGTTCTATTGGCTTCCCTATTGATGTTTCAGCCCATCATCTGTTCTAGTAACTTCACTGATCAAGAGGCTCTCCTCCACTTCAAATCAACGATGGAAGTCGACCCGACAAACACCATCAAAGGTGGCAATTGGACAGTGGAAGCAAATTTCTGTGAATGGATCCTCCTATCTTAACCTAGTGCCAAAACCTCGAAGTCATGTCACTTGCGACGAACAGGCTAACGGGTGGCATACCAAGAGAATTTGGCGCCTTCCCTAAGTTGCAACAACTGAATCTTAGCTCGAATGACTTACGGGGTCAAATTCCAAGCTTCCTGGGCAACATAACCACATTGCGAGTCATTATACTGGCCAATGCTACTCTCACAGGTTCGATTCCTTCAGCACTTTTCAATAGATCTCTGACGTGGGTCAATTTGACGGATAATTATCTCTCTGGAAGTCTTCCCTCCGATCTTTGCTACCGCTGGCCTAACATTCAGATTCTTTCACTGCGTCAAAATCAATTCAACGGCCTGTTACCAGAGACGCTAACCCAATGCAAAGAGCTTATCATACTGTGGTTGCCATACAATCGTTTTCAAGGAAGCATTCCTCGAGATATAGGCAGCTTGCAAAAGCTGCAAAAGCTCGTTTTTGCTGGTAACAACTTGACTGGCACGATTCCTCGAACCATCAGTAACATGTCGAGCTTGCGCTGGCTGATCATAGCATCTAACCACATTGAAGGGGCAATTCCGAGTGAGATTGGCAATTTGGTCAATCTGCAACTAATGGTCCTTGAGGACAATTTGCTAACCGGCGAAGTGTCTCAAGAGGTTTTTAATATTTCTTCGCTCCAAGTGCTTAGTTTGATGGGCAATTCCTTCTCGGGAAGCCTTCCCTCAAGTAGAGATCTAAGCCTTCCGAATTTGGAAGAACTATGTCTAGCAAGCAATGGCTTTGGCGGCAACATCCCGCAAAGTTTCTCAAATTTTTCGAACCTAATCATTTTGGCTATCGAGGGCAATCAACTCAGTGGACCCATACCTACAAGTTTGGGCAACTTGAAGAACCTTGAAGTCTTTTATTTTGTGTCAAATCAGCTAACGGGAGAGACTTACGGTTCGGAGCTCGGTTTTCTCTCTGCTTTATCTAATTGTCCGTCGGTGCGAGACTTGAGGTTGGGAGGCAACCCGCTTCGTGGCTTCATACCAGAATCTATCAAAAACTTCTCCAGTTCCCTACAAATTCTAAGTGCTCCCAATTGTCAAATAAGAGGTCGTATTCCCGAGGAAATGGGTTTCTTGAATAGATTGACTTTCCTAGAGTTAAGCAATAATGCTCTAGACTGCAACATCCCATCATCGATCGGAGGACTAGAAAGGTTGCAAAGGCTGTATCTTGATAACAACCATCTCGAAGGACCGATCCTTGATGAGATATGCAACTTGACAGGTTTAGGAGAGTTGTTGCTCCAACAAAATAGGATATCGGGATCAATCCCGAATTGCATTGAGAACCTTATCAGCCTTCAAAAGTTTCTCATAAGCTCGAATAACATTACATCGGTTATACCAGTTAGTCTGTGGGGCCTTCAAGAACTCATCTTCCTCAATCTGTCACTCAACTCTTTCAATGGAGGACTACCACTTGAAATAGGGAAGATGAAAGCTATAGTGAGCATCGATCTTTCTTGGAACCAACTTACTGGTGCCATACCGAGTTCCATCCAAGAGTTTGAGAGCCTTGCTTCTCTCAACTTGTCAAGGAACTCGTTTCAAGGATTGATACCGCAGTCGATCGGCCATCTCAAAGGGTTGGATTTCCTTGATCTCTCCTACAATGAGTTATCAGGCACGATACCTGAGTCCTTGGAAGGACTTGCATATCTACAAAATTTGAACTTGTCCTTTAATAAGCTATCGGGAGAGATTCCTAATGGCGGACTTCTCGGCTCTCTCTTTCATTGGGAATGAAGCACTTTGTGGAAATGCGATTTTTCAAGTCCCACGTTGCAAAGTAAATGGAATGAAATTATCAAGGGACAAGCGGCTCCATATACTATACATTATTGTGCCAATTGTATCAGCTACACTTTTAGTCCTCATCATTTGCTTGCTTAGAAAGCGTGGGAACACCAGTAAAAAAGCTTTAGTTTCGATGGAGAACTTTTCTTGAATTGACCACCCGATGATATCATATCGGGAGCTTTGCTTGGCTACTAACAACTTCAGCGAAAGCAATTTGCTCGGAGCAGGAAGCTTCAGCTCTGTATATAAAGGGACTCTAGCCAACGGGATAGACATCGCAGTCAAAGTATTGAATCTCCATATCGAAGGCGCTCTGAAAAGTTTTGATGCTGAATGCAATGCTTTCCGTATGATCCGGCACCGCAATCTTGTCAAGGTGATTAGCACCTGCACGAATGCCAATCTGAGAGCTCTGGTGTTGCAATACGTGCCTTGTGGGAGCTTGGAGAAGTGGTTGTACTCCGACAACTACAACTTGGATCTCCATCAGCGAGTGAAGATAATGGTCAACGTCGCAACGGCGATCGAGTATCTCCACCATGGCCAACCGGAACCCATTGTACATTGCGATCTGAAGCCTAGCAATATTCTTCTAAACGAGGACCTGGTTGCACAAAGTACGTGACTTTGGAATTGCCAAGATTTTGGCTGAGAACAAGCTTGAAACACAAACCCGAACTCTTGGCACGATTGGTTACATTGCTCCAGGTACATTTGTCGAATATAAGCTAATTCAAGCCTTTGATTGCCAATATAATGGTATGATGTAATAGAGATATATTAGCACTCGTATGCCTCTTGATCTTATTACTTATGTCCCAAAAAGAAATAGATCAATTGCTGATGTTCTTATGTCACAAACTATGATGCTTCCAGAGTATGGTTCGAAAGGAAAAGTCTCGGCAAAGGGAGATGTATACAGCTTTGGCATATTGTTGTTAGAAGTGATTACTGGGAAGAAGCCAACCGGTGAAATGTTCAACGCGGATATCAGCCTGAGGCAATGGATAGGTTCATCAATTCCAAAGAGAGTGCTTGACATTGTGGATAGCAAAATCCTTCACTCGAAACATGAAGATCTGACGCTTTCGAAATTCAATAGCATAGTTTTATTGATACTAGAGTTAGGACTAGAATGTTCAAAGGACTTGCCCGAGGAAAGAATGGACATGAAAACTGTCATGGTTAAGCTCAACAAGATCAAGTTGTCACTTGACAAGTAAACAAGGCCGAGAGCAGCTAAGAGAATTTGAACATAGCATTTTCATATTTTGTACTCAGTAATTTCATTTCTATTGCATTGCGTGTACAACTCTGCAAGATAGTTCCTAATATTATTTTAAGCTTTTTGAACCGAGAGGAAAACAATTCAAAACACGACTAGCTCTACAATCGAGAGTTTAACTCATGTTCGACTTCAGAAGGTGTAGCAGCCACCATGCTCTCTAAGTAAAAACTTTGTTTGAGAGTTGGTAGATTTGCCAGTAACGAACATTGTTTCCTTGAAGCTCGACGTCTTCTTGCATCACGCTAGGCACAGCCCATGAGCCTTGCGTGTCAAGCTAGGCGGGGCTAGGCCTTTTCGGCCCGAATGCCTAGCCTGGGCTTGGCACCTATTTGGGCCAATTTCGACCCCTTTTCTTTGTTTTATTTTATTTTTTTATTATATTTTTTTTTTACAAAAATACTTATAATTTATTTTAATCCAACAAAAGATTATTTTAACTTGTCCATATTTAAATCGTAAAGCGAAATCAGACTAAATGGAACAGACAGTAGCTTGGCCTTAAAAAAGAAAATATAGTTATCATGCTCGCACTACACGCCTATACAATCATCTTCATTCGCTATGCAACGTCATAATTGATAGTAATAAGACTATCCTTTCAATTGCATGGAGAAATAAAATATTGAAAGTCATTTTCTAATTGTATAATTCTTTTCCATTAGTCAAACATCAAATAATATCTTCTTATCCTTTCAATGATTAAAACAAACATTTATTCGAGGGCACTATAGAAACAATGAAATATAATAGGCCTTTTCTTTTGTCTAATATTTCTTTTCTTTGGCCTGTTTTCCATTGTTCTATTTCAAGTTTAATTACATTAAAATATTAAAGTAATATGTAACTGTGGGCTAAATGGAAATCAAAAAGTGAGATAAAACCCATTTTTACTTAAATTTGTAGATGAAGGGTATTTTTTGTTTTGATCGGCAGAAAAAAAAAAAGTTGTGCAATACGAAGAGGGAAAATTATCAAAAACGTCATAAATTTATTGCAATTGTGCCAATTTAGTCACAAACTTATTTTTTGGCTAATTGATTCATAAACCTTTGGCAATTGTGCCAGTTCAGTCCATCCGGCCAAAATTGATCGGTCGGTGTTGGCGATAATTTTTTAATAATTTTTATTTTGCGAATTATTTTATTAATTATTTAATCTTTTTTTTTTTCTCTCTCCTTTTTCCTCCTCCCTCCTCCTCTCTCCTTCTTCCTTTGGCTATGATGACTATTCGGAGGGGAGGGCTAGTTAATATCAGATAGTCCAAGGTAGGGGTGTCATCAGTTCGATTGATATCCGACTCGAGCTGAAACACTACAGAATCGACCTAAGACCCAAATAGCATATAACTTGAGGGATTGGGTCACATTTTAATTTTTTTTTCTTTTTTGGTGTGCAGAGGTTAAGTTAAACATGTTTTTTTTTTTTTTCATAATCCCTTATCGGCCTACACATCACACATCTTCAAAGGCCTTAAATTCCAAATTGAATGCAGGACAAGGAACTTGCCATCCCATAAGAATGCCAAACTTAGTCCAGTTTGTCAACAAATTTAAGTACATATTAATTCAACATTGTCCAGAGAAAAACATTCTTACAAAGACCATAAGGGGAAGAAAGAAAGCAAAAGCAAACAATCAACATTTCCGTCTCAATAGCAAACAATCTATCTTTGCTCAACTTAGGTCATCTTGCAAGTAAGAAATGAAGACAAAAATCATTAAGTGCCTAATGCAAGATATGAAGAAGTAAATTCTCAACTAAGGCACAACTCAGTGTTATTGCCTTCGCCCGTTTCACACTTTTTCTCTTTTCACTTGTTCAGTGAGCGCACTTAAAAGAAAAGCCAAATTGTTTCAAACAATACATATTAGCATTTAAGGATAAGTAATTTATGCAAGAACACATTTCACCAAATTGGTATTAAATTAAAATGCGCTTCATAAAACGTAAAAATCTTGCAATCGGCCGTAAAATTTATAGTTTTAATGATGTGCCTTACATGAACCCAAGCGCCCCCCCAAAAAAAAAAAAAAAAAAAAAAAACGAAAGTAGTATGGCGTGCTTCTCAATTTATCGAGCTGCAAATGAAAATCAAGATATGATAGTATATAAAGGTTTGAAGGCTGGAGCTCATTCTACTCATTTATTCTTGAAAACAAAAGAGTCAGGTCTCTCAAGGTTTAGGGAAAAAAATAATAATCTGAACGCCTGCTAAAAACAACGCCCGGGTCACTCTCATCTTTAATAACAGCATAAGCAGCACATTAAAGGGGAATCAATACACCGAGGCCCAGTCTCACTTGAAGGATGACTTCTATTTATAATTAGTCTTACTATCGAGTGAGAATGGTAGGGCTAACTGGACAGTGTGCTTCACAAAGACTGCCTATAATGGGTTCTCAATAGTTTTGATTTCTCATGAAAGTCATTCACGATATGAAAGCTATTGCTAATCAATACGTTCTCCATAAGTAGAAGTATATAGAATCAAGGGGAGATCAAGAGCGCCCTTCTTTTTATATGTATCCATATCCCAGTTTCCTTCGATCTTATGAATCCTTGGGCTTAAAGACATTATTTACCCCTACCACCATTCTGATATCCCCTTCATCCATTCCTGGAACCCCTCTGGGGGCCAGTAGCATACCTAATCTAAGATTAACACTTGTTAATAAACCAATAAAATCACCAGGTACAACTTGATGACATTGCTCGAGAATTTTAATTGAAGTCTCGACGTGTCAAGGCATTATCTTCCGTGAGGAAACTGTGCAATATCTCGTTGACAAAATTTCGAGCTGTTCTTGTCAAATTACTGACATAAGTATCAATATGGGTTAATAAATAATTTTATAATCCATTTTGAAAGGCCTAGCATCAGGTAAGGCTTCTCTCACCTCGGATGGCGAACGAGATGCTTAAACATTATCTCCTTAACCACTCTGCCAACTGCTTCCACTCAATTTGGGTTTAACTTGAAAGTTTCAAGTTGAAACTTACCTCATTGGATTTGATTCCTTATTATTTGGAAGTTAGAACCTAATCTGTGTGCCTTAAAATCTAAAACTTATTTTGTCAATCGGTTTTATAGTTTATTCATGAATTGGCATTTTTTTTCATTACTTTCTTTCTTAATGAAGTGAACCCAATGACAAAAATTTTCATTTATCAATGTAAAATAAAATAAATAATAAAAATTTCAAAGCATGTAATCACAATTCGTTGATTCTCGACTCTTGATCTGTTTCTCACCCATAAATTGGGAATCAAATTGTCCGGTACCTATTTCACTTTTTTGGAATCGGATAGATAACTATGGGAAACTCGAATCAGACTGGTTTATGAATGGTTCGGTGCAGTTCCGTGTTCTACGCCGAACCCATGCCGTAGCCGATGAAAAATGCTTTAAAATTTGCTGGCTTTTTGTCAAAAGGACAAAAGCCGCGCCAAATACCCTTGCTGAGATTTTTTTTTTTCTTTTTTAATTAATAGACGCCGTCGTTTTACTCCATCACCCGCAACTCAGAGTGCCGTCCGTCCTCCATCACCGTCAGCTGTCGTCATCATCACCGCGAAATCAGACGGGTGAGCGGACGGCGATCTCAGCAAGCGAGCAACGACCTTCCAGGCGGAGCGGCATCGGCGAGCATGGACGACGCGAACGCCGTCGAAGCCGCCCGAGTTCCGACCTCGGCTCTCAACCGCATCGATCTCTCGAGCTCCGATATCCGACAGTCGGTGTCTCTGCTCAAACAGGTCCTCGATTCTCTCGAGCCTTTCCGATGTTCCGATTCGATTACCGGTACCGGAACCGAGGAAACTAAGGTTTTTTGATTCGTGACGACGCTGGCGGATGAATCCGATCCGTTGGCCTCGGGCGTGCTTGGATTCTGGCTTTTTCTACGTGATCAATCATGGAATCGGCCAGGACTGAATGGAGGAGATCTTCGTCCAGAGCAGGCGGTTCTTCGGCTTGCCTCTGAGTGAGAAGATGAAGCTGTTGAGGAACGAGAAGCACCGTGGCTATACTCCTCTGTTCGATGAGGTCCTCGATGCTGGGAATCAGATTCAGGGTATGATTTCATTTGTTCCCTTTTTTTTGGGTGTCAGATTACTGAAGATTTGCTGCTTAAACAGGTTTAGATGATTAGCAGGTGATTTTGAGGAAAATTCCAAATAAAGATTAGGAGTGCCTTTATTTTTTTAAATAAAGATATAAAGTTGATGTTGTCTTAAATAAGGACAAAAAGTATCTTAATTTTATGATAAGAACCTGAAGTAGATTTTATTTAAAATAAGGGTATGAAGTGGTCTTATCAGTTTTAAAAAAAAAAGTCTCAACTCATTATTTAATAGGGCAATTTCGTCTTTTTAATTTTTTTTTTTTTTTCCATAAAAAATACTAAAAAAACGAACAGAGACGGGAGGGAGGGCTCCCTCCTCCCTCTATTTTTTTTTTTTTCAGTTTAAGTTTATAATTTTTAATCTAATTTAATTTGAATTTAAATTATGTTTTGATGAAAATACCTCTAGTTGATTGGAATTTTTTACCAACTGTTGAATCGGTGAGGTGAGGTCTTTATTTGAAACAAATAAAACCATTCAAGTCCTTTTTGAAACTAATATGGTCACTTCATGCCCTTATTTGGAATGGATCCTTATTTGGAATTTTCCGGTGATTTTGATAACTTCCTGTAATCGGCTGGTGGCTGGGGGTTGAGTAGCAGCTCTAATAAAAGGAATATACATTAACTTAGTTATTATTCCTGGTTGTAATTATATTCTCAGATGAGTGAGGATACTTAATCAGAGCTAACACAGAAATAGAAGCGAGTTGTTTGAGGTGCTAACATGAAACCATGAGCAATACAACGAGGATGTAGATGAAACTTTTTATTTTATATGGTTATCAATTTTTGAAGATCGGTTGAGTAGTAATGATTTCATTGACATTATATAGGAGATTATGAGGAGGGATACTATATAAGAACGGAAGCCCCAGAGGATGATCCTGATGCGCAGAAGCCTCATTTTGGACCAAATCTCTGGCCTTCTGAGGGTAACCAGTTGCTTAATATGATATATGTGCAACTTCAAATTGTTGCTGGTGATATGCACTTATTTTGGTAACTGTTGTGTTTTCACTAGAGATATTGCCAAGATGGAGGCAGACGATGGAGAAATTTCATAGTCAGGCATTGTGAGTTTTTGCTATAGATGATAAAGAGCTATGGACATTAAATTTTATTGTGAGTTGCAGATGCGAAAGATTATTCCATCTGAGTAAAAGATAATACGGAGATGTTCTGTTTCTCTTACGGGAAATTTGGGGCTTTTCCAGTACCACAATAGTCACCATCTTCCACTTTCACTTGCATCAAATTGTGCCAAGTTCTTTTAATGCCCGAGGGGGGTTAAATTGCCCCTGACTGCCAAACTGCTTATGCTCTCTTGGGCTCTTATCCTAAGTTGGCCAAAGTGTAAATCTCTTCAAGTTATTTGTAACTGCTGATTTAACAATTTCTAGGAAACTCTGCTGCAATTTGAATAAAATAATTTTATCTGTTGAGATTTACTATTAATCACACTAACCAAGAACCTCAACTCAAGTGTCTATTTCTTATATTGGTAGGGCTGATATTGTAGTCACAATTTTCATTGCATAGGATCTCTCAAACAGTTGACTTTTGGATCTGGTTATATCTCAAGAGTAATGCCTATATGATCTATGTGGCAAGATCTATGTGGCAAGGTCGAGTGCAATCTGTTGATATAAAAAAGTGATGGTTGTTAATCTTGGTAATTCTTTGATTTGTAAATATGCTCGTCAGAAATGTGGCAAAAGTAGTTGCGAGGATCATTGCTCTAGCACTTGATCTGGAGGCCGATTTTTTTGACAAGCCAGAAATACTCGGCTAGCCTATTCCGATCTTGCGCTTGTTGCACTATGAAGGTAGATTTTACTTCAGTGAACTACAAAATAAGCCTGACAATTCTTTCTTCTCATCTAGTTGATATTCCTTTAGGTCTAATCTCTGATCCCTTTAAATGGATATATGGAGCTGGGGCACATTCGGACTTTGGGTTTATTACCTTGTTGGCAACAGACGATGTGCCGGGTCTCCAAGTATGAAATATTCTCCTATAAAACTGTTGGTGCAGACTCTATGCATGGTTATAATGCACGGAACTTTTTAAACTTATTCAGATTTGCAAGAACAAGGATGCTAAACCTCAGGCATGGGAATATGTGTAACCTTTGAAAGGGTAAAGCTCAACAGAACTTGAGATGAAGATGTTCGAGATCTCATATTTAAACTAACGTGAACACTTTTGGTAGAATCCATTGTGTTAGGATTTACATTCTAGTGATTTGTGGATCACAAATTTAACTTGAACTAACTTTGATTTAATCTTGTACTTTTTTGATTTATTGGAGCATGTACATGATAACATTTTCCCCTTATACGCATGATTGGAAGATTACTTCATGCTGGTGTTGAGCGGAATATTACCCCCGGACTAGTCACAACTTTCTGACAAACATCGTTGTTTGTCTGACCCTGATCTGCTACTATAGTTCTTGTTCGTACAAAGGCAATAATATGCCAGTTTAGAGAGAAAATATTATTGTCAGATAGGTGATAAAAATTGGTTCCAACTTAGAAATTTAGAGAGGTGCCCTCATCCACTTCTCCTTTCATATCTGCGATTTGCATCTGTATAAGTATTCATCATAACTTTGATTAGTTCAATCCTTTTGATGATGATCCTCCCTCTCTCTCTCTCTCTCTCTCTCTCTCTCTCTCAAACACCATTGCACACACTCACATGATGGTTTTCCACCATTCTTTCTTGGTTAATCATGTGCAGGTCCACGATCATAGAACTACCAGGCATCATACACATTTTGCAATTATTAGAACATGTCTTACGACATATGTCCAGTTGCAAGAAGTTTGAGAGGGAAAAATTTCGGAAGAGAATATGTCATTGCTCGAGCATGTTTCTTATTCCGCATAGCTTTTTGATAGAACATAACAATCTCACAAAAATCCAGAAAACTAACATTCTTTCCATGGCTATTTGGTACAGAGCGTTCATAGTGAATCTTGGTGATATGCTAGAATGATGGAGCAATTGTATTTTTGGGTAATATGCTTTAATAGAAGTCTATTCAAATAAATTGGCATGGGGAAAGCTTGAATATGAAGATTGGAGATTTTCTAAAGCAAGCTACTATAGATTGGTAACCAGTCCCAAACTCTACCAGAATTTCTTCAGTTGTACCCTCTTGGCTCTTGTTGATATTAGTAGCCCATTAGTAGTGCAAGAGCATCTACTCTCGACATTGCCTAATTACTGGTTGAGTTGCCTCGGGAAAAAAGTCCAAGTTAAACACAGTTGTTGAAATGGAATGCTATGTTGATGACCTGCATTACTTTCTACACAGAGTCCACTTTATGAATGATAAACCATAAAAGAATTATCCTAGTGTTTTTGTTATTATTGGTCAATTTTTCGATATTAATCTTTGTATGTGTTCTGCGATTGCTGACCACAGATAAGGCTTAACATGCACAGTCATCATGCTTGACAACGTGTTTAGTGATATAGGAAATGAGCTGTATAGGTGTCCTGCAGTTCTGCATAATTAGCAAGTTCATTCTCTATTATTTTTTTAAGAATTTGACTTGCTGCTTTTTTGCTTCTTTTTGGCAAATTTATACTAATCTATATATATATATATATATATTGGCTTTTGCAATCGGGTCCACGCTCCATCGAGTTATTGGGAATGGTCAAGACCGGTATTCTGTATGGCCCTCTCTCTCTCTCTCTCTCTCTCTCTCTCTCTCTCTCACGTCATCTTTTGGAAAATTTGGCAAAGGCCATTAAGAGAATTTTGAAGCTTTGTCGAGTCTGTTGAAAAAAGTCCGATTGGTTGGTTAATAGGAAGAGCAGTGTATAATTGAAGCCAATCTAGGATAGCTGTAGGCTGATTAAAAGTGGTCCTAGGTTTGAGATCACGTCCTAGTGGCAAGTCAGTCGAGCATGTGATTAAACTCTTAGGAAATTCCTCTCAACTCGAAACTATCCTCAGGAATAATGCACATTTATTTCAGCAAAAAAAGTCTAATTGGTTTTATTCCCTTGTTAGCATTTTTCGTCCATTACCTTCTCTTTTCTTGATGAGTGTTTTTGGCTAAAATCTCTGTTAAAAGTCCTACTTATGCTCATTTTCTCACGGAATGCAGATTGCTTTCTTCCTGGAGCCTAACCACGACTGTCTCGTCGAGTGCTTGCCGACATGTATGTCAGAGGAAAATCCTCCCAAGTAAGCTGTCTTCCGTAAATTAGTTTCTTTCCTATATATCATCAAGATGTCGCTATTATATTTCCCATGTTGTCAAATCTCGGCCCTAAGATCTAGTTCTTCTCCTTGTCGATTCAAATGACAGACTTTATGCGTTTTGTTTGAGTGTCGATGCTCTGCTTTGTACGTGATTGTCAGAAGTGGATATTGCATTACCAAGGATCATCTAAACTCATATGCTTGGACTTTTCGTTTATGTTAAGAGGACTACATCTAAGTTTTAACTCCATTTTCATGAAGAAAAATGTCTATACGGAAACTAGGCATTGACCTGTCCCTGATTTGATCAATTGATATGATCAATTGCGTGCTTGCATTGTGTTTGAACCATTTGGCGTGGGGATCTTGGTGTTGTATTTATCATAGCTACTCCAGTAATTTACTTTTTGGTTTTTTGATCGTGACTCCAATAGTTGTTAGACATGGTGCAAATTAGCAAATTTACACCAGCAGCATCGGATCCTAGACTAAATTTCTTCAAATTTGATCCACCTGCAGGTTTCCTCCCATCTTAGGTCAGACCTACTTGGCCCAAAGCTACGGCGATACTCATGCTGATTTAGATGTATACAGAAAGGAAGGAGTTTAGAGTTTGCCTGTGAGGAGCTGGAGCCTGTCAACCAGCACTTGCCCGAAGTAGGGGGTACACTTCGAGAGCTCGTAAAGAAGTGCATGATGAGCTTTAGAGAAGAGCATCGAATGGGGTACACGCGTGTACATACATATGCATACACAACTTATAATCTGCTTATGTTTATGCATGGAAGTAATAGTTCAGCGGCTTCAGCCTTACTTTGGTCTTCTTGCCTCCATGATTTGGCTCCTAAATTAGCAGTTTGTACATGCAACTCTTTAAGAAAGGAAATGAAATGGAGACGCCATGCATATTTCTTGGCGCCGACTTTCCTGTGATTCAACGGACGGACAGTTGCTTTTTTACGATAGTTTCAGCGGACTGGACTGTACATGCAACTTTTGGCATATTTAGCAAGATTTTTTGGATGAGGTAGGCGTGTCGCTAAGCCTACGAAGGATTGAAAATATGACGGGCTAAGGCGAGGAGAGAGCAAGCATGTCCGTGTGGGTGGGACTAGGAGTAGCATTAGCAAGGGCACAAACTGAGATCGTAAGCCGCTTTAGCTACTACGCTGGCTGCTACTTTTCTAAGAAATCTTTCTGATCTTTCTCAAGGGTGGATTAGGTCAGTCCCTTCTCGAAGTCCTCCTGTGACGCTTGACTAGCTGACGCTTCCGCTACGTAAAAACAGAGAAACAAGCACTGGAAACAGAACTTCCGACAAGAACCTGGCTATCTCTTTGGCTCTTTGTTCTCAATGTAGGTGTAAAATCTCCCAAGACAGTGAGTTAAATTAGCAGTTACCAAGTTAATTATACTCTTCTAGCTTTCTTGTATTTTAAATAGTTAATTGATTATGCAAGTGATTGAAATAGAAATATGTGGTGGAAACAGATCCTATGACATTCATTGTTCCGCCCATTACATTCGCAATTTTGACAATCTTGTATCTAGGGATGATTGGTTGTTGAGTGGGTTGATTTTTGACTTGAAATTTCATATCCACCTCGTGATTCCAGATTTTGAATTTTCGAGACTGGAAATTGAATCGGTCATTTTGGAATTGTTGCTTCCTAATTTTGATGGTTTCCAGTTCTATTTGGGAATTACTCTCTTCTTTTTGTGTTAAAAATCAAATTTTTATAATAAAATGTAAGAGTTGCACTTTTTCACTTAGTCACATATTTGATGAAATAATTATATTATTGTTTATTCACAATGGAGACCATGATTCATTTCTCGGTTCAACCTGAAAACAGAAGTGATGGAACCTATTTAGATCGGTTCTCTAGTAGAACTAGCGGTTCCGGCCTTAGAACTAGGAACCGAGCCGGTCCTAGGTTCGTTATAAGTTGATGAAACTGGGAACTATATCAATTCTCCCTAAAATCGGCCTTAAATTGATCAGTTTAGATCAATTCAATCCGATTCTCGAATTGAATCAATCTCTGTGATTACCCCTACTTGCATTGGCTCACTCTACTGTTGCTTGCATCATGTAACATAGAGCATTAGTCAAAGTATAGGAAATCATGCGGTTTTTGTCCTTTTGATGGGCATGCAAGTAATTCATATGATTTGTGGAATGCGATTGATATGGTTCATGGAGTTCATATTGTTCAAAAGTCTCTTCATTTGAGATGAGGCATTAGTCCGAGGAGTAATAGAAAATGGAATAGCTCTCCAAGAATCTATGATTTTCTTAGCCATTCAAAAATTTAATATCATAAGAGTAAATTAAAAAGAATAATCATGCATGTAAATATGATTATTATTTAGGTTTTTCGAATTTTAGGAGCCGTTTGCTTTGTAAAAATTGAACAAATTCAAAAATATATTTTTTTAAAAATGATTGATTGTATCGAATTGAATAATCCGTCACCAAAAATGCTTTAAAATTTGTAGAAAGCATTAAGACGGGAACAAAGATGTCACTGATGGCCGCACCGAATATCTTCGCTGATTCTTTAATCTTCCCCCGCCGTCGTTTTTCCGCTTCTTTTCTCAGCCCCGTGTCCTCCATCACCTGCAACTCAAACTCCCGTCCGACCTCGATCGTCGTCGGTCGTCATCATCACCGTGAAATCAGTCAGGCGAACGGGACGGCGAGCATGGATGACTTGAACGCCGTCGACGTCGCCGGAGTTCCAGCTTCCACTCTCAACCTCATTGACCTCTCGAGCTACGATATTCGACGGTCGGTGTCCCGGCTCAAACAGGTCTTCGATTCTCCCGCCTTTTTCCGCTATTTTCAGTTCAACTTCCAGTACATGAAACCGAGGAAACCGAGGTTTTTCGAGTTGAGAGGGACGCTAACGGATGAATCTGATCCGTTGGCTTCAGGCGCGCTTGGATTCCGGCTTTTTCTACGTGGTCAATCATGGAGTCAGCCAGGACTTGACGGAGGAGGTGTTCGTCCAGAGCAGGCGGCTCTTCGGTCTGCCTTTGAGCGAGAAGATGAAGCTGTTGAGGAACGAGAAGCACCGAGGCTACACTCCTCTGTTCGATCAGGTCCTCGACCCTGCAAATCAGATAAACGGTTTGTGTCTGAAGATTTTGCTGCTTAAAATGGACATAGATGAATAGCTGGTGATTTTGATAGCTACTTGGAATCAGGTGGTGGTTGAGTAGCAGGTCCTAGAAAAGGAAGATCAATTAGTTATTATTGCTATTTTGGTTGTATTCTTGGAGAGAACAGACACAGAAGTAGGAGCTAGTTGTTTGAAGTGCTAAGCTCTAAGACAAAGATTTGGCTGAAACTTGTCATTACCTATCTGCTTATCATCTTCTGAAGATTGTTCGAGTAGTAATGAATTTATTGACGTTTTGTAGGAGATTATAAAGAGGGACACTACATAGGAGTGCAAGCACCAGAGGACGATCCTCGTGCGCAGAAGCCTCATTTTGGACCAAACCTCTGGCCTTCTGAGGGTAAACTGCTGTTTATGTAATTTTAGTCCAACTTAAATCAGTTGTTGATCATGGATGCTTATTTTGGTTTCATTGTTGTATTTTGAGTAGATATATTGCCAAGATGGAGGCAGGCGATGGAAAAATTTGTTTTTCAGATATTGTGAGTTTTTACTGTAGATGATACAGAGCCATAGGCATTAATTTTTCTTGCTAGTTCCAGGATGTAAATTTTATTCCATCCTAGTAAAAAAATCATATTCTTATTATAGAATAAAAAAGTAGCATATTTTCACTTTAAAAAAAAAAAAAACATTGGTGAAGTGATTATGTTGTTGTTTATTCATGATGAAGACCATGATCTGATTCTTGTTGGGTATACAATTATTATTATAATTTTTTTAAGAACTTCAAAATCGATTTAACCGAGGAACGAAACTGGAGGAATTGGGTTTTGGGTAGAAGCGGTGGTTCTAGCCTTGGAACCCGGAACTAAGCTTGTCCTAGGTTCGTGGAACTGAACTGCTTGTATTTATTCATGTTAATGTTGCTTGTATTATATAACAAAAAAAGTCAATTAAAGTGTAGGAATTCATTCAGCTTTTGTACTTTTTATGGGCATGTAAGTACTTTTCATGATTTGCGTAATTGACACAGTTCTGCGATTTCATACCATTCAAATATCTCCTCATTTGAGATAAGCCCTTACTAGTCCGCAAGCACCTGAATAAGAGTAACACAAAAATGGAATAACTTTGGAAGAATCTATATTTTTCTCAACCCTTCAAAAATGAACTAACATAAGAAATCATGCATGTAAATAAGAAGGAAAAATTACCAAAACAGTCTAAAACTTATTACAAATTTTCCAGTTCAGTCATAAACCTTTTGTAATTGTGTTAATTCAAGCCATTCGATCAAATTTAACTGGTCAATGCTAATGTAGACGTTCGTCGTCTGGCTGATGTTGACATGACATTTTTTAATAATATTTTATTTTTTTGAATTTTTTTGAATTTTTCCTTTTTTCCTTTTTTATTTTATTTATTTTTTCCTTCTTCTTCTTTTGGCTAGTCTAGTGACCAGCTAGAGGCTATGGCTGGCAAGGCCTAACCGTCGCGGGCAAGCTCGCCCTCACCGTTGTGACGACAAGGCTGGCCCTCACCAAATCTAGGTGAGGGCAAGCCTTTCCATGGCTAGGCAAGACCTTGCCCAGCGTCGTGATGGCAAGGGTGAGCCCTTAGCGCTACGACAGCGAGGTTGGCCCTCACCAAATCTAGGCAAGGGCGTGCCTCACCATGGCTAGGCGAGACCTAGCCCAGTGTCGTGACGGCAAGGGCGAGCTCGCCTAGTGTCGCGATAGCAAGGTTGGCCCTCACCAAATCTTGGTGAGGGCGAAGGAATGGGTATTATAATTTTACAATTTAAAGTCACCATGACACGTACAAAGTCCATGCCATTTTCTCCATCAAACATTAGCTTCATAAAATTGTTATCCATGACATATTTCATTTAAAATAATAAATGAAAGGATGACAAAAAAACATTTTAAATATATTACGTATCTAATCAGACCAACTAAAAGTTGCCAAAAGATATCTCTCATTAATCAAAAGTGATTTAATTCAATCAATTGAGAGTTCAAATATGACATGAAGCATTAATAAAATTTGACAGACTACTAGTAACATCGTCTCTTCCAGCAGTATGAACTAGTATTTAGTCATCTTCCCACGAGACACTTGATATTGCCTCTGTAGGAAGGTCACGACAATTATCACAAAATTTTTTCACATTCGTGCCTTGGAGCATTGGTTCAAAGGTCTATTTGTCTCCTCACAGAGTTGAAAGTAAGTGTGAACGTGTAAATGTAAAGAATGGGCCATTTACTGAATTATATGTGATTGAGGGAAATCATTTGATAGTTAGTCTTTCTTTACATTGTTTTTTTTTTTTTCTTTTTCTAATTGAGATAGCCATTTGGTAGGTTTTGGTAATGAATACTAAGAATAGGTCGAAATTAATGAATTGTCTATTGATGCAATCAAAAGAGACTCCGTTCATTATAGAGAAGTTCATAGTTTTAGCATTTGTTGATGTTCTGTTGACTTCCGTATTGATGTTTTGCCAAATCTGGGCGAGGGTGAAGGAACAGGTATTATAATTTTACAAATTAAAGTCACCATGACATGAATAAAGTCCATGGAATTTTCTCCATCAAACATTAGCTTCATAAAATTGTTATCCATGACATATTTCATTTAAATTAATAAATGAAAGGATGACAAAAAACATATTAAATATATTACGGATTTAATTAGACCAACTAAAAGTTGCGGGAAGATATTTTACATTAATCGAAAGTGATTTAATTGAATCGATCGAAAGTTCAAATATGACATGAAGCATGGATGAAATTTGACAGACTACTAGTAACATTATCACTTCCAGTAGTAGGAACTTTCAATTAGTAAACTTCGACAAGATGCTTGATATTGCCCCCATGGGAAGGTCACGATAGTTATCACAAAACCTTCCACATTCATGCTTTAGAGCATTGGTCCAAAGGTCCACTTGTGCTCTCACAGAGTTGAAAGTAAGTGTAAACATGTTAACGTAAAGAACAAACCATTTACTGAATAAGACGTGATTGAGGGACATCATTTGGTAGTTAGTCTTTCTTTTCATTGTTTTAAATTTCTTTTTCTTTTTATTTTTCTAATTGAGACAACCATTTGGTAGGTTTTGGTATTGAACACTAAGAGCATGTCGAAATTAGCAAACCATCTATTGATGCAATCAAAGGAATCTCTATTCATTATGGAGAAGTTCATCTTTTTAGCATTTGCTTATATTCTGTTGGCTTCCCCATTGATGTTTTGCTAGATTTGGGTGAGGGCGAAGGAATGGGTATTATAATTTTACAATTTAAAGTCACCATGACATGCACAAAGTCTGCGTAATTTTCTCCATCAAACATCAGCTTCATAAAATTGTTATCCATGGCATATTTCATTTAAATCAATAAATGAAAGGATGACAAAAAAACATAAAATATATTACGGATCTAATTAAACCAACTGAAAGTTGTGAGAAGATATCTCACATTAACCAAAAGTGATTTAACTTAATTGATTGAAAGTTCAAATATTACATGAAGCATAAATAAAATTTGATAGATTACTAGTAACATTATCTCTTCCAGTAGTAGGAACTTTCAATTAGTCAATGTCCCACGAGACACTTGATATTGCCCTTGCGGGAAGGTCACGATAGTTATCACAAAACCTTTTCACATTCATGCCTAGGAGCATTGGTTCAAAGGTCTATTTGTACCCTCATAGAGTTGAAAGTAAGTGTGAACGTGTAAACATAAATTTCGGGCCATTTACTTTATTAGACGTAATTGAAGGACATCATTTGATAGTTAGTCTTTCTTTACATTGTTTTCTTTTTTTCCTTTCTTTTTCTTTTTTTTTCTAATTGAGACAATCATTTGGCAGGATTTGGTATTGAACACTAAGAACAAGTTGAAAATAGTGAACTGTCTATTAATGCAATCAAAAGAGACTCCGCTCATTATCGAGAAGTTCATTTTTTTTAGCATTTCTTATGTTCTGTTGGCTTTTCTATTGATGTTTCGCCAGATTTGAGCGAGGGCGAAGCAATGGCTATTATAATTTTACAATTTAAAGTCACCATGACACGCACAAAGTTCGTGTAATTTTCTCCATCAAACATCAACTTCATAAAATTGTTATCCATGACATATTTCATTTAAATTAATAAATGAACCAACTGAAAGTTGCGGGAAGTTATTTCACGTTAATCAAAAGTGATTTAATTGAATCGATTGAAAGTTCAATTATGACAGACTACTAGTAACATTATCTCTTTCAGCAATAGGAAATTTTAATTAGTCAACTTCACACGAGATGCTTGTTATTGTCCTTGTGGGAGGGTCACAACAGTTATCATAAAACCTTTTCACATTTGTGCCTTGGAGTATTGGTCCAAAGGTCTATTTGTACCCTCACAGAGTTGAAAGTAAGTGTGAATGCATAAATGTATAGAATGGGCCATATATGTGATTGAGGGACATCATTTGATAGTTAGTCTTTCTTTACAATGTTTTCTTTCTTTCCTTGTTTTTTTTTTTTTTTTTTTTTGATTGAGACAACCATTTGGTAAGTTTTGGTAATTTTTTTTTTTGGTGACCCAGGGAAGCTCCGTACGCCAATAGCGCGGCAGAGTAAACCCTAGAGGAGCAGTAGAGTCACCACCACCCTTGCTGTCCCGGGTAAGTTGTGGGTTCCTTTCTCGCAGGGCAGACGACGCCAAGAATCGAACCCTGGACCTCTCGTAAAAGGAACCAATGCTCAATCAACGACGCCCCCACCACGGGTGGTGGTAAGTTTTGGTATTCAACACTAAGGACGGGTTGAAATTAGCGAACCGTCTATTGATGCAATCAAAAGGGACTCTGTTCATTTTGGAGAAGTTAATCTTTTTAGCATTTGTTGATGTTTTGTTGGCTTCCCTATTGATGTTTCACTAGATCTGGGCGAGGGTGAAGGAACGGGTATTATAATTTTATAATTTAAAGTCACCATGACACGCACAAAGTCCGCGTAATTTTCTCCATCAAACATCACCTTCATAAAATTGTAATCCATGAAATATTTCATTTAAGTTAATAAACAAAAGGTTGACAAAAAAAATAGTAAATATATTATGGATCTAATTATATCAGCTGAAAGTTGTAGGAAGATATTTCACATTAATCAAAAGTGAATTAATTGAATTGATCGAAAGTTCAAAGATAATAGACTATTAGTGACATTATCTCTTCCAGCAATAGAAAATTTTAATTAGTCAACCTCGCATGAGACAATTGAAATTGTCCCTATGGGAAGGTCATGATAGTTATCATAAAACCTTTTCACATTTGTGCCTTGGAACATTGGTCCACAGGTCTATTCGTACCCTCACAGAGTGGAAAGCAAGTGTGAACGTGTTGTGCCTTGGAGCATTGTTCCAAAGGTCTATTTGTACGCACACATAATCAAAAGTAAGTGTGAACATGTAGACGTAAAGATCAAGCCATAGACATGATTGAGGGACATCATTTGAATGTGTTGTGCCTTGGACATCTTTTTTTTTTTTTTTTTTTTTTTTGATTGAGACAGCCATTTGGTAGGTTTTGGAATTAAACACTGAGAATAGGTCAAAATTAGCGAACCGTCTATTAATGCAATCAAAAGAGACTCTATTGATCATGGAGAAGTTCATCATTTTAGCATTTGTTGATGTTATGTTGGCTTCCCTATTGATGTTTCACCAAATCTAGGCGAGGGCGAAGGAACCGATATTATAATTTTACAATTTAAAGTCACCATGACGCTTACAAAGTCTGTGTAATTTTCTCCATCAAACATCGGCTTCATAAAATTGTTATCCATGCCATATTTCATTTAAATTAATAAATGAAATGATGAAAAAAAAAACATATTAAGTAAATTATGGATCTAATTAGACCAACTGAAAGTAGCGGGAAGATATTTTACATTAATCAAAAGTGATTTAATTGAATTGATGGAAAGTTCAATATGACATGAAGCATGGATAAATTTGACAAACTACTAGTAACATTATTTCTTCCAGCATAGGAACTTTCAATCAGTCAACTTGCCACGAGACACTTGATATTGACCTTGCGAGAGATCACGACAGTTATCACAAAACCTTGCCACGAGACAGTTGCTTTGGAGCATTGGTCCAAAGGTCCATAAAGTAGGCGTGAATGTATAGACGTAAAGAACGGGCCATAGACCTGATTGAGGGACATCATTTGATGGTTAGTTTCTTTACAATGTTCTCCCACCACCCCCCCTTTTTTTTTTTTTTTTTTTTTTTTTTCTGATCTAGACAACCATTTGGTAGTTTTTGGTATCAAACACTTAAGAACATGTCGAAATTAGCGAACTGTCTATTGATGCAATAAAAAGAGACTTTGTTCATTATGGATAAGTTCATCTTTTTAGTATTTGTTGATGTTCTGTTGGCTTTCCTATTGATGTTTTGCTAGATCTAGGCGAGGGCAAAGGAACGAGTATCGTAATTTTACAATTTAAAGTCACCATGACATGCACAAAGTCCGTGTAATTTTCTCCATCAAACATCAGCTTCATAAAATTGTTATCCATGACATATTTCATTTAAATTAATAAATGAAAGGATGATAGAAAAATATTAAATATATTACGGATCTAATTAGACCAACTGAAAGTTGTGGGAATATATTTTACATTAATCAAAAGTGATTTAATTGAATCGATCGAAAGTTCAAATAAGACATGAAGCATAAATAAATTTTGACAAACTACTAGTGACATTATCACTTCCAACAGTGGGAACTTTCAATTAGTAAACTTCAGACGAGACGCTTGATATTGCCCCTGTGGGAGGGTCATGACAGTTATCATAAAACCTTTTCATATTTGTGCCCTGTAGCATTTGTCCGAAGGTCTATTTGTACCCTCACAGAGTTGAAAGTAAGTGTGAACGCATAGACGTAAAGAACGGGCCATAGATGTAATTAAGGGACATCGTTTGATAGTTAGTTTTTCTTTACGGTGTTTTTTTTTTTTCTTTTTTTGATTGAGACAATCATTTGGTAGGTTCTAGTATTGAATACTAAGAACAGGTCGAAATCAGCGAATTGTTTGTTTATGCAATCAAAAGAGACTCAGTTCGTTTTGGAGAAGTTCTTCTTTTTAGCATTTGTTGATGTTTTGTTGGGTTCCTTATTGATGTTTTGCCAAATCTGGGCGAGGGTGAAGGAATGGGTATTATAATTTAAAGTCACCATGACATGCACAAATTCCACATTATTTTCTTCATTAAATATCGGCTTCATAAAATTGTAATCCAAGAAATATTTCATTTAAGTCAATAAATGAAAGGTTGACAAAAAAATATTAAATATATTACAGATCTAATTAGGCCAGCTGAAAGTTGTAGGAAGATATTTCACATTAATCAAAAATGATTTAATTGAATCGATTGAAAGTTCAAATATGACAAACTACTAGTAACATTATCTCTTCAAGCAATAGGAAATTTCAATTAGTCAACTTCACGCGAGACACTTGATATTGTCCTTGCGGAAAGATCACGACAGTTATCATAAAATCTTTTCACATTTGTGTCTTGGAGCATTGCTCCAAAGGTCTATTTGTACCCTCACAGAATAGAAAGTAAGTGTGAATGTGTTGTGCCTTGGAGCATTGTTCCAAAGGTCTATTTGTACCCTCACAGACTTAAAGAATGGGCCACGGATGTGATTGAAGGACATCATTTGATAGTTAATATTTCTTTACATTGTTTTCTTTTTTGCTCTTTTTATTTTTTAATTTTTTGTTGAGACAACCATTTGATAGGTTTTGGAATTAAACACTAAGAATAGGTCAAAATTAGTGAACAATCTATTGATGCAATCAAAAGAGACTCTTTTCATCATGGAGAAGTTCATATTTTTAGCATTTGTTGGTGTTCTGTTGGCTTCCCTATTGATGTTTTGCCAGATCTAGGCGAGAGCGAAGGAACCAATATTATAATTTTACAATTTAAAGTCGCCATGACGCGCGCAAAGTCCACGTAATTTTCCCCATCAAACATCAGCTTCATAAAATTGTTATCCATGACATATTTCATTTAAATTAATAAATGAAATGATGACAACAAAACATATTAAATATATTACAGATCTAATTAGACCAACTGAAAGTTGCGGGAAGATATTTTACATTAATCGAAAGTGATTTAATTGAATCAATCGAAAGTTCAAATATGACACGAAGCATGGATAAAATTTGACAGACTACTAGTAAGATTATCACGTCCAGTAGTAGGAACTTTCAATTAGTAAACTTCCAACAAGACGCTTGATATTGCCCCCATGGGAAGGTTACAATAGTTATCACAAAACCTTTTCACATTCGTGCCTTGGAGCATTGGTCCAAAGGTCTATTTGTACCCTCACAGAGTTGAAAGTAAGTGTGAACACGTAGACGTAAAGAATAGGCCATAGACATGATCGAGAGACATCATTTGATAGTTAGTCTTTCTTTATAGTGTTTTCTTTCTTTCCTTGTTTTTTTTTTTTTTGATTGAGACAACTGTTTGGTAGGTTTTGGTATTGAACACTAAGGACAGGCACTAAGGACAGGTTGAAATTAGCAAACCGTCTATTGATGCAATCAAAAGAGACTCTATTCATTTTGGAGAAGTTCATCTTTTTAGCATTTGTTGATGTTTTGTTGACTTCCCTATTGATGTTTCGCCAAATCTGGGCGAGGGCGAAGGAACTGGTATTATAATTTTATAATTTAAAGTCACTGTGACACGAACAAAGTCCGCATATATTTCTCCATCAAACATCACCTTCATAAAATTGTAATCCATAAAATATTTCATTTAAGTTAATAAACGAAAGGTTGACAAAAAAATAGTAAATATATCATGGATTAATTAGACAAGCTGAAAGTTGTAGGAATATATTTCACATTAATCAAAAGTGAATTAATTGAATCGATCGAAAGTTCAAATATAACAGACTATTAGCAACATTATTTCTTCTAGCAATTGGAAATTTTAATTGGTCAACTTTGCATCAGACCATTGATATTGTCCCTACAGGAAGGTCATGACAGTTATCATAAAACCTTTTCACATTTGTGAACGTATTGTGCCTTGGAGCATTGTTCCAAATGTCTATTTGTACCCACACAGAGTCGAAAGTAAGTGTGAACACGTAGACGTAAAGATCGGGCCATAGCCGTGATTGAGGGACATCATTTGATAGTTACTTTTTCTTTATGTTGTTGTTGTTTTTTTTTTGGGTGATTGAGACAATCATTTGGTAGGTTTTGATATTGAACACTAAGAGCTGGTCGAAATTAGCGAACCGTCTATTGATGCAATCAAAAGAAACTCTATTCATTATGGAGAGGTTCATCTTTTCAGCATTTGTTGATGTTCTGTTGGCTTCCCTGTTGATGTTTCAGCCCGTCATATGTTCCAGCAACTTCACTGATCAAGAGGCTCTCCTCCACCTCAAATCGACGATAGAAGTCGACCCGACGAACACCATCAAAGGCGGCAATTGGACTATGGAAGCAAATTTCTGTGAATGGATTGGTGTCGTTTGCAGCAATCGTAAGCAAAGAGTCAAAGCTTTAGACCTCTCGCACATGGGTCTCCGAGGAAGACTCTCTCCCTACCTTGGCAATCTTTCTCTCCTGGCTTCTCTTGATCTCCGCAACAACGGTTTTTATGGCATGATTATGATAGAAATTGGTCAGTTACGCTGCCTGAAAGAACTTATGCTCGATTCGAACCAGTTCGAAGGAATCATTCCTCCTATCTTAACCCAGTGCCAGAACCTCGAAGTCATGTCACTCACGATGAATAGGCTAACGGGTGGCATACCAATAGAATTCGGCACCTTCCCAAAGTTGCAACAACTGAATCTTAGCTCAAACGACTTACGAGGTCAAATTCCAAGCTTCTTGGGCAATATATCCACATTGCAAGTCATTGGATTGGCCAATGCCACTCTCACTGGTTCGATTCCTTCAGCACTTTTCAATAGATCGCTCATGTGGGTCAATTTGACGGATAATTATCTCTCTGGAAGTCTTCCCTCGGATCTTTGCTACCGCTGGCCTAACATTCAGTTTCTTTCACTAAGTGATAATCAATTCAGCGGCCTGATACCAGAGACGCTAACCCAATGCAAAGAGCTTATCAGATTGGGGTTGTCACACAATCATTTTCAGGGAAGCCTTCCTCGAGATATAGGCAGCTTTCAAAAGCTGCAATTTCTCAATATTGTTCGTAACAACTTGAGTGGCACTATTCCTCGAACCATCGGTAACATTTCGAGCTTGCACTACCTGTTCATAGGATATAACCACATTGAAGGGGAGATTCCGAATGAGATCGGCAATTTGGTCAATCTGCAAGCTATGTTCCTTGGGGGAAGTTTGCTAACTGGCAAAGTGCCTCGAGAGCTTTTTAATATTTCTTCGCTCCAAGGGCTTGATTTGATGGGCAATTCCCTCTCTGGAAGCCTTCCCTTAGGTAGAGATCTAAGCCATCCGAATTTGGAAGTTCTATATCTAGCAAGCAATGGCTTTAGCGGCAACATCCCCCAGTATTTCTCGAATTTGTCGAACCTAATCCGTTTCGATGTCGCGGAAAATCAACTCAGCGGACCCATACCTACAGGTTTGGGCAACTTGAAGAACCTCGAAGTCTTTGATATTCGGCTTAATCAACTAACAGGAGAGACTTACGGTTCGGAGCTTAGTTTTCTCTCAGCTTTGTCTAACTGTCCGTCGCTGCGAGTGTTGTGGTTAGAAGGCAACCCACTTCATGGATTCATACCAAAATCTATTAAAAACTTCTCCAGTTCCCTACAAATTCTAACTGCTCCCAATTGTCAAATAAGAGGTCGTATTCCCGAGGAAATGGGTTTCTTGAAGACATTGACTTTCCTAGATTTGGGCAGTAATGCTCTAGACTGCAACATCCCATCATCAATTGGAGGACTAGAAAGGTTGCAAAGGCTGTATCTTGATAGGAACCATCTCAAAGGACCGATCCCCGATGAGATATGCAACTTGACAGGTTTAGGAAAGTTGGTGCTCGAGCAAAATAGGATATGGGGATCAATCCCAAATTGCATTCAAAACCTTAGCAACCTTCAAATATTTCTCATAAGCTCGAATAACATGACATCAGTTATACCATTGAGTCTGTGGGGCCTTCAAGAGCTCATCTTCCTCAATTTGTCATTCAATTCTTTCAATGGAGGACTACCACTTGAAGTAGGGAAGATGAGAGCTATAGAGAGCATCGATCTTTCTTGGAATCGACTTACTGGTGCCATACCGAGTTCCATCCAAGGGTTTGAGAGCCTTGCTTCTCTCAACTTGTCGAGGAACTCGTTTCAAGGATCGATACCGCAATCGATCGGTCATCTCAAAGGGTTGGAATTCCTCGATCTCTCCTACAATGAGTTATCAGGCACAATACCTGAGTCCTTGGAAGCACTTGCATATCTACAAATTTTGAACTTGTCCTTTAATAAGCTATCGGGAGATATTCCTAATGGCGGGCCCTTTAGAAATTTCTCGTCTCTCTCTTTCATTGGAAATGAAGCACTTTGTGGAAATGTGATTTTTCAAGTCCCACGTTGCAAAGTAAATGGATTGAAATCATCAAGGGACAAGCGGCTCCATACACTATACATTATTGTGCCAATTGCATCAACAATACTTTTAGTCCTCGTCATTTGCTTGCTTAGAAAGCGTGGTAATACTAGTGAAATAGCTTTGGTTTCGATGGAGAACTTGCCTAGAATTGACCACCCGATGATATCATATCGGGAGCTTTGTTTGGCCACTAACAACTTTAGTGAAAGCAATTTGCTCAGAGCAGGAAGCTTTAGCTCTGTATATAAAGGGACTCTAGCTAATGGGACAGACATCGCGGTCAAAGTACTAAATCTCCATATCGAAGGTGCTCTGAAAAGTTTTGATGCAGAATGCAACACTTTCCGTATGATCCGGCACCGCAATCTCGTCAAGGTGATTAGCACCTGCACGAACGCCAATTTGAGAGCTCTGGTGTTGCAATATGTGCCTTGTGGGAGCTTGGAGAAGTGGCTATACTCCAACAACTACAACTTGGATCTCCATCAACGAGTGAAGATAATGGTTGATGTTGCAATAGCAATCGAGTATCTCCACCATGGCCAACCAGAACCCATTGTGCATTGCGATATGAAGCCTAGCAATATTCTTCTAAATGAAGACTTGGTTGCACAAGTTTGCGACTTTGGAATTGCCAAGATTTTGGCTGAGAACAAGCTTGAAACACAAACCCGAACTCTTGGCACGATTGGTTACATTGCTCCAGGTACATTTGTTGAATATTAGCTAATTCAAGCCTTTGATTGTCAATATAATGGTATAATGTAATAGAGATATATTAGCACTTGTATGCCTCTTGATCTTATTACTTATGTCAAATCAATTACCGATGTTCTTATGTCACAAACTATGATGCTTGTAGAGTATGGTTTGGAAGGAAAAGTCTCGACAAAGGGAGATGTCTATAGCTTTGGCATATTGTTGTTGGAAGTGATTACTGGGAAGAAGCCAACCGGTGAAATGTTCAATGCGGATATTAGCTTGAAGCAATGGGTAGGTGCAGCAATTCCAGATAGAGTGCTTGACATTGTGGATAGCAAAATCCTTTGCACGAAATATGAAGATTTGACGCTTTTGAAATTCAATAGCATAGTCTTATTGATACTAGAGTTAGGACTAGAATGTTCAAAGGACTTGCCTGAGGAAAGAATGGACATGAAAACTATCGTGGTTAAGCTCAACAAGATCAAGTTGTTACTTCCTTGACAAGAAAACAAGGCCGAGAGCAACTCAAAGAATTTGAAGATAGCATTTTCATATTTTATACTCAGTGATTTCATTTCTATTGCATTGTGTGTACGATTTTGCAAGATAGTTCCTAATCTTCTTTTAAGCTTTTTGAATAAGAGGAAAACAATTCCAAATGCGACTAGATCTGCAATCGAGAGTCTTAACTCATGTCCAACTTCAAAAGGTGTAGTAGCTGCCATATTCTCTAAGCAAAACTTTGTTTGAGAGTTGGTAGATTTGCTAATGATGAAAATTGTTTCCTTGAAGCTTGACGTCTTCTCGCGTCACGCTAGGCACAGCCCATGTGCCTTGCATGTCAAGCTAGGCAAGGCCAGGCCTTTCCGGCCCGAATGCCAAGCCTTGGCCCGGTACCCATTTGGGCCAATTTCGACCCCTTCTCTATTTTAAAATTTTCCTTTTATTTTTACAAAATATACTTATAATTTATTTGAATCCAACAAAATATTATTTTAACTTTTCCATATTGAAATCATAAAGCGAAATTGAACTAAGTGGAACATACAAGTAGCTTGGCCTTACAAAAGTAATTATAGTTATCATGCCCACATTACATGCCTCTAGGGTCATCTTCATTCTCTATGCAATGTCATAATGGATAGTAATAAGACTATCCTTTCAATTGCATGGAGAAATTAAAAAATTGAAAGTCGTTTTCTAATTGTTATAATTCTTTTCCAAGAGGCAAACATCAAATAATATCTTCTTATTCTTTCAACGATTAAAACAAACATTTATTCAAGGGCACTATAGAAACGATGAAATATAATAGGCCTTTTCTTTTTTCTATTATCTCTTTCTTTAGCCTGTTTTCATTGTTCTCTCTCAAGTTTAATTACATTAAAATATTAAAGTAATACATAATTGAGGGTTAAATGAAAATCAAAAAGTGAGAGAAAAGCCATTTTTGACTTAAATATGTAGATGAAAATCATTTTTTTGTTTTGATCGGCATAAAAAAAATTATACAATACAAGTAGGGAATATTACTAAAAATTCATAAACCTATTAAAATTGTGCAAATTCAATCATAAACTTATTTTTTTTTGGTCAATTAAGTCATAAACCTTTTGCAATTGGTCCAATTCAGTCCATCCGACTAAAATTGACCAACCAAGTACTAACGTGGCCGTCGGCCGATGCCGATGACAATTTTTTAATAATATTTTATTTTTTTCAAATTATTTATTATTTATTTATTTTATTTTTCCTCCTCCCTCCTTCTTCCTTTGGCTACAATGACCGGACAAAGGGGAGGGCTAATTAATATTGGATAGTCCAAGGTAGGAGTGTCATCAGTTTGGTTGATATCCAACCCGAATTGAAACACTATAGAATCAACCCGGACCCAGATGGCATATAACCTAAGGGATTGGCTTAGGTTTTGATTTTTTTTTGCTTTGTGTGCAGAGGTTAAGTTAAACATGTTTTTCATAATCCCTTATGAGTCTACACATCACACATCTCCAAAGGCCTTAAATTCCAAAATGAATGCGGGACAAGGAACTTGCCATCCCATAAGAATGCCAAACTAAGTCCAGTTCGTCAACAAATTTAAGTACAAATTAATTCAACATTGTCCAGAGAAAAACAAACTTTCTTACAAAGACCACAAGGGGAAGAAAGAAAGCAAAAGCAAAAATCAACATTTCCATCTCAATAGCAAACAATCTATCTTTACTCAACTAAAGATATGAAGAAAACAACCATCATTAAGTGCCTAGTGCAAGATATGAAGAAATAAATTCTCAACTAAGGCACGACTCAGAGTTATTGCCTCCGCCTGTTTCACTCTTTTTTTCTTTTCACTCGTTCAATGAGCGCACTGAAAAGAAAAGCCAAACTGTTTCAAACAATACATACTAGCATTTATGGATAAGTAATTTATGGAAGAGCACATTTCACCAAATTGGTATCAAATTAAAACGCGTTTCAGCTACTAAAAAAACGCAAAAATCTTGCAATTGGCCGTAAAATTTATAGTTTTAATGATGTGCCTTACATGAACCCAAGCCCCCCAAAAAGTAGTATGTGTGCTTCTCAATAAATCAAGCTGCAAATGAATATCAAGGTATGGCAGTATATAAAGGTTTGGAGGCTGGAGCTCATTCTACTCATCCATTCTTGAAAACAAAAGAGCCAGGCCTCTCAAAGTTTCAAGTACAATTTGATGACGTTGCTGGGGAATTTTAATTAAAGTTTCAGCGTGTCGAGGCATGCTCTTCCGTGAGGAAACCATGCAATATCTCATTGACAGAATTTCGAGCTGTTCTCGTCAAAATACTGACATAAGTATCAATATGGGTTAAGAAATAATTTCATAATTCATTTTGAAAGGTCTAGCATCAGGTGAGGTTTGTCTCATTTCAGATAGTGGGCGAGATGCTTAAACTCTTAACCATTCGGCCAACTGCTTAGACTCAATTTAGGTTTAACTTGAAAGTTTCAAGTTGAAACTTACCCCGTTGGATTTGATTTCTTTTTAGTTGGAAGTTAGAACCTAATTTGCGTACCCTGAAATCTAAAACTTATTTTGTCAATGGGTTTTATAGTTTATTCGGGAACTAGCAACTTTTTATTAATTTCATTTTTTTCTTCCTTAATGAAGTGAACCCAATGACAAAAATTTTCATTTATCACTGTAAAATAAAATAAATTATGAAAAGTTCAAAACATGTAACCACAATTCATTGATTCCCGATTCTCGATTTGATTTTGATCCAGCAATTGGAAATCGAACTGCACAGTACCGGTTTTATTTTTTTTGGGAATCGGATCGAGAACTGCGGAAAACTCCAACCAGAGAAGTTCTTAGGACCGGTTCGGTGCGGTTCCTTGTTCTCCCCCGAGCCCATGCCGTAGCAGATGAAAAATGCTTTAAAATTTGCTGACTTTCCGTCAAAAGGATAATGCCGCACCAGATATCTTCGCTGCCTTTTTATTTTATTTTATTAATAGACGTCGTCGTTTTCTTCTTCTTTTCAAACCCCCTAGTCCCTCCAGTCACCTGCAACTCAGAATCCCGTCCGTCCTCCATCATCGTCAGTCGTCGTCATCATCACCACCAAATCAGACGGGTGAACAGACGGCGGTCTCAGCAAGCGAGCAACGACCTGCCAGGCGGAGAAGCATCAGCGAGCATGGATGACGCGAACGCCGTCGAAGTCGCTGGAGTTCCTACTTCGGCTCTCCACCGCATCGATCTCTCGAGCTCCGATATCCGACAGTCGGTGTCCCTGCTCAAAGAGGTCCTCGATTCTCTCGAGTCTTTCCGATGTTCCGATTCCATTTCCGGTACCGAAACTGAGGAAGCTAAGGTTTTTGATTTGTGACGACGCTGGCGGATGAATCCGATCCGTTGGCCTCAGTCTTGCTTGGATTCTGAGGGTAACCAGTTGCTTAATATGATACCTGTGCAACTTCAAATTATTGCTGGTGATGTGTACTTATTTTGGTTTCAATGTTGTGTTTTCACGAGAGATATTGCCAAGATGGAGGCAGACGATGGAGATATTTCATAGTCAGGCATTGTGAGTTTTTGCTATAGATGATAAAGAGCTACGGACGTTAAATCTTGTTGTGAGTTGCAAGATGTGAAAGATTATTTCATCCGAGTAAAAGATAATAAGGAGATGTTCTGTTTCTCTGACGGGAAATTTGGGCCTTTTCCACTACCCTAGTGGTGACCATCTTCCCCTTCCACTTGCATCCAATTTTGCCAAGTTATTTTAATGCCCGAGGGGGTTAAATTGCCCCTGACTGCCAAACTGCTTATGCTCTCTTGGGCTCTTATTCTATGTTGGCCAAAGTGTGAATCTGTTCAAGTTATTTGTAACTGCTCATTCAACAATTTCTAGGAAATTGTTCAAAAGCTGCCCTGCCGCAATTTGAATAAAATAGTCTCAGCTGTCAAGATTTACTATTAATCACACTGACCAAGAGCCTCAAAACAAGTGTCTACTTATAGTGGTAGGGCTGATATTGTAGTCACAATTTTCATTGCATAGGATCTCCCAATCAGTTGGCTTTTGGATCTTGTTATATCTCAAGAGTAATGCCTAGATGATCCATGTGGCAAGATCAAGGGCGACCTGTTGATATAAAAAAGTGATGGCAGTTAATTTGGTAATTTTTTGATTTGTGAATATTCTCATCAGAAATGTGGCGAAAGTAGTTGCAAGGATCATTGCTCTTGCACATGATCTGGAGGCTGACTTTTTTGACAAGCCAGAAATACTCGACAAGCCTATTCCGATCTTGCGCTTGTTGCACTATGAAGGTAGATTTTACCACAATGAACTACAAAATAAACCCGATAATTTTTTCTTCCCATCCGGTTGATATTCCTTTCTTTGTTTAGGTCTTACCTCTGATCCTTCTAGAGGAATATATGGAGCCGGGGCAATTCCGACTTTGGGTTTATTACCCTGTTGGCAACAGATGATGTCCCAGGTCTTCAAGTAAGAAATGTTCTCTTGTAAGACTGTTGGTACAGCTCTGTGCACAGTTATGATTCATGCAACTTTTTAAACTTATTCAGATTTGCAAGAATAAGGATGCTAAACCTCACATGGGAATGTGTGCAACCTTTGAAAGGGTAAAGCCCAACAGAACCTGAGATGATTATGTTTGAGATCTCATATTTAGGTAACTTGGACACTTTTGGTGGAAGCCATCATATTAGGATTTACATTCTAGTGATCTGTGGATTACAAATTTAACTTGGACAAACTTTGCTTTTGATCTTTTACTTTTGGTTTATTGGAGCGTGTACACGATAACATGCTCCCTCATACGCATGATTGGAAGATTGCTTCATGCCAATGTTGAGTGTTATACTACCCCGGTACTGGTCACAACTTTTTGACTAAGGCAGTGATATTCTAGTCTAGAGAGAAAATAATATCATCAGTTGGGTGATAAAGATGGATTTCAATTAAGAAACTTAGAGAGGCGCCCTCATCCGCTTCTCCTTTCCTATCTGCGATTTGCATCTGTATAAGTATACTTTGATCAGTTTAATCTTTTTGATGCCTTGATGATGATCCTCCCTCCCTCCCTCCCTCAAACTCCCTTACACACACTTCCACGATGGTTTTCCACCATTCTTTCCTGGTTAATCATGTGCAGGTCCACGGTCGTAAAACTACCATGCATTATACACATTTTGCAATTATTAGAACATGTCTCACTATATATATATCCAGTTGCAAGAAGTTTGAGAGGGCAAAATTTCGGGAGAGAATATCTCATTACTCGAGCATCTTTATGCATAACTTTTTGACAGAACATAACAATCTCACAACAATCCTAAAAAGTAACATTCTTTCCGTGGCTATTTGGTACAGAGCATTCATAGTGAATCTTGGTGATATGCTAGAACGATGGAGCAATTGTATTTTCAGGTAATATGCTTTAATAGAAGTCTATCCAAATAAATTGGCATGGGGAAAGCTTTGAATATGAAGGTTGGAGATTTTCTAAAGCAAGCCACTATAGATTGGTAACCTGTCCCAAATTCTACCAGAATTTCTTCTGTTGTAACCTCTTGGCTATTGTTGATATTAGTAGCCCATTAGTAGTGCAAGAGCATCTACTCTTGACATTGCCTAATTACTGGCTGAGTTGCCTCGGGAAAAAAGTCCAAGTTAAACACAGTTGTTGAAATGTAATGATCTGTTGATGACCTGCATTACTTTCTACACAGAGTCCACTTTATGAATGATAAACTATAAAAGAATTATCCTAGTGTTTTTATTATTATTGCTCTCATTGGTCAACTTTTTGATACTAATCTTTGTATGTGTTCTGCGATTGCTGACCACAGATAAGGCTTAACGTGCATTGTCATCGTGCTTGAGAACGTGTTTAGTAATATTGGAAATGAGCTTTTCGCATTAATCTAATTGGTCAATTTTTTTTTTTTTTTTTTTTTTTTTTTTGCTTAAATCTCTGTTAAAAGTCCTATTTATGCTCATGTTCTCACGAAATGCAGATTGCTTTCTTCCTGGAGCCTAACCATGATTGTCTCATCGAGTGCTTGCCAACATGTATGTCAGGGGAAAATCCTCCCAAGTCAGCTGTCTTCCGTAGAATAGTTTCTTTCCTATGTATCATCAAGATGTCGCTATTGTATTTCCTATGTCGTCAAATCTCGGCCATGAGACCTAGTTCTCCTCCTTGATTCAAATGACAGACTTTATGCGTTTTGTTTGGGTGTCGATGCTCTGCTTTGTACGTGATTGTCGAAGTGGATATCGCATTACCAAGGATCATCCAATGCTTGGACTTTTTGTTTATGTTAAGAGGACTCCATCTAAGTTTTAACTCCATGTTTCATGAAGAAAAATGTTTATTTTGGAACTAGGCATTGAGCTGTCCCTTATTTGATCAATTGATACGATCGTCGCATGCTCACATGGGGTTGGAACAATTTTGTGTGGGAATCTAGGTGTTGTATTTATCATAGCTACTCCAGTTATTAATTTTTATTTGTTTTTGGATCGAGTCTCCAATAGTTATTAGACATGGTGCAAATTAGCAAATTTACTCCAGCATCAGATCCTAAACTAAATTTCTTCAAAATTGATTCACGTGCAGGTTTCCTCCCATCTTATGTCAGAACTACTTGGCCCAGAGATGCAGCGATGCTCATGCTGATTCAGATGTATACAGAACGGAAGGAACTTAGACTTTGCCAGTAGGAGCTGGAGCCTGTCAACCAGCACTTGTCCAGTAGAGGGTATGCTTTGAGAGCTCGTAAAGAAGTGCATGATGAGCTTAGAGAAGAGCGTCGAATGGGGTACACGCGTGTACATACATATGCATACACAATTAATAATCTGCTTATGTTTATGCATGGAAGTAATAGTTCAGCGGCTTCAGCCTTACTTCGGTCTTCTTGCTTCCATGATTTAGCTCCTAAATTAGCAGTTTGTACATGCAAATCTTTAAGAAAGGCAATAAAAAAGGGGAAGCCTTGCACATTTCTTGGCACCTCCTTTCCTGCGCTTCAACGGACGAACGGTTGCTTCTTTACGATAGTTTCGGTCGGTTGGACCATACGTGCAACTTTTGGCTATTTGACAAGATTTTTGGATGAGCTAGTCGTGTCGCTAAGCCCACAAAGGATTGAATATATGACGGGCTAAGAAGGAGAGAGCATGCATTTCCGCGTGGGTGGGACTAGGAGTAGCATTAGCAAGAGCACGATCTGAGACTGTAAGCCGCTTTAGCTGTTACGCTGGCTGCTACTTTCCAAAAAATCTTCCTGATCTTTCCCAAAGGTGGATTAGATCAGTCCGATCTCGAAGTCCTCCCGTGACGCGCTTGACTGGCCAACGCTTCCGCTACGTTAAACCTCAGGAACAAGCATTGGGAACAGAGCATTAGACAAAGACTTGGCTACCTCTTTTGCTCTTTGTCTTCAATGTAGGTGCAAAATCTCCCGACGCCCGAGTAGAGTAATAGTGAGTTAAATTAGCAGTTAACTAGTTAATTATGCTCTTTTAGCTTTCTTGTATTTTAAAGACTTAATATATTATGCGAGAGATTGAAATGGAAATATGTAGTGGAAAGAGATGTTATGACATTTATTGCTCCGCCTATTACACTCAAAACCGTGACAATCTCGAGTAGATCTGTTTTAGTTTTCAAATTTTTGATATTGGGAACTAAATCGATTGGTTATGGATCCGGTTTTTCCTAGTCCTAGTGATTCTTGGTTCTACTTGGAAATTAATCTGCTTTTTATATTGTGTAAAAAAACAAATTCTTCCAATAAAGTGTAAGAGTTCCACCTTTTCACTTCATAGCATATTTGGTGAAATAGATATGTGGTTGTTTATTCATAATGAAGACCATAATTCAATTTCCGGTTCAACCCGAGGAACCTGTTTATGTCAATTCTTGGGTAGAATTGGCGATTTTGACCTTGGAACTAGGAACCAAGCCAATCTTAGGCTGGTTCTAAGTTCATTGAAGTGGAAATTGTACTGATTCTCCTTAAATTCAACCATAAACTAGTTGGTCTAGACTAATTCAATACGATTCCTAGGTTGAATTAGTCTTGATGTTGATCCCTATTTGTATTAACTCATTTTATAGTTGCATTACATAAAATAGAGCATTAAGACAACGACATCTTATCAAATGAATTAAATAAAAGATTTAAAAATACTAATCATTGATATCCTTCAAAAGTCTTTTCATTTGAGAAAAGGCCTTACTAATATGCAAGAGCAATGGAATAACTCTCCTATAACATGCGTTTTTTTAACCATTCAAAAATTAAGTATCGCAAGAGTAAATTAAAAACAATAAACATGTATGTAAATATAAATATTTTAAAGGTCTTTCCAATTTTAAGATCCATTTATTTCGTATAATAAATTAAAAACTGTTTTCTTAAAAATGATTAGTTATATCGAATGGATTTATAAGACAGAAAAAAAGCTTTAAAATTTATAGAAAGGATTAAGACGGGGAACGAAGGCGTCACTGATGGCCGCACCGAATGCCTTTGCCGATTCTTTATTTATCCTACGCCGTCGTTTTCTCTCATTCTTTTCCAGCCACTTCTCATCCATCACCTGCAACTCAAATTCCCGTCCGACCTCGATCATCGTCGGTCGGCATCATCACCGTGAAATCAGTCAGGCGAACGGGACGGCGAGCATGGATGACGCGAACGCCGTCGACGTCGCCGGAGTTCCGGCTTCAACTCTCAATCTTATCGACCTCTCGAGCTCCGATATCCGACGGTCGGTTTCCCTGCTCAAACAGGTCTTCGATTCTCCCGCCTTTTTCCGCTATTTTCAGTTCGATTTCCGGTACATGAAATCGAGGAAACCGAGGTTTTTTTGAGTCGAGAGGGACGCTGACGGATGAATCCAATCCGTCGGCCTCAGGCGTGCTTGGATTCCGGCTTTTTCTACGCGATCAATTATGGAGTCAGCCAGGACTTGATGGAGGAGGTGTTCGTCCAGAGCAGGCGGTTCTTCGGTCTCCCTTTGAGCGAGAAGATGAAGCTGCTGAGGAACGAGAAGCACCGAGGCCACACTCCTCTGTTCGATCAGGTCCTCAACCCTGCAAATCAGATAAACGGTTTGTCTCTGATCATCTTGCTGAAGATTTACTGCTTAAAGTGGACATAGACGAATAGCTGGTGATTTTGATAGCTTCTTGGAATCAGGTGCCGGTTGAGTAGCAGGTCCTAGAAAACGAAGATGAATTAGTTATTATTCCTATTTTTGATTGTATTCTTGGAGAGAACTGACACAGAAGAAGGAGCTACTTGTTCGAAGTGCTAAGCTCTAAGACAAAGTTTTGGCTGAAACTTATTATTACCTATCTGCTTATCATCTGCTGAAGATTGTTCGAGCATTAATGAATTTATTGACGTTTTATAGGAGATTATAAGGAGGGATACTACATAGGAGTGGAAGTACCAGAGGACGATCCTCGTGCGCAGAAGCCTCATTTTTTACCAAACCTCTGGCCTTCTGAGGGTAAACTGCTGTTTAACGTAATTTTCTGTCTGACATAGATCAGTTTTTGATTGTGGATGTTTATTTTGGTTTCATTGTTGTATTTTGAGTAGATATATTGCCAAGATGGAGGCAGGCGATGGAAAAATTTCATTGTCAAGCATTGTGAGTTTTTACTATAGATGATATGGAGCAATAGGCATTAATTTTTCTTGCCAGTTCCAGGATGTAAATTTTGTTCCATCCAAGTAAAAGATAATACAGAGATCTTCTGATTCGCTGATGGGGTATTTTGGGCATTTTCAGTACCCGATAGTCACCATCTTCCCCTTCTATATGCATCAGATATTGCAAAGTTCTTGTAATTTTGAAGGTGGCCCAATGGGAGTTAAATTGCCTCTGACTTCTGAACTGAATATGCTCTCTTGGTCTCTCATCCTATGTTGACCAAAGTAAAACTCTTCTGGTTATTTGTAGTGGGTGATTAAACAATTTTGTGGGGTATTGTTCCAAAGCTACTATGCTACAATATGAACCAGTTATTTTTAGCCGTCAAGATTTACCATTAATCACACCGACCAAGAGCCTCAATGCAAGTGTCTAATTGCTTAAAGTGGGATGGCTGATATTACAGTCAATAGGGTCTCCAACTCTAAATCATTTGACTTTTAGGTCCAGGAGTAATGCCTAGATGATGCGGGAGCATCCAACGTAGCTCCATCGACCAACTCTTGCCCCATCACACATCACTAGATGATCTTTGTGGCAAGATTAAGTGTAATTTGTTGCTATAAACAAAGTGACGGTAGTCATTTTGGTAATTTTTTTGACAAGCCAGAAATACTTGGCAAGCCTATTGTGACCTTGCGCTTGTTGCACTATGAAGGTAGATTTACTTCAATAAACTTTATATTAAACCCTGCAAATTTTTCTTCTCATCCGGTGGAAATTCTTTTCTTTGTTTAGGTCTAGTCTCTGATCCCTTTAAAGGAATATATGGAGCTTGGGCACATTCGGACTTTGGATTTATTACCTTGTTGGCAACAGATGATGTCCCAGGTCTCCAAGTATGAAATTTTCTCCTATAAAACTGTTGGTGCAGACTTTATGCCTAGTTATAATGCATGAAACTTTTTGAATTTATTCAGATTTGCAAGAACAAGGATGCTAAACCTCCAACACGGGAATATGTGCAACCTATGAGAGGGTAAAGCCCAACTGCATTACAATGGGAATTTGAGATTATTATGTTAGAGATCTCATATTTAGAGTAACGCTTTTGGTGGAACATCATCATGTTAGGATTTATATTCTTATCATTCATGGCTTACAAATATAACTTGCAATAACTTTATTTTAATCTTGTACTTCTGGTTTATTGGGGAATGTGCACTATTTCCCCTTATACGCATGATTGGAAGATTGCTTCATGCCAATGTTGGGTGGAATGCTACCCCAATACTTGTGACAGCTTTTTGACAAAAATCCTTCTTTGTCTGACCCTGATCTGCTACTATAGTTCTTGTTTGTACAAAGGCAGTGATATGCCAGTTTAGAGAGAAAGTGATATTGTCAGATGGGTGATAAAGATGGATTTCCATTTATTAACTTAGAGAGGTGCCCTCATCCACATTTATATTCCTTTCTGCAATCTGCATCTAAGTGTACATATTAACTTTGATCAGTTTAATCCTTCTGATGCCTTGCTGGTGAACCTCCCTCCCTCCCTCTGCAAGAAAACACTCTTACACACATGCTCACAATGGTATTGCACCATTCTTTCCTGGTTAATTTTGAGCAGGTCGACAGTCATAGAACTACCACACATCATATGAATTCTAAAATTACTTATGTAATTACCCTCTTTTAGTTGTTAAGATTATTGCTTAGATTCAGTTATACATAATCATCACAAGTACGGAACAGAAGAATCTCACAGTAATCCTGAAAAGTAACATTCTTTCAGTGACTATTTTGTACAGAGCATTCATAGTGAATCTTGGTGATATGCTGGAACAATGGAGCAATTGTATTTTCGGGTAATATGCTTTAATAACAGTCTATATAGGTAAATTGGCATGAGGAAAGCTTTGAACATGAAGGTTGGAGATTAACTTATGGCAGGCTACCATATATTGTTAACCTGTCCCAAACTCCAACAGAATTTCTTCTGTTGCACTCTCTTGACTCTTTCTGATATCAGTGGCCCATTAGTAACGAAAGAGCATCTACTCTTGACATTGGTCAGGAAAAATTTCCATGTTAAACACGGTTGTTGAAGATGGTATGATATTTTGGTGACCTACATTAATTTGTACACGGAGACGAATTTATGAATATCAAACAATAAATTTGCTATTCTAGTGCTTTTGTTATCACTCAGCTCTTATTGGTCAATTTTTGGATGATAAACTTTGCATGTGTTCTGGGATCTCTGACCACAGAAACGGCTTAACATGCATTGTCATCATGCACGAGAACATGTTTAAATGATATATGAAATGAGCTTTTTGCTTGAATCTAGTTGGTGTCCTGCTATTCTCTGTATTTAGCAATTCATTCTCTATTCTTTCTTTTTTTGAATTTGAGTTGCTGTTTTTTTTTTTGTGTGTGTTTTTTTTTTTTTGTTTTTTTGCTTCAGTTTGTCAGATCTATACTTTTGCTTTTGCTTTTGCCATCAGGTCCACGCTCCATCGAGTTATAGGGAATGGTCAAGAACGGTATTCTGTAAGGCCTTCTCTCTCCCCAAACACATGCACACGCACACGCACACAGAGACACACAGAGACACCCCCACACACACAAACATACATTTCTCCTCATCTTTTGAAATATTCTTCAAATGCCTTTAAGAGAACTTTTAATCATTGTCGAATGTATTGAAAAAAGTCTGATTGATTGGTGACCGAAGTTGTGATTGCTCCAACCAGAAAAAGGGCAGTTGAAGCTGATCTTGGATAGTTGTAAGCTGATTCAAAAAAAGGTCCTAGTTTTGAGATCACGATCTAGGGGAAAGTCAGTTGAACTTGTGATCATACTCTTAGGAAATTCTTCTCAACTTGAGATTATCATCAAGGATGATCCACATTGGTTTTTGCAAAACAAGCCTAATTGTTTTGCCTTCCCTAGTTAGTATCTTTCGTTCATTACGTTCTCCATTCTTATTGACTTCTTTTGCTAATATTTCTGTTAAAAAAAGATTCTATTTATGCTCATGTTCTCACAAAATGCAGATTGCATTCTTCCTGGAGCCTAACCATGATTGTCTCATTGAGTGCTTGCCAACATGTATGTCTGAGGAAAATCCTCCGAAGTAAGTTATCTTCTGCAGATTAGTTACTTTCCTATATATCAACAAGATACCGCAATTCTACTTCCTCTCTTATCAGTTCTCAGTCCTAAGATCTAGTTCTCCTCCCCAATTTGAATGTCTTTACACAGAAACAAGCTTTAGACACAAAGGCTTGGCGCGCGCTCTCTCTCTCTCTCTCTCTATATATATATATATAGCCCTTATCTTCTATGTAGGTGCAAAATCTCCCAAGACCCGAGAACAGTGATGGGGAGCGTAATTAGTTATTTACACTTACACTCTTCTAGCTTTCTTGTATTTGAAATGGTTGATTATACAAGAGAAGGAAATGGAGATACATAGTGGAAACAGGCTATGACATCTATTATTTGGCCTATTAAATTCGAAATCGTGGCAATGTTGTATGTAGGGGTGATCGGTTCTCTAGTGAGTCGGTCCCCGACCTAGAACCGGATATTCGACCTTATGATGTTTCAAATTTTCAGAACTGAAAACCAAACTAGTTGGGTTTGGAATTGTTGGTTCCTGATCCTGGTCGTTCCCGATTCTACTAGGCAATTAGTCCTCCTTTGTTATTTTGTGTAAAAAATCAAATTCTTATTAAAGAATAAAAAAGTAGCATCTTTTCACTTGGAAAAAAAAGACATTGGTGAAGTGATTATGTTGTTGTTTATTCATGATGAAGACTATGATCTGATTCTTGTTGGGTGTACAATTATTTATATCTTTTTTTATAAAGAACTTTGAAATCGATTTAACCAAGGAACCAAACCGGAGGAATTGGTTTTTGGATAGAACCGGTGGTTCTAGCCTTGGAACCTAGAACTAAACTAGTCCTAGATTCGTGGAATTGAATTGATTCTGCTAAGAACCGGCCTTAAACTAATTAGTCTAGACCGGTTCGGTCTGATTCAGTAGATGGATGGGGCTCGATGCGTACCCCTACTTTTATCTATTCAAATTAATGTTGCTTGCATTATATAACATAAAGCGTCAATTAAAGTGTAGGAATTCACTTTCTACTTTTTATGAGCATGTTAGTAATTCATATGATTTGCAAAATGTAATTGACATAGCTCTGCAAGTTCATCCGTTCAAGCATCTCTTCATTTGAGATAAGCCCTTAGTAGTCCGGAAGCACCTGAATAAGAGTAACACAAAATGGAATAGCTTTGGAACAATCTATACTTTTCTCAACCCTTCAAAAATGAAATAACATAATAGGAAATTAAAAGGGGATAATCATGCATGTAAACAAGAAAGGAAAATTATCAAAATAGTCCTAAACCTACTGCAATTTTTCCAATTCAGTCTTAAGCATTTTTTTTTTTTTTTACTAATTCAATTTAAACATTTTGCAATTGTGCCAATTTAGTTGATTTGGTCGAATTTGATCAGTCGGCGCTAATGTAGATGCTGGCTGTCCAGCTGATGTTGACATGACAATTTTTAATAATAATTTAATAATTTATTATTTTTCTCTTTTTTCTCTTTTCTTTTTTCTTCTTCTTTTGGACGGTTCGATGAGCTCACCCAATGCTGTGGCGGCGAGGCTAGCCCTTGCCAGATCTGGGTGAGGGCGAGCCTCTCCATGGTTGGGCGATACCTTGCCTAGCGTCACAATGACAAAGGTGAGCTGTTAGCGTTGCAGTGGCAAGGTTGGCCTTTGCCAAATGTGGGCAAGGGCGAGCCTTGCCATGGCTGGGTGAGACCTCACCCAGTGTCGTGACGGTAAGGATGAGCTCACCCAGTGTCACGATAGTAAGGCTGGCCCTCGCCAAATTTCGGCGAAGGTGAAGGAACGGTTATTATAATTTTACAATTTAAAGTCACCATGACATGCACAAAGTCCGCGTAATTTTCTCAATCAAACATCAGCTTTATAAAATTGTTATATATGACATATTTCATTTAAATTAATAAATGAAAGGGTGACAAAAAATATATTAAATATATTACGGATCTAATTAGACTAACTAAAAGTTGCGGGAAGATGTCAAAAGTGATTTAATTGAATTGATTGAACGTTCAAATATGACGTGAAGCATAAATAAATTTTGACGGACTACTAGTAACATTATCTTTTCCAGCAGTAGGAACTATCAATTAGTCAACTTCCCACGAGACTTGATATTGCCCCTGTGGGAAGGTCACAACAGTTATCACAAAACCTTTTCACATTCATGCCTTGGAGCATTGGTCTAAAGGTATACTTGTACCCTCCTAAAGTTGAAAGTAAGTGTGAATGTGTAAATGTAAAGAATAGGCCATAGACGTGATTAAGGGACATGATTAAATATTTAGTCTTTCTTTACATTGTTTTTTCCCCCTAATTGAGACAATCATTTGGCAAGTGTTGGTATTGAACACTAAGAACAACTCAAAATTCGTGAATTGTCTATTGCTGCAATATCTTCATTATGGAGAAGTTCATCTTTTAGCATTTGTTGATGTTACGTTGGCTTCCCTATTGATGTTTTGCCAAATCTGGGCGAGGGCGAAGGAACAGTTATTATAATTTTATAATTTAAAGTCATCATGACACGTGCAAAGTCCGCGTAATTTTCTCCATCAAACATCAGCTTCATAAAATTGTTATCCATGACATATTTCATTTAAATTAATAAATGAAAGGATGACAAAAAAAACATATTAAATTTATTACAAATCTAATTAGACCAATTGAAAGTTGCGGGAAGATATTTCACATTAATCAAAAGTGATTAAATTGAAACAATTGAAAGTTCAAATATGACATGAATCATGGATAATTTGACAGCTTACTAGTAACATTATCTTTTCCAGTCGTAGGAACTTTCAATTAGTCAACTTCCCAGAGACTTGATATTGCCCCTGTAGGAAGATCATGACAGTCATTAAAAAACATTTTTCCCATTCATGCCTTGGAGCATTGGTCCAAAGGTCCATTTGTACCCTCATAAAGTTGAAAGTAAGTGTGAATGTGTAAATGTAAAGAACGGGCCATAGACATGATTAAGGGACATGATTGTTTTCTTTTTCTTTTTCTCTTTTCTAATTGAGACAACCATTTGGTAGGTTTTGGTTTTGAACACTAAGAACAGGTCAAAATTAGTGAACTATCTATTAATGCAATCAAAATAGACTGTTCATTATGGGGAAGTTCATCTTTTTAGCCTTTGTTGATGTTCTTTTGGCTTCTTTATTGATGTTTCGCTAGATCTAGGCGAGGGCGAAAGAATGGGTCTTATAATTTTACAATTTAAAGTCGCCATGACATGCACAAAATCCGCGTAATTTTCTCAATCAAACATCAGCTTCGTAAAATTGTTATCCATGACATATTTCATTTAAATTAATAAATGAAAGGATGACAAAAAACATATTAAATATATTACAGATCTAATTAGACCAACTTAAGGTTGCGGGAAGAAATTTCACATTAATCAAAAGTGATTTAATTTAATCGATTGAAAGTTCAAACATGACATGAAGCATGGATAAAATTTGAAAGACTACTAGTAGCATAATCTCTTTAAGGAGTAAGAACTTTCAATTAGTCAACTTCCCACGAGACACTTGATATTGGCCCTGCCGGAAGGTTGCGACAATTATCACAAAACCCTTTCACATTTGTACCTTGAAGCATTTGTCCAAAGGTCCATTTGTATCATCACAAAGTTGAAAGTAAGTTTGAACGGGTAAACATAAAGAACGGGCTGTAGACGTGATTAAGGGACATGATTAAATAGTTAGTCTTTCTTTACATTGTTTTTTTCATTCTAACATTTTCTCTTTTCTAATTAAGACAACCATTTGGTAGGTTTTGGTATTGAACACTAAGAATAGATCGAAATTAGCGAATCATCTATTAATGCAATCAAAAGAGACTCTGTTTATTATAGAAAAGTTCATCTTTTTAGCATTTATTGATGTTTTTTTGGCTTCCTTATTAATGTTGCGCTAGATATAGGCGAGGGCGAAAGACTAGGTATTATAATTTTACAATTTAAAGTCACCATGACACACACAAAGTCCGCGTAATTTTCTCCATCAAACATCAGTTTCGTAAAATTGTTATCCATGACATATTTCATTTAAATTAATAAATGAAAGGACAACAAAAAAACATATTAAAGATGTTACGGATCTAATTAGACCGACTGAAAGTTGCGGGAAGATATTTAACATTAATCAAAAGTGATTAAATTCCAACAATTGAAAGTTCAAATATGACATGAAGCATGGATAATTTGACAGCCTACTAATAACAATATATTTTCCAGCCGTAGGAACTTTCAATTAGTCAACTTCCCAGAGACTTGATATTGCCCTTGTAGGAAGATCATGACAGTCATTAAAAAACCTTTTTCCCATTCATGCCTTGGAGCATTGGTCCAAAGGTCCATTTGTACCCTCATAAATTGAAAGTAAGTGTGAACGTGTAAATGTAAAGAACGGGCCATAGACATGATTAAGGGACATGATTGTTTTCATTTCCTTTTTCTCTTTTCTAATTGAGACAACCATTTGGTAGAGTTTGGTATTGAAAACTAAGAACATGTCAAAATTAGTGAACCGTCTATTAATGCAATCAAAAGAGACTCTGTTCATTATGAGGAAGTTCATCTTTTTAGCATTTGTTGATGTTCTTTTGGCTTCTTTATTGATGTTTCGCTAAATCTAGGCGAGGGCGAAAGAATGGGTTTTATAATTTTACAATTTAAAGTCGCGATGACATGCACAAAATCCGCGTAATTTTCTCCATCAAAAATCAGCTTCGTAAAATTGTTATCCATGACATATTTCATTTAAATTAATAAATGAAAGGATGACAAAAAACATACTAAATATATTACGGACCTAATTAGACCAACTTAAGGTTGCGGGAAGATATTTCACATTAATCAAATGTGATTTAATTTAATCGATTGAAAGTTCAAACATGAAATGAAGCATGGATAAAATTTGAAAGACTACTAGTAGCATAATCTCTTCCAGCAGTAAGAACTTTCAATTAGTCAACTTCTCACAAGACACTTGATATTGCCCCTGTCGGAATATTGCAACAATTATTACAAAACCTTTTCACATTTGTACCTTGGAGCATTGGTCCAAAGGTCCATTTGTATCATCACAAAGTTGAAAGTAAGTGTGAACGGGTAAATATAAAGAACGGGACGTAGACGTGATTAAGGGACATGATTAAATAGTTAGTCTTTCTTTACATTGTTTTTCTTATTCTAACTTTTTCTCTTTTCTAATTAAGACAACAATTTGGTAGGTTTTGGTATTGAACACTAAGAATTGGTCGAAATTAGCAAACCGTCTATTAATGCAATCAAAAGAGACTCTGTTTATTATAGAAAAGTTCATCTTTTTAGCATTTATTGATTTTTTTTGGCTTCCTTATTGATGTTTCGCTAGATCTAGGCGAGGGCGAAAGACTAGGTATTATAATTTTACAATTTAAAGTCACCATGACACACACAAAGTCCACGTAATTTTCTCCATCAAACATCAGGTTCGTAAAATTGTTATCCATGACATATTTCATTTAAATTAATAAATGAAAGGATGACAAAAAAACATATTAAAGATGTTACGGATCTAATTAGACCGACTAAAAGTTGCGGGAAGATATTTCACATTAATCAAAAGTGATTAAATTGAAACAATTGAAAGTTCAAATATGACATGAAGCATGGATAATTTGACAGCCCACTAGTAACATTATCTTTTCCAGACGTAGGAACTTTCAATTAGTCAACTTCCCAGAGACTTGATATTGCCCCTGTAGGAAGATCATGACAGTGAGTAAAAAACCTTTTTCCTATTCATGCCTTGGATCATTGGTCTAAAGGTCCATTTGTACCCTCATAAAGTTGAAAGTAAGTGTGAACGTGTAAATGTAAAGAACGGGTCAGAGACATGATTAAGGGACATGATTGTTTTCTTTTTCTTTTTCTCTTTTCTAATTGAGACAACCATTTAAAAGTTTTTGGTATTGAACACTAAGAACAGGTCAAAATTAGTGAACCGTCTATTAATGCAATCAAAAGAGACTGTTCATTATGGGGAAGTTCATCTTTTTAGCCTTTGTTGATGTTCTTTTGGCTTCTTTATTGATGTTTCGCTAGATCTAGGCGAGGGCGAAAGAATGGGTCTTCTAATTTTACAATTTAAAGTCGCCATGACATGCACAAAATCCGCGTAATTTTCTCCATCAAGCATGAGCTTCGTAAAATTGTTACCCATGACATATTTGATTTAAATTAATAAATGAAAGGATGACAAAAAACATATTAAATATATTACGGAGCTATCCACTCCCGAGGTACCCTCTGATTTGATGGTCCTGAGCAAGACCTTAAAAGGCTAAGAGTTGCACCCCAGGGAGAACCTGGCAGGGGTGGGAGTCCCCACGTGCAGTAATTAGACCAACTTAAGGTTGCGGGAAGATATTTCACATTAATCAAAAGTGATTTAATTTAATCGATTGAAAGTTCAAACATGACAAGAAACATGGATAAAATTTTTGACAGACTACTAGTAGCATAATCTCTTCAAGCAGTAAGAACTTTCAATTAGTCAACTTCCCACGAGACACTTAATATTGCCCCTGCCGGAAGGTTGCGACAATTATCACAAAACCTTTTCACATTTGTACCTTGGAGCAGTGGTCGAAAGGTTCATTTGTATCATCACAAAGTTGAAAGTAAGTGTGAACAGGTAAACATAAAGAATAGGCCGTAGACGTGATTAAGGGACATGATTAAATAGTTAGTCTTTCTTTACATTGTTTTTTTTTATTCTAACTTTTTCTCTTTTCTAATTAAGACAACCATTTGGTAGGTTTTGGTATTGAACACTAAGAATAGGTCGAAATTAGCGAACCGTCTATTAATGCAATCAAAAGAGACTCTGTTTATTATAGAAAAGTTCATCTTCTAAGCATTTATTGATTTTTTTTTTGGCTTCCTTATTGATGTTTCCCTAGATCTAGGCGAGGGCGAAAGACTAGGTATTATAATTTTACAATTTAAAGTCACCATGACACACACAAAGTCCGCGTAATTTTCTCCAGCAAACATCAGCTTCGTAAAATTGTTATCCATGACATATTTCATTTAAATTAATAAATGAAAGGATGACAAAAAAACATATTAAATATGTTACGGATCTAATTAGACCGACTGAAAGTTGCGGGAAGATATTTCACATTAATCAAAAGTGATTAAATTGAAACAATTGAAAGTTCAAATATGACATGAAGCATGGATAATTTGACAGCCCACTAGTAACATTATCTTTTCCAGCCGTAGGAACTTTCAATTAGTCAACTTCCCAGAGACTTGATATTGCCCCTGTAGGAAGATCATGACAGGCACTAAAAAACCTTTTTCCCATTCATGCCTTGGATCATTGGTCCAATGGTCCATTTGTACCCTCATAAAGTTGAAAGTAAGTGTGAACGTGTAAATGTAAAGAACGGGCCATAGACATGATTAAGGGACATGATTGTTTTCTTTTCCTTTTACTCTTTTCTAATTGACACAACCATTTGGTAGGTTTTGGTATTGAACACTAAGAACGGGTCAAAATTAGTGAACCGTCTATTAATGCAATCAAAAAAGACTGTTCATTATGGGGAAGTTCATCTTTTGAGCCTTTGTTGATGTTCTTTTGGCTTCTTTATTGATGTTTCGCTAGATCTAGGCGAGGGCGAAAGAATGGGTCTTATAATTTTACAATTTAAAGTCGCAATGACATGCACAAAATCTGTGTAATTTTCTCCATCAATTATTAGCTTCGTAAAATTGTTATCCATGACATATTTCATTTAAATTAATAAATGAAAGGATGACAAAAAGCATATTAAATATATTGCGGATCTAATTAGACCAACTTAAGGTTGCGGGAAGATATTCCACATAAATCAAAAGTGATTTAATTTAATCGATTGAAAGTTCAAACATGACATGAAACATGGAAAATTTTTTTGAAAGGCTACTAGTAGCATAATCTCTTCAAGCTGTAAGATCTTTAAATTCGTCAACTTCCCACGAGACACTTAATATTGCCCCTGCCGAAAGGTTGCGACAATTATCACAAAACCTTTTCACATTTGTACCTTGGAGCAGTGGTCCAAAGGTCCATTTGTATCATCACAAAGTTGAAAGTAAGTGTGAACGGGTAAACATAAAGAACGGGCCGTAGACGTGATTAAGGGACTTGATTAAATAGTTAGTCTTTCTTTACATTGTTTTTTTAATTCTAACTTTTTCTCTTTTCTAATTAAGACAACAATTTGGTAGGTTTTGGTATTGAACACTAAGAATAGGTCGAAATTAGCGAACCGTCTATTAATGCAATCAAAAAGACTCTGTTCATTGTAGGGAAGTTCATCTTTTTAGCCTTTGTTGATGTTCTTTTGGCTTCTTTATTGATGTTTCGCTAGATCTAGGCGAGGGCGAAAGAATGGGTCTTATAATTTTACAATTTAAAGTTGCCATGACATGCACAAAATCCGCGTAATTTTCTCCTTCAAACATTAGCTTCGTAAAATTCTTATCCATGACATATTTCATTTAAATTAATAAATGAAAGGATGACAAAAAGCATATTAAATATATTACGGATCTAATTAGACCAACTTAAGGTTGCGGGAAGATATTCCACATAAATCAAAAGTGATTTTATTTAATCGATTGAAAGTTCAAACATCACATGAAACATGGATAAAATTTTTGACAAACTACTAGTAGCATAATCTCTTCAAGCAGTAAGAACTTTAAATTCTTCAAACTTCCCACGAGACACTTAATATTACCCCCTGCCGAAAGGTTGCGACAATTATCACAAAACCTTTTCACATTTGTACGTTGGAGCAGTGTTCCAAAGGTCCATTTGTATCATCACAAAGTTGAAAGTAAGTGTGAACGAGTAAACATAAAGAACGGGCCGTAGACGTGATTAAGGAACATGATTAAATAGTTAGTCTTTCTTTACATTGTTTTTTTTATTCTAACTTTTTCTCTTTTCTAATTAAGACAACAATTTGGTAGGTTTTGGTATTGAACACTGAGAATAGGTCGAAATTAGCGAATCGTCTATTAATGCAATCAAAAGAGACTATTTATTATAGAAAAGTTCATCTTCTTAGCATTTATTGATGTTTTTTTTGGCTTCCTTATTGATGTTTCCCTAGATCTAGGCGAGGGCGAAAGACTAGGTATTATAATTTTACAATTTAAGGTCACCATGACACACACAAAGTCCGCGTAATTTTCTCCATCAAACATTAGCTTCGTAAAATTGTTATCCATGACATATTTCATTTAAATTAATAAATGAAAGGATGACAAAGAAACATATTAAATATGTTACGGATCTAATTAGACCGACTGAAAGTTGCGGGAAGATATTTCACAATAATCAAAAGTGATTAAATTGAAACAATTGAAAGTTCAAATATGACATGAAGCATGGATAATTTGACAGCCTACTAGTAACATTATCTTTTCCAGCCGTAGGAACTTTCAATTAGTCAACTTCCCGGAGACTTGATATTGCCCCTGTAGGAAGATCATGACAGGCACTAAAAAACCTTTTTCCCATTCATGCCTTGGATCATTGGTCCAATGGTCCATTTGTACCCTCATAAAGTTGAAAGTAAGTGTGAACGTGTAAATGTAAAGAACGGGCCATAGACATGATTAAGGGACATGATTGTTTTCTTTTCCTTTTACTCTTTTCTAATTGACACAACCATTTGGTAGGTTTTGGTATTGAACACTAAGAACGGGTCAAAATTAGTGAACCGTCTATTAATGCAATCAAAAAAGACTGTTCATTATGGGGAAGTTCATCTTTTGAGCCTTTGTTGATGTTCTTTTGGCTTCTTTATTGATGTTTCGCTAGATCTAGGCGAGGGCGAAAGAATGGGTCTTATAATTTTACAATTTAAAGTCGCAATGACATGCACAAAATCTGTGTAATTTTCTCCATCAATTATTAGCTTCGTAAAATTGTTATCCATGACATATTTCATTTAAATTAATAAATGAAAGGATGACAAAAAGCATATTAAATATATTGCGGATCTAATTAGACCAACTTAAGGTTGCGGGAAGATATTCCACATAAATCAAAAGTGATTTAATTTAATCGATTGAAAGTTCAAACATGACATGAAACATGGAAAATTTTTTTGAAAGGCTACTAGTAGCATAATCTCTTCAAGCTGTAAGATCTTTAAATTCGTCAACTTCCCACGAGACACTTAATATTGCCCCTGCCGAAAGGTTGCGACAATTATCACAAAACCTTTTCACATTTGTACCTTGGAGCAGTGGTCCAAAGGTCCATTTGTATCATCACAAAGTTGAAAGTAAGTGTGAACGGGTAAACATAAAGAACGGGCCGTAGACGTGATTAAGGGACTTGATTAAATAGTTAGTCTTTCTTTACATTGTTTTTTTTAATTCTAACTTTTTCTCTTTTCTAATTAAGACAACAATTTGGTAGGTTTTGGTATTGAACACTAAGAATAGGTCGAAATTAGCGAACCGTCTATTAATGCAATCAAAAAAGACTCTGTTCATTGTAGGGAAGTTCATCTTTTTAGCCTTTGTTGATGTTCTTTTGGCTTCTTTATTGATGTTTCGCTAGATCTAGGCGAGGGCGAAAGAATGGGTCTTATAATTTTACAATTTAAAGTTGCCATGACATGCACAAAATCCGCGTAATTTTCTCCTTCAAACATTAGCTTCGTAAAATTCTTATCCATGACATATTTCATTTAAATTAATAAATGAAAGGATGACAAAAAGCATATTAAATATATTACGGATCTAATTAGACCAACTTAAGGTTGCGGGAAGATATTCCACATAAATCAAAAGTGATTTTATTTAATCGATTGAAAGTTCAAACATCACATGAAACATGGATAAAATTTTTGACAAACTACTAGTAGCATAATCTCTTCAAGCAGTAAGAACTTTAAATTCTTCAAACTTCCCACGAGACACTTAATATTACCCCTGCCGAAAGGTTGCGACAATTATCACAAAACCTTTTCACATTTGTACGTTGGAGCAGTGTTCCAAAGGTCCATTTGTATCATCACAAAGTTGAAAGTAAGTGTGAACGAGTAAACATAAAGAACGGGCCGTAGACGTGATTAAGGAACATGATTAAATAGTTAGTCTTTCTTTACATTGTTTTTTTTATTCTAACTTTTTCTCTTTTCTAATTAAGACAACAATTTGGTAGGTTTTGGTATTGAACACTGAGAATAGGTCGAAATTAGCGAATCGTCTATTAATGCAATCAAAAGAGACTATTTATTATAGAAAAGTTCATCTTCTTAGCATTTATTGATGTTTTTTTGGCTTCCTTATTGATGTTTCCCTAGATCTAGGCGAGGCGAAAGACTAGGTATTATAATTTTACAATTTAAGGTCACCATGACACACACAAAGTCCGCGTAATTTTCTCCATCAAACATTAGCTTCGTAAAATTGTTATCCATGACATATTTCATTTAAATTAATAAATGAAAGGATGACAAAGAAACATATTAAATATGTTACGGATCTAATTAGACCGACTGAAAGTTGCGGGAAGATATTTCACAATAATCAAAAGTGATTAAATTGAAACAATTGAAAGTTCAAATATGACATGAAGCATGGATAATTTGACAGCCTACTAGTAACATTATCTTTTCCAGCCGTAGGAACTTTCAATTAGTCAACTTCCCAGAGACTTGATATTGCCCCTGTAGGAAGATCATGACAGTCACTAAAAAACCTTTTTCCCATTCATGCCTTGGATCATTGGTCCAATGGTCCATTTGTACCCTCATAAAGTTGAAAGTAAGTGTGAACGTGTAAATGTAAAGAACGGGCCATAGACATGATTAAGGGACATGATTGTTTTCTTTTCCTTTTACTCTTTTCTAATTGACACAACCATTTGGTAGGTTTTGGTATTGAACACTAAGAACGGGTCAAAATTAGTGAACCGTCTATTAATGCAATCAAAAAGACTGTTCATTATGGGGAAGTTCATCTTTTGAGCCTTTGTTGATGTTCTTTTGGCTTCTTTATTGATGTTTCGCTAGATCTAGGCGAGGGCGAAAGAATGGGTCTTATAATTTTACAATTTAAAGTCGCAATGACATGCACAAAATCTGTGTAATTTTCTCCATCAATTATTAGCTTCGTAAAATTGTTATCCATGACATATTTCATTTAAATTAATAAATGAAAGGATGACAAAAAGCATATTAAATATATTGCGGATCTAATTAGACCAACTTAAGGTTGCGGGAAGATATTCCACATAAATCAAAAGTGATTTAATTTAATCGATTGAAAGTTCAAACATCACATGAAACATGGATAAATTTTTGACAAACTACTAGTAGCATAATCTCTTCAAGCGGTAAGAACTTTAAATTCTTCAAACTTCCCACGAGACACTTAATATTACCCCTGCCGAAAGGTTGCGACAATTATCACAAAACCTTTTCACATTTGTACCTTGGAGCAATGGTCCAAAGGTTCATTTGTATCATCACAAAGTTGAAAGTAAGTGTGAACGGGTAAACATAAAGAACGGGCCGTAGACGTGATTAAGGGACATGATTAAATAGTTATCTTTCTTTACATTGTTTTTTTATTCTAACTTTTTTTCTCTTTTCTAATTAAGACAACCATTTGGTAGGTTTTGGTATTGAACACTGAGAATAGGTCGAAATTAGCGAACCGTCTATTAATGCAATCAAAAGAGACTCTATTTATTATAGAAAAGTTCATCTTCTTAGCATTTATTGATGTTTTTTGGCTTCCTTATTGATGTTTCCCTAGATCTAGGTGAGGCGAAAGACTAGGTATTATAATTTTACAATTTAAAGTCACCATGACACACACAAAGTCCGCGTAATTTTCTCCATCAAACATCAGCTTCGTAAAATTGTTATCCATGACATATTTCATTTAAATTAATAAATGAAAGGATGACAAAAAAAACATATTAAATATCTTACGGATCTAATTAGACCGACTGAAAGTTGCGAAAAGATATTTCACAATAATCAAAAGTGATTAAATTGAAACAATTGAAAGTTCAAATATGACATGAAGCATGGATAATTTGACAGCCTACTAGTAACATTATCTTTTCCAGCCGTAGGAACTTTCAATTAGTCAACTTCCCAGAGACTTGATATTGCCCCTGTAGGAAGATCATGACAGTCACTAAAAAACATTTTTCCTATTTATGCCTTGGATCATTGGTCCAATGGTCCATTTGTACCCTCATAAAGTTGAAAGTAAGTGTGAACGTGTAAATGGAAAGAACGGGCCATAGACATGATTAATGGACATGATTGTTTCCTTTTCCTTTTTCTCTTTTCTAATTGACACAACCATTTGGTAGGTTTTGGTATTGAACACTAAGAATGGGTCAAAATTAGTGAACCGTCTATTAATGCAATCAAAAAAGACTCTGTTCATTGTAGGGAAGTTCATGTTTTTGGCTTTGTTGATGTTCTTTTGGCTTCTTTATTGATGTTTCGCTAGATCTAGGTGAGGGCGAAAGAATGGGTCTTATAATTTTACAATTTAAAGTCGCCATGACATGCACAAAATCCGCGTAATTTTCTCCATCAAACATTAGCTTCGTAAAATTGTTATCCATGACATATTTCATTTAAATTAATAAATGAAAGGATGACAAAAAGCATATTAAATATATTGCGGATCTAATTAGACCAACTTAAGGTTGCGGGAAGATATTCCACATAAATCAAAAGTGATTTAATTTAATCGATTGAAAGTTCAAACATCACATGAAACATGGATAAATTTTTTGACAAACTACTAGTAGCATAATCTCTTCAAGCAGTAAGAACTTTAAATTCTTCAAACTTCCCACGAGACACTTAATATTACCCCCTGCCGAAAGGTTGCGACAATTATCACAAAACCTTTTCACATTTGTACCTTGGAGCAATGGTCCAAAGGTTCATTTGTATCATCACAAAGTTGAAAGTAAGTGTGAACGGGTAAACATAAAGAACGGGCCGTAGACGTGATTAAGGGACATGATTAAATAGTTATCTTTCTTTACATTGTTTTTTTATTCTAACTTTTTTCTCTTTTCTAATTAAGACAACCATTTGGTAGGTTTTGGTATTGAACACTGAGAATAGGTCGAAATTAGCGAACCGTCTATTAATGCAATCAAAAGAGACTCTATTTATTATAGAAAAGTTCATCTTCTTAGCATTTATTGATGTTTTTTTGGCTTCCTTATTGATGTTTCCCTAGATCTAGGTGAGGGCGAAAGACTAGGTATTATAATTTTACAATTTAAAGTCACCATGACACACACAAAGTCCGCGTAATTTTCTCCATCAAACATCAGCTTCGTAAAATTGTTATCCATGACATATTTCATTTAAATTAATAAATGAAAGGATGACAAAAAAAACATATTAAATATCTTACGGATCTAATTAGACCGACTGAAAGTTGCGAAAAGATATTTCACAATAATCAAAAGTGATTAAATTGAAACAATTGAAAGTTCAAATATGACATGAAGCATGGATAATTTGACAGCCTACTAGTAACATTATCTTTTCCAGCCGTAGGAACTTTCAATTAGTCAACTTCCCAGAGACTTGATATTGCCCCTGTAGGAAGATCATGACAGTCACTAAAAAACATTTTTCCTATTTATGCCTTGGATCATTGGTCCAATGGTCCATTTGTACCCTCATAAAGTTGAAAGTAAGTGTGAACGTGTAAATGGAAAGAACGGGCCATAGACATGATTAATGGACATGATTGTTTCCTTTTCCTTTTTCTCTTTTCTAATTGACACAACCATTTGGTAGGTTTTGGTATTGAACACTAAGAATGGGTCAAAATTAGTGAACCGTCTATTAATGCAATCAAAAAAGACTCTGTTCATTGTAGGGAAGTTCATGTTTTTTGGCTTTGTTGATGTTCTTTTGGCTTCTTTATTGATGTTTCGCTAGATCTAGGTGAGGGCGAAAGAATGGGTCTTATAATTTTACAATTTAAAGTCGCCATGACATGCACAAAATCCGCGTAATTTTCTCCATCAAACATTAGCTTCGTAAAATTGTTATCCATGACATATTTCATTTAAATTAATAAATGAAAGGATGACAAAAAACATATTAAATATATTACGGATCTAATTAGACCAACTTAAGGTTACGGGAAGATATTCCACATAAATCAAAAGTGATTTAATTTAATCGATTGAAAGTTCAAACATCACATGAAACATGGAATTTTTTTTTGAAAGACTACTAGTAGCATAATCTCCTCAAGCAGTAAGATCTTTAAATTCGTCAACTTCCCACGAGACACTTAATATTGCCCCTGCCGAAAGGTTGCGACAATTATAAAAAAAACCTTTTCACATTTGTACCTTGGACACTGGTCCAAAGGTCCATTTGTATCATCACAAAGTTGAAAGTAAGTGTGAACGGGTAAACATAAAGAACGGGCCGTAGACGTGATTAAGGGACATGATTAAATAGTTATCTTTCTTTACATTGTTTTTTTATTCTAACTTTTTCTCTTTTCTAATTAAGACAACCATTTGGTAGGTTTTGGTATTGAACACTGAGAATAGGTCGAAATTAGCGAACCGTCTATTAATGCAATCAAAAGAGACTCTATTTATTATAGAAAAGTTCATCTTCTTAGCATTTATTGATGTTTTTTGGCTTCCTTATTGATGTTTCCCTAGATCTAGGCGGGCGAAAGACTAGGTATTATAATTTTACAATTTAATGTCACCATGACACACACAAAGTCTGCGTAATTTTCTCCATCAAACATCAGCTTCGTAAAATTGTTATCCATGACATATTTCATTTAAATTAATAAATGAAAGGTTGAGAAAAAAAATATTAAATATGTTACGGATCTAATTAGACCGATTGAAAGTTGCGAGAAGATATTTCACAATAATCAAAAGTGATTAAATTGAAACAATTGAAAGTTCAAATATGACATGAAGCATGGATAATTTGACAGCCTACTAGTAATATTATCTTTTTCCAGCCGTAGGAACTTTCAGTTAGTGAACTTCCCGGAGACTTGATATTGCCCCTGTAGGAAGATCATGACAGTCACTAAAAACCTTTTTCCCATTCATGCCTTGGATCATTGGTCCAATGGTCCATTTGTACCCTCATAAAGTTGAAAGTAAGTGTGAACGTGTAAATGTAAAGAACGGGCCATAGACATGATTAAGGGACATGATTGTTTTCTTTTCCTTTTACTCTTTTCTAATTGACACAACCATTTGGTAGGTTTTGGTATTGAACACTAAGAACGGGTCAAAATTAGTGAACCGTCTATTAATGTAATAAAAAAAGACTGTTCATTATGGGGAAGTTCATCTTTTGAGCCTTTGTTGATGTTCTTTTGGCTTCTTTATTGATGTTTCGGTAGATCTAGGCGAGGGCGAAAGAATGGGTCTTATAATTTTACAATTTAAAGTCGCAATGACATGCACAAAATCTGTGTAATTTTCTCCATCAATTATTAGCTTCGTAAAATTGTTATCCATGACATATTTCATTTAAATTAATAAATGAAAGGATGACAAAAAACATATTAAATATATTACGGATCTAATTAGACCAACTTAAGGTTGCGGGAAGATATTCCATATAAATCGAAAGTCATTTAATTTAATCGATTGAAAGTTCAAACATGACATGAAACATGGAAAATTTTTTTGAAAGGCTACTAGTAGCATAATCTCTTCAAGCAGTAAGATCTTTAAATTCGTCAACTTCCCACGAGACACTTAATATTGCCCCTGCCGTAAGGTTGCGACAATTATCACAAAACCTTTTAACATTTGTGCCTTGGAGCAGTGGTCCAAAGGTCCATTTGTATCATCACAAAGTTGAAAGTAAGTGCGAACGGGTAAACATAAAGAACGGGCCGTAGACGTGATTAAGGTACATGATTAAATAGTTAGTCTTTCTTTACATGATTTTTTTTATTCTAACTTTTTTTCTTTTCTAATTAAGACAACCATTTGGTAGGTTTTGGTATTGAACACTAAGAATAGGTCGAAATTAGCGAACCGTCTATTAATGCAATCAAAAGAGACTCTGTTTATTATAGAAAAGTTCATCTTCTAAGCATTTATTGATGTTTTTTTGGCTTCCTTATTGATGTTTCCCTAGATCTAGGCGAGGGCGAAAGACTAGGTATTATAATTTTACAATTTAAAGTCACCATGACACACACAAAGTCCGCGTAATTTTCTCCAGCAAACATCAGTTTCGTAAAATTGTTATCCATGACATATTTCATTTAAATTAATAAATGAAAGGATTACAAAAAAACATATTAAATATGTTACGGATCTAATTAGACCGACTGAAAGTTGCGGGAAGATATTTCACATTAATCAAAAGTGATTAAATTGAAACAATTGAAAGTTCAAATATGACATCAAGCATGGATAATTTGACAGCCTACTAGTAACATTATCTTTTCCAGCCGTAGGAACCTTCAATTAGTCAACTTCCCAGAGACTTGATATTGCCCCTCTAAGAAGATCATGACAGTCATTAAAAAACTTTTTTCCCATTCATGCCTTGGAGCATTGATCCAAAGGTCCATTCGTACTCTCATAAAGTTGAAAGTAAGTGTGAACGTGTAAATGTAAAGAACGGGCCATAGACATGATTAAGGGACATGATTGTTTTCTTTTTCTTTTTCTCTTTTCTAATTGAGACAACCATTTAATAGTTTTTGGTATTGAACACTAAGAACAGGTCAAAATTAGTGAATCGTCTATTAATGCAATCAAAAGAGACTGTTCATTCTCGGGAAGTTCATCTTTTGAGCCTTTGTTGATGTTCTTTTGGCTTCTTTATTGATGTTTCGCTAGATCTAGGCGAGGGCGAAAGAATGGGTCTTATAATTTTACAATTTAAAGTCGCCATGACATGCACAAAATCCGCGTAATTTTCTCCATGAAAAATCAGCTTCGTAAAATTGTTATCCATGCCATATTTCATTTAAATTAATAAATGAAAGGATGACAAAAAACATATTAAATATATTACGGATCTAATTAGAGCAACTTAAGGTTGCGGGAAGATATTTCACATTAATCAAAAGTGATTTAATTTAATCGATTGAAAGTTCAAACATGACATGAAGCATGGATAAAATTTGACAGACTACTAGTATGATAATCTCTTCAAGCAGTAAGAGCTTTCAATTAGTCAACTTTCCACGAGACACTTGATATTGGCCCTGCCGGAAGGTTGCGACAATTATCACAAAACCCTTTCACATTTGTACCTTGGAGCATTGGTCCAAAGGTCCATTTGTATCCTCACAAAGTTGAAAGTAAGTGTGAACGGGTAAACATAAAGAACGGGCCGTAGACGTGATTAAGGAACATGATTAAATAGTTAGTATTTCTTTACATTGTTTTTTTTTATTCTAAATTTTTCTCTTTTCTAATTAAGACAACCATTAGGGAGGTTTTGGAATTGAACACTAAGAATAGGTCGAAATTAGCGAACCGTCTATTAATGCAATCAAAAGAGACTCTGTTTATTATAGAAAAGTTCATCTTCTTAGCATTTATTGATGTTTTTTTGGCTTCCTTATTGATGTTTCCCTAGATCTAGGCGAGGGCGAAAGACTAGGTATTATAATTTTACAATTTAAAGTCACCATGACACACACAAAGTCTGCGTAATTTTCTCCATCAAACATCAGCTTGGTAAAATTGTTATCCATGACATATTTCATTTAAATTAATAAATGAAAGGATGACAAAAAAACATATTAAATATCTTACGGATCTAATTAGACCGACTGAAAGTTGCGGGAAGATATTTCACATGAATCAAAAGTGATTAAATTGAAACAATTGAAAGTTCAAACATGACATGAAGCATGGATGAAATTTGGCAGACTACTAGTAGGATAATCTCTTCAAGCAGTAAGAACTTTCAATTAGTCAACTTCCCACGAGACACTTAATATTGCCCCTGCCGGAAGGTTGCGACAATTATCACAAAACCTTTTCACATTTGTACTTTGGAGCAGTGATCCAAAGGTGCATTTGTATCATCAGAAAGTTGAAAGTAAGTGTGAACGGGTAAACATAAAGAACGTGCCATAGACATGATTAAGGGACATGATTAAATAGTTAGTCTTTCTTTACATTGTTTTTTTTTATTCTAACTTTTTCTCTTTTCTAATTAAGACAACCATTTGGTAGGTTTTGGTATTGAACACTAAGAATAGGTCGAAATTAGTGAACCTTCTATTAATGCAATCAAAAGAGACTCTGTTTATTATAGAAAAGTTCATCTTTTTAGCATTTATTGATGTTTTTTTTGGCTTCCTTATTGATGTTTCGCTAGATCTAGGCGAGGGCGAATGACTAGGTATTATAATTTTACAATTTAAAGTGACCATGACACACACAAAGTCCACGTAATTTTCTCCATCAAACATCAGCTTCGTAAAATTTTTATCCATGACATATTCTATTTAAATTAATAAATGAAAGGATGACAAAAAACATATTAAATTTATTACAAATCTAATTAGACCAATTGAAAGTTGCGGGAAGATATTTCACATTAATCAAAAGTGATTAAATTGAAACAATTGAAAGTTCAAATATGACATGAAGCATGGATAATTTGACAGCCTACTAGTAACATTATTTTTTCCAGCAGTAGGAACTTTCAATTAGTCAACTTCCCAGAGACTTGATATTGCCCCTCTAGGAAGATCATGACAGTCATTAAAAAACCTTTTCTCATTCATGCCTTAAAGCATTGATCCAAAGGTCCATTTGTACCCTCATAAAGTTGAAAGTAAGTGTGAACGTGTAAATGTAAAGAACGTGCCATAGACTTGATTAAGGGACATGATTGTTTTCTTTTTCTTTTTCTCTTTTCTAATTGAGACAACCATTTAATAGTTTTTGGTATTGAACATTAAGAACAGGTCAAAATTAGTGAACCGTCTATTAATGCAATCAAAAGAGACTGTTCATTCTGGGGAAGTTCATCTTTTTAGCCTTTGTTGATGTTCTTTTGGCTTATTTATTGATGTTTCGCTAGATCTAGGCGAGGGCGAAAGAATGGGTCTTATAATTTTACAATTTAAAGTCGCCATGACATGCACAAAATCCGCGTAATTTTCTCCATCAAGAATCAGCTTCGTAAAATTGTTATCCATGACATATTTCATTTAAATTAATAAATGAAAGGATGACAAAAAACATATTAAATATATTACGGATCTAATTAGACCAACTTAAGGTTGCGGGAATATATTTCACATTAATCAAAAGTGATTTAATTTAATCGATTGAAAGTTCAAACATGACATGAAGCATGGATAAAATTTGACAGACTACTAGTAGCATAATCTCTTCAAGCAGTAAGAACTTTCAATTAGTCAACTTCTCACGAGACACTTGATATTGCCCCTGCCGGAAGGTTGCGACAATTATCACAAAACCTTTCACATTTGTACCTTGGAGCATTGATCCAAAGGTCCATTTGTATCCTCACAAAGTTGAAAGTAAGTGTGAACGGGTAAACATAAAGAACGGGCCGTAGACGTGATTAAGGGACATGATTAAATAGTTAGTCTTTCTTTACATTGTTTTTTTTATTCTAACTTTTTCTCTTTTCTAATTAACACAACCATTTGGTAGGTTTTGGTATTGAACACTAAGAATAGGTCGAAATTAGCGAACCGTCTATTAATGCAATCAAAAGAGACTCTGTTTATTATAGAAAAGTTCATCTTTTTAGCATTTATTGATGTTTTTTTTTGCTTCCTTATTTGATGTTTCCCTAGATCTAGGCGAGGGCGAAAGACTAGGTATTATAATTTTACAATTTAAAGTCACCATGACACACACAAAGTCCGCGTAATTTTCTCCATCAAACATCAGCTTTGTAAAATTGTTATCCTTGACATATTTCATTTTAATTAATAAATGAAAGGATGACAAAAAAACATATTAAATATGTTACGGATCTAATTAGACCGACTGAAAGTTGCTGGAAGATATTTCACATTAATCAAAAGTGATTAAATTGAAACAATTGAAAGTTCAAATATGACATGAAGCATGGATAAAATTTTATAGACTACTAGTAATATTATCTCTTCTGGTAGTAGGAACTTTCAATTAGAGAACTTCCCACGAGACACTTGATTTGCCCCTATAGGAAGGTCACGACAATGATCACAAAACGTTTTCACATTCATGCCTTGGAGCATTGGTCCAAAGGTCCATTTGTGCCCTCATAGAGTTGAAAGTAAGTGTGAACGTGTAAATGTAAAGAAAATGCCGTAGATGTGATTGAGGGACATCATTTGATAGTTAGTCTTTCTTTACATTATTTTCTTTTTCTTTTTCTTCTTCCATTGAGATAACCATTTTGTAGGTTTTGGTATTGGACACTAAGAACAGGTCGAAATTAGTGAACTATTTATTAATGTAGTCAAAACAGACTCTATTCATTAAGGAGAAGTTCATCTTTTTAGCATGTGTTGATGTTCTCTTGGCTTCCCCATGGATGTTTTGGCAAATTTGGGTGAAGGCGAGGGAATGGGTATTATAATTCTACAATTTAAAGTCACCATGACATGCACAAAGTCCGCGTAATTTTCTCAATCAAACATCAGCTTCGTAAATTGTTATCCATGACATATTTCATTTAAATTAATAAATGAAAGGATGACAAAAAACGTATTAAATATATTACGGATCTAATTAGATTGACTTAAAGTTGCGGGAAGATATTTCACATTAATCAAAAGTGATTTAATTTAATTGGTAGAAGTTCAAACATGACATGAATTTGACAGACTACTAGTAGCATTATCTCTTTCAGCAGTAGGAACTTTCAATTAGTCAACTTCCCACGAGACACTTGATATTGTCCTTGCAGGATGGTCATGACAATTATTACAAAACCTTTTCACATTTGTGCCTTGGTGCATTGGTCCAAAGGTCCATTTGTACCCTCATAGAATTGAAAGTAAGTGTGAACGAGTAAACGTGAAGAACAAGCCATTTATTGAATTAGATGTGATTGAGGGACATCATTTGATAGTTGGTCTTTTTTTTTTACACTGTTTTCTTCTTCTTTTTCCTAATTGAGACAACCCTTTGGTAGGTTTTGGTATTGAACACTAAGAATAGGTCGAAATTAACGAACCGTCTATTAATGCAATCAAAAAGACTCTGTTCATTACGGAGAAGTTCATATTTTTAACATTTGTTGATGTTCTATTGGCTTCCCTATTGATTTTTCACCAGATCTAGGCGAGGGCGAAGGAATGGGTATTATAATTTTACAATTTAAAGTAACCACAACACACATAAAGTCTGCGTAATTTTCTCCATCAAACATCAGCTTCATAAAATTGTTGTCCATGACATATTTCATTTAAATTAATAAATGAAAGGATGACAAAAAACATATTAAATATATTACGGATCTAGTTAGACCAACAAAAAGTTGTAGGAAGATATTTCACATTAATCAAAAGTGACTTAATTGAATCAATTGAAAGTTTAATTATGACATGAAGCATGGATTAAATTTGACAGACCACTAGCAACATTATCTCTTCCAGTAGTAGGAACTTTCAATTAGTCAACTTCCCATGAGACACTTGATATGGCCCCTGTGGGAAGGTCAGGACAATTATCACAAAACTTTCACGTTCGTGCTTTGGAGCATTGGTCCAAAGGTCCATTTGTACCCTCACAGAGTCAAAAGTAAGTGTGAACGTGTAAACATAAAGAACGGGCCATTTACTGAATTAGACGTGACTGAGGGACATCATTTGATAGTTAGTCTTTCTTTATATTATTTTCTTTCTTTCTTTCTTTCTTTTTCCTAATTGAAACAACCATTTGGTAGGTTTTGGTATTAAACACTAAGAACAGGTTGAAATTAGAGGACCGTCTATTGATGCAATCAAAAGAGACCTTGTTCATTATGGAGAAGTTCATCTTTTTAGCATTTGTTGATGTTCTGTTGGCTTCCCTATTGATGTTTCAGCCCGTCATTTGTTTCGGCAACTTCACTGATCAAGAGGCTCTCCTCCACTTCAAATCAATGGTGGAAGTCGACCCAACGAGCGCCATCAAAGGCGGCAATTGGACTGTGGAAGCAAATTTCTGCAAATGGACTGGTGTCATTTGTAGCAACCGCAAGCAGAGAGTCACAGCTTTAGACCTCTCGCATATGGGTCTCCAGGGAAGACTCTCTCCTTACCTTGGCAATCTTTCTCTCCTGGCTTCTCTTGATCTCCGCAACAACAGTTTTTATGGCATGATTTTGATAGAAATTGGTCATTTACGCCACTTGAAAGAACTTATACTCGAATTGAACCAGTTTGAAGGAAACATTCCTCCTATCTTAACCCAGTGCCAGAACCTCGAAGTCATGTCACTCGCGATGAACAGGCTAACTGGTGGCATACCAAGAGAATTCGGTGCCTTCCCTAAGTTGCAACAACTGGATCTTAGCTCAAACAACTTACAGGGTCAAATTCCAAGCTTCTTGGGCAACATATCCACATTGCAAGTCATTATATTGGCCAACGCCACTCTCGCAGGTTTGATTCCTTCGGCACTTTTCAATAGATCGCTCACGTGGGTCAATTTGATGGATAATTATCTCTCTGGAAGTCTTCCCTCCGATCTTTGCTATCGCTGGCCTAACATACAGATGCTTGCATTGCGTCAAAATCAATTCGGCGGCCTGCTACCAGAGACGCTAACCCAATGCAAAGAGCTTATCATATTGAGGTTGTCATACAATCGTTTTCAGGGAAGCATTCCTCGAGATATAGGCAGCTTGCAAAAGCTGCAAAAGCTCCATATTTCTGCTAACAACTTGACTGGCACGATTCCTCGAACCATTGGCAACATGTCGAGCTTGCACGAGGTGGATATAGGAGCTAGCTGCATTGAAGGGGAGATTCCGAGTGAGATTGGCAATTTGGTCAATCTGCAAGAAATGGTCCTTGGGGAAAATATGCTAACCGGCCAAGTGCCTCAAGAGGTTTTTAATATTTCTTCGCTCCAAGTGCTTAGTTTGATGTACAATTCCCTCTCTGGTAGCCTTCCCTCTGGTAGAGATCTGAGCCTTCCGAATTTGGAAGGTCTATATCTATCAAGCAATGGCTTTGATGGCAACATCCCACAGTATTTCTCGAATTTGTCGAACCTAATGTTTTTTGATGTCGAGAACAATCAACTCAGCGGACCCATACCTATGGGTTTGGGCAACTTGAAGAACCTCAAAATCTTTTCAATTGCGTTTAATCAGCTAACAGGAGAGACTTACGGTTCGGAGCTCGGTTTTCTCTCTGCTTTATCTAATTGTCCATCACTGCGAAACTTGTGGTTGGGAGGCAACTTGCTTCGTGGCTTCATACCAGAATCTATCAAAAACTTCTCCAGTTCCCTACAAATTCTAGTTGCTCCCGATTGTCAAATAAAAGGTCGTATTCCTGAGGAAATGGGTTTCTTGAAGAGATTGACTTTCCTAGATTTGGGCAATAATGCTCTAGACTGCAACATCCCATCATCAATTGGAGGACTAAAAAGGTTGCAAAGGCTGTATCTTGATAACAACCATCTTGAAGGACCGATCCCCGATGAGATATGCAACTTGACAGGTTTAGGAGAGTTGGTGCTCTGGCAAAATAGGATATCGGGATCAATCCCAAATTGCATTGAAAACCTTAGCAGCCTTCAAAAGTTTCTCATAAGCTCAAATAACATGACATCGGTTATACCATTTAGTCTGTGGGGCCTTCAAGAACTCATCTTCCTCAATCTATCACTCAATTCTTTCAATGGAGGACTACCACTTGAAATAGGGAAGATGAGAGCTATAGAGAGCATCGATCTTTCTTGGAACCGACTTACTGGTGCCATACCGAGTTCCATCCAAGAGTTTGAGAGCCTTGCTTCTCTCAACTTGTCAAGGAACTTGTTTCAAGGATTGATACCGCAATCGATCGGCCATCTCAAAGGTTTGGATTTCCTCGATCTCTCCTACAATGAGTTATCGGGCACGATACCTAAGTCCATGGAAGGACTTGCATATCTGCAAACTTTGAACTTGTCCTTTAATAAGCTATCAGGAGAGATTCCTAATGGTGGGCCCTTTGGAAATTTCTCGGCTCTCTCTTTCATTGGGAATGAAGCACTTTGTGGAAATGCGACTTTTCAAGTCCAACGTTGCAAGGTAAATGGAATGAAATCATCAAGGGACAAGTGGCTCCATATACTATACATTATTGTGCCAATTGTATTAGCTATACTTCTAGTCCTCATCTTGTGCTTGTTTAGAAAGCGTGGGAACACTAGTGAAAAAGCTTCAATTTCAATGGAGAACTTGCCTAGAATTGACCACCCGATGATATCATATCGGGATCTTTGCTTGGCTACTAACAACTTCAGCGAGAGCAATTTGCTTGGAGCAGGAAGCTTTAGCTCTGTATATAAAGGGACTCTGGCCAATGGGATAGACATCGCAGTCAAAGTACTGAATCTCTATATTTAAGGTGCTCTGAAAAGTTTTGATGCAGAATGCGATGCTTTACGTATGATCCGGCATTGCAATCTCGTCAAGGTGATTAGCACCTGCACGAATGCCAATCTAAGAGCTCTGGTGTTGCAATACGTGCCTTGTGGGAGCTTGGAGAAGTGGCTGTACTCCAACAACTACAACTTGGATCTCCATCAACGAGTGAAGATAATGGTTGACGTTGCAATGGCAATCGAGTATCTCCACCATGGCCAATCGGAACCCATTGTGCACTACGATCTAAAGCCTAGCAATATTCTTCTAAACGAGGACATGGTCGCACAAGTCTGTGACTTTGGAATTTCCAAGATTTTGGCTGAGAACAAGCTTGAAACACAAACCCGAACTCTCGGCACGATTGGTTACATTGCCCCAGGTACATTTGTCGAATATTAGCTAATTCAAGCATTTGATTGCCAATATAATGGTATAATGTAATAGAGATATATTAGCACTCGTCTGCCTCTTGATCTTATTACTAATGTCCCAAAAAGAAATAGATCAATTGTCATTGTTCTTATGTCTCAAACTATGATGCTTGTAGAGTATGGTTTGGAAGGAAGAGTCACGGCAAAAGGAGATGTATACAGCTTTGGCATATTGTTGTTGGAAGTTATTACTGGGAAGAAGCCAACCGGTGAAATGTTCAATGCGAATATCAACTTGAGGCAATGGGTAGGTGCAGCAATTCCAAATAGAGTACTTGACATTGTGGATAGCAAAATCCTTCGCACAAAACATGAAGATCCGGCACTTTCGAAATTCAATAGCATAGTCTTATTGATACTAGAATTAGGACTAGAATGTTCAAAGGATTTGCCTGAGGAAAGAATGGACATGAAAACTGTCGTGGTTAAGCTCAACAAGATCAAGTTGTTACTTCCTTGACAAGAAAACAAGGCTGAGAGTAGCTTAGAGAATTTGAACATAGCATTTTCATATTTTGTACTCAGTAATTTCATTTCTATTGCATTGTGTGGACTCTGCAAGATAGTTCCTAATATTCTTTTAAGCTTTCTGAATCAAAGGAAAACAATTCAAAACGTGACTAGATCTGCAACCGAGAGTCTAACTCATGTCCAACTTCAGAAGGTGTAGTAGCTGCCATGTTCTCAAAGTAAAAACTTTGTTTGAGAGTTGGTAGATTTGCTAGTGATGAGCATTGTTTCCTTGAAGCTTGACTTCTTCTTGCGTCATGGTCAGCACAACCCATGGCCTTGCAGCTTGGTAGGGCAAAGCCTTTCCAGCCTGCATGCCAAGCTTGGGCCCAGTAGCTGTTTGGACTAATTTCAACCGCTTTTCTATTTTAAAATTTGCCTTTTATTTTTACAAAAAAAAAAAAATACTATAATTTATTTTAATCCAACAAAAGATTGTTTTAACTTTTCCATATTAAAATTGTAAAGCGAAATCAAACTAAATGGAACATATAGTATCTTGGCCTTAAAGAAAAAGAAAAGGAAAATATAGTTGTCATGCCTGCATTACACACCTATACAGTCATCTTCATTCCCTATGCAACGTCATAATGGATGGTAATAAGTCTATCATTTCAATTGCATGGAGAAATAAAATATTAAAAGTCATTTTCTTATTGGTATAATTCTTTTCTAGAAGGTAAACATCAAATAATATCTTCTTATTCTTTCAATTATTAAAACAAACATTTATTCAAGGGCCTTATAGAAACAATGAAACATAACAGGCCTTTTCTTTTGTCTATTATCTCTTGCTTTGGCCAGTTTTCCATTGTTCTCTTTCAAGTTTAATTACAATACAATATGAGGGCTAAATGGGAAATCAAAAAGTGAGATAAAACCCATTTTTGAGTTAAATATATAGATGAAGGGCAATTTTTGTTTTGATCGGCAGAAAAAAAAAAAAAACGTTATACAATAGGAATATGAGTAAAAACTTATTACCATTGTTTTTTTCCTTGAAGTACACGTAGAATGATTTGAGGTCATCACTTCCAGTGAATTTTACGAGAAATATCTTTGTTAGTGGCGGACTTGGTGCCTCCCAGACGCCTGTCCCACATGATGAGTTGTCAAAAGGATAATGTCGCGCCAAATATCTTTGCTAACTTTTTCTAAATTCAGAGACGCCGTCGTTTTATTCTTCTTTTCAACTCTCCCCCACTCCCTCCAATCACCTGGCACCTGCAACTCAAAATCCCGTCCGTCTTCGATCATCGTCAGTCGTCGTCGTCATCGCTGCGAAATCGGACGGGTGAACGGACGGCAATCTCAGCAAGCGAGCAACGACCTCCTAGTCGGAGAGGCATCAGCGAGCATGGATGACGGGAATGCCGTCGAAGCCGCTGGAGTTCCGACCTTGGCTCTCCACCGCCTCGATCTCTCGAGCTCTGATATCCGACAGTCGGTGTCCCTGGTCTAAGAGGTCCTCGATTCTCTCGAGTCTTTCCAATGTTCCGATTCGATTTCCGGTACCGAAAACCGACGGAACTAAGGTTTTTTTATTCATGACGACGCTGGCGGATGAATCCGATCCGTTGGCCTCAGACGTGCTTGGATTCTGGCTTTTTCTACGTGATCAATCATGGAATCGGCTAGGACTGAATGGAGGAGGTCTTCGTCCAGAGCAGCGGTTCTTTGGCTTGCCTTTGGGCGAGAAGATGAAGCTGTTGAGGAACGAGAAAGCACCGAGGCTATATTCCTCTGTTCGATGAGGTCCTCGATGCTGCGAATCAGATTCAGGGTTTGTGTCTGATGATTTCATTTGTTCCGTTTTTTTCGGTGTCAGATTACTGAATATTTTGCTGCTTATAGTGGATTTAGATGAACAGCTGATGATTCTGATTGCTTCCTGTAATCAGCTGGTGGCTGGTGGTTGAGTAGCAGCTCTTAGAAAAGGAAGATGCAATTAGTTAGTTATTATTCCTGGTTGTAATTATATTCTGGGAGGAGCGAGGATACTTCACCAGAGCTGACACAGAAATAGGAGCGAGTCGTTTGAATTGCTAACACGAAACCATGAGCAATACAACGATGATTTAGATGAAACTTGTTATTATTTATATGGTTATCAGTTTTTGAAGATCGGTCGAGTAGCAATGATTTCATTGACATTATATAGGAGATTATAAGGAGGGATACTATATAGGAACGGAGGTCCCAGAGGATGATCCTGATGCGCAGAAGCCTCATTTTGGACCAAATTTCTGGCCTTCTGAGGGTAACCAGTTGCTTAATATGATATCTGTGCAACTTCAAACCATTGCTGGTGATATGTACTTATTTTGGTTTCACTGTTGTGTTTTCACTAGAGATATTGCCAAGATGGAGGCAGACGGTGGAGAAATTTCGTAGTCAGGCATTGTGAGTTTTTGTTATAGATGATAAAGAGCTACAGACATTAAATTTTGTTGTGGGTTGCAAGATGTGAAAGATTATTCTATCTGAGCAAAAGATAATACGGAGATGTTCTGTTTCTCTGATGGGAAATTCGGGGCTTTTCCAGTACCCCAATGGTCACCATCTTCCCCTTCCACTTGCATCTTATTGTGCCAAGTTCTTCTACTGCCCGAGGAGGTTGAATTGGCCCTGACTGCCAAAACTGCTTATGCTCTCTTGGTCTCTTATTCTGTGTTGGCCAAAGGGTAAATCTCTTCAAGTTATTTTAACTGCTGATTCAACAATTTCTAGGAAATTGTTCAAAAGTTACTCTGCCGCAATTTGAATAAAATATTTTCAGTTGTCAAGATTTACTATTAATGACACTGACCAAGAGCCTCGACTCAAGTGTCTACTTCTTATAGTGGTAGGGCTGATATTGTAGTCACAATTTTCATTCAATAGGATCTCCCAATCAGTTGACTATTGGATCTGGTATATCTCAAGAGTAATGCCTAGATGATCTATGTAGCAAGATCAAGTGCAATCTGTTCATATAAAAAAGTGATGGTATTAAATTTCAGTAATTTTTTTTATTTGTAAATATGCTCATCAGAAATGTGGCGAAAGTAGTTGCAAGGATCATTGCTCTAGCACTTGATCTGGGAGCTGATTTTTTTGACAGGCTAGAAATACTCGGCAAGCCTATTCTGATCTTGCGCTTGTTGCACTATGAAGGTAGATTTTATTTCAATGAACTACAAAATAAACCTGACAATTCTTTCTTCTCATCCTGTTGATATTCCTTTAGGTCTAATCTCGGATCCCTCTAAAGGGATATATGGAGCTGGGGCACATTCGGATGTTGGGTTTATTACCTTGTTGGCAACAGATGATGTCCCAGGTCTCTGAGTATGAGATATTCTCCTGTAAAACTGTTGGTGCAGACTCTATGCATGGTTATAATGCAGGGAACTTTTTGAACTTATTCAGATTTGCAAAAACAAGGATGCTAAACCTCAGGCATGGGAATATGTGCAACCTTTGAAAGGGTAAAGCCCAACAGAACTTGAGATGAATATGTTCGAGATCTCATAATTAGAGTAACTTGGACACTGTTGGTGGGAGCCATCATGGTAGGATTTTCATTCTAGTGATTTGTGGATTACAAATTTAACTTGGAATAACTTTGCTTTTAATCTAGTACTTTCGATTTATTGGAGCATGTACATGATAACATGTTTCCCTTATACGCATTATTGGAAGATTGCTTCATGCTGATGTTGAGTGGAATACTAACCCCCAGACTAGTCACAACTTTTTGACAAACACCATTGTCTGTCTGACCCTGATCTGCTACTATAGTTCTTGTTCATACAGAGGCAGCGATATGCCAGTTTAGAGAGAAATTATTGTTGTCAGACGGGTGATAAAAATGGGTTTCGATTTAGAAACTTAAGAGTGGTGCCCTCATCCACTTCTCCTTTCCTATCTGTGATTTGCATCTGTATAAGTATGCATAATAACTTTGATCAGTTTAATCCTTTTGATGCCTTGATGATGATCCTCCCTTCCTCCCTCCCTCTCTCTCTCTCTCTCTCTCTCTCTCTCTCTCTCTCAAACACCCTCTCAGACACTCACACGATGGTTTTCTACCATTCTTTCCTGATTAATCATGTGCAGGTCCACGGTCATAGAACTACCACGCATTATACACATTCTACAATTATTAGAACCTGTCCCACGATATATGTCCAGTTGCAAGAAGTTTGAGAGGGAAAAATTTTGGTAGAGAATATCTCATTGCTTGAGCATCTTTTTTATTCCGCATTACTTTTCGACAGAACATGACAATCTCACAATAATCCTGAAAAATAACATTCTTCCATGGCTATTTGGTACAGAGCATTCATAGTGAATCTTTGTGATATGCTAGAATGATGGAGAATTGTATTTTCAGGTAATATTCTTTAATAGAAGTCTATCTAAATAAATTGGCATGGGGAAAGCTTTGAATATGAAGGTGGGAGATTTTCTAAAGCAGGCTACTATACCTGTCCCAAAGTCCACCAGAATTTCTTCTGTTGTACCCTCTTGGCTCTTGTTGATTTTAGTAGCCCAATAGTAGTGCAAGAGCATCTGCTCTTGACATTGCCTAATTACTGGCTGAGTTGCTCTGGCGAAAAAGTCCAAGTTAAACACGGTTGTTGAAATGGAATGATATGTTGATGACCAGCATTGCTTTCTACACAGAGTCCACTTTATGAATGATAAACCAGAAAAGAATTATCCTAGAGTTTTTGTTATTATTTCAGTTATTGGTCAACTTTTCGGTACTAATCCTTGTGAGTGTTCTGCAATTGCTGACCACAGATAAGGCTTAACATGCAATGTCATCATGCTTGAGAATTTGTTTAGTAATATAGGAAATGAGCTTTTCGCATTAATCTAATCTGTGTCCTGCAATTCTCCATAATTAGCAATGTCATTCTCTATTATTTTTTTTTAAGAATTTGACTTGCTGATTTTTTGCTTCTTTTTGTCAAATTTATACTAATTTATACTTTTGTTTTGCTTTTGCAATCAGGTCCACGCTCCATCGAGTTGTAGGGAATGGTCAAGAACGGTATTCTGTAAGGCCTTTTGGCTCTCTCCCCACGCCTGCGCATTTCTTGTCTTCTTTTGGAAAATTCAGCAAAAGCCATCAAGAGAAATTTGAAGCTTGTCAAGTCTATTGAAAAAAGTCCGATTGGTTGGGGTACTAGGAAGAGTAGAGTATAATTGAAGCCAATCTAAGACAGTTGTAAGCTGATTGGAAAGTGGTACTAGGTTTGAGATCACGGTTTAGTGGCAAGTCAGTTGAGCAGGTGATTAAACTCTTAGGGAATTCCTCTCAACTCGAGATTATCTTCAGGGATAATCCACATTACTTTCTGGAAAAGAAGTCTAATTGTTGTTCTTTCCCTTGTTTGCATATTTCATCCACTAACTTCTCTTTTCTTGATGAGTTTTTTCCTTCTTTTTTTTTTTTGGGGGGGGGGGCTAAAATCTCTGTTAAAAGTATTATTTATGCTCATGTTCTCACGAAATGCAGATTGCTTTCTTCCTGGAGCCTAACCATGAATGTCTCGTCCAGGGTTTGCCAACATGTATGTCGGGAAAATCCTCCCAAGTAAGCTGTCTTCCGTGGATCAGTTTCTTTCTTAGATATCATCAACATGTCGCTATTGTATTTCATGATGTCAAATCTCGGCCCTAAGATCTAGTTCTTCTCATTCCTGATTCAAATGACTGACTTTATGCATTTTGTTTGAGTGTCGACGCTCTGCTTTGAACGTGAATGTCGAAGTAAATATCGCATGTCCAAGGATGATCCAAATTCATATGCTTGGACTTTTTGTTTATGTTAAGAGGACTCCCTCTAAGTTTTAACTCCACGTTTCATGAAGAAAAATGTTTATTCTGGAACTAGGCATTGAGCTGTACCTTATTTGATCAATTGATACCATCGTCGCATGCTCACATGGGGTTGGAACCATTTCGCGCGGGGATCTAGGTGTTTATTTATCATAGCTACTCCAGTTATTAGTTTTTATTTGTTTTTTGATCGAGACTTCAGTAGTTATTAGACATGGTGCAAATTACCAAATTTACGCCAGCATCAGATCCTAAACTAAATTTCTTCAAAATTGATTCACGTGCAAATTTCCTCCCATCGTGTGTCAGACCTACTTGGCCCAAAGATACAGCGATACTCATGCTGATTTAGATGTATACAGAAAGGAAGGGGCTTAGAGTTTGCCTGCGAGGAGCTGGAGCCTGTCAACCAGCACTTTCCCGGTAGAGGGTATGCTTGGAGAGCTCGTAAAGAAGTGCATGGTGAGCTTAGAGAAGAGCGTCGAATGTGGTACATGCGGGTACATACATATGCATGCACAATTAATAATCTGCTTATGTTTATGCATGGAAGTAATAGTTCAGCGGCTTCTGCCTTACTTAGGTCTTCTTGCTTCCATGATTTGGCTCCTAAATTAGCAGTTTGTATGTACAACTCTTTAAGAAAGGAAATAAAAAAGGGGACGCCTTGCACATTTCCTGCGATTCAACGGACGAACAGTTGCTTCTTTACGATAGTTTCGGTAGATTGGACTGTACATGCAACTTTTGGCTACTCGACAGGATTTTTGGATGAGGTAGACGTGTCGCTAAGCCCCCAGAGGATTTAATATATGACGGGCTAAGGAGAGAGCAAGCATTTCCGTGCGGGTGGGACAAGGAGTAGCGTTAGCAAGAGCACTGACTGAGATCGCAAGCCGCTTAAGCTACTACGCTGTCTGCTACTTTCCAAAGTCTTTCTGATCGTTCGCTAGGGTGGATTAGATCAGTCACTTCTGGAAGTCCTCGTGCGACACGTGACTAGTTAACGCTTCCGCTACGTTAAAACACAGGAACAAGCATTGGAAACAGAGCATTAGACAAAGACTTGGCTGTCTCTTTAGCTCTCTGTCCTCAATGTAGGCGCAAAATCTCCCAAGACCCGAGAACAGTGATAGTGAGTTAAATTAGCTGCTAACTAGTTAATGATACTCTTATATCTTTCTTGTATTTTAAAGATTTAATAGATTATGCAAGAGATTGAAATGGAAATGTGTAGTTTGAATAGATGTTATGACATTTATTATTCCGCCCATTATAATCGAAATTGTGACAATTTTGTATCTAGGGATGATTGGTTTATGAGTGAGTTTGTTCTCAACTTAGAATTGGGTCTCCGCCTTGTGATTCAAGGTTTCAAATTTCGAGATCAGGAACTGAATTGGTCAATTTTGGAACCGCTACTTCCTGATCATGTCGATTCTAGGTTCTATTTGGGGATCAGTCCTCTTTTTATATTTTGTTTAAGCAAATCAAATTCTAATAATAAAAGGTAAGAGTTGCACCTTTTCAATTCATAATTATATCTAGTGGAATAGTTATGTAGTTTATTCATGATGAAAACCATGATTCAGTTATCGGTTTAACCTGAGAATCGAACCGGTGAAATTTGTTTAGTCCAGTTCTCGGGCAGAACTGGCAGTTTTGGTTTTGGAATTGGGAACTGGGTCGATCCTAGGCTAGGTCTAAGTTCATGGAGCTGGGAATTGTATTATTTCTCTCTAAAATTGGGAATTGGGAACCAGTAAGTCTATAATAGTTTTGTCTGATACTTGAATTGAATTGGTTTCAATGCTTATCCTTACTTGTTATTGAGTCATTCTATTGTTGTTTGCATTACGTAACATAGAGCATCAATCGGTGCATAGGAATTCATGCAGTTTTTGTACTTTTGATGAGCATGCAAGTACTTTCCATGATTCGTCAGATGCAATTGGTATAACTTATCTATATTGTTCAAATATCTCTTCATCTGAGATAACGCCTTGCTAGTTTGCAAGAGTAACAGAAAATGGAATAGCTCTCCAAGAATTTACAATTTTCTTAGCCATTCAAAAATGAAATATCGTTATAATAATTTAAAAGGATAAGCATGCATGTAAATATGCATTTTTTTTTATAGCTTTTTTTCGAATTTTAGGATTCGTTTGTTTTGTTAACAACAAGAAGTTAAAAAATATGTTCATAAAAATGATTTGTTATAGTGAATTAAATAATTAGTAAGCAAAATTTCTTTAAAATTTATAGAAAATATTAAGATGCGGAACGAAGACGTCACCGATGGCCGCACCGAATTATCTTTGCCGACTCTTTGTTCGTCCCACGCCGTCGTTTTTTCCTCTTCTTTCGTCAGCCCCGTATCCTCCATCACCCGCAACTCAATTTCCCGTCCGGCCTAGATCATAGTCGGTCGTCATCAGCACCGTGAAATCAGTCAGGCGAACGGGACGGCGAGCATGGATGACGCGAACGCCGTCGACGTCGCCGGAGTTCCGGCTTCCAATCTCAACCTTATCGACCTCTCGAGCTCCGATATCCGACGGTCCGTGTCCCTGCTCGAACAGGTCTTCGATTCTCCCGCCTTTTTCCGCTATTTTCAGTTCGATTTCCGTTACATAAAACCGAGGAAACCGAGGTTTTTTTGAGTCGAGAGGGACGCTGACGGACGAATCCAATCCGTTGGCCTCAGGCGTGCTTGGATTCCGGCTTTTTCTACGTGGTCAATCATGGAGTCAGCCAGGACTTGATGGAGGAGGTGTTCGTCCAGAGCAGGCGGTTCTTCGGTCTGCCTTTGAGCGAGAAGATCAAGCTGTTGAGGAACGAGAAACACCGATGCTACACTCCTCTGTTCGATCAGGTCCTCGAGCCTGCAAATCAGATCAACGGTTTGTGTCTGATCATCTTGCTGAAGTGGACATAGATGAATAGCTGGTGATTTTGATAGCTATAATCAGGTGGTGGTTGAGTAGCATTTCCTAGAAAAGGAGGATCAATTAGTTATTATTCCTGTTTTCGGTTGTGTTCTTGGAGAGAAGTGCCACAGAATTAGGAGCTAGTTGTTTGAAGTGCTAACACATAATCATGAGCTCAAGTCAGAGATTTGGCTGAAACTTGTTATTACTATCTGCTCATCATCTTCTGAAGATTGTTCGAGTAGTAATGAATTTACTGACGTTTTATAGGAGATTATAAGGAGGGATACAACATAGGAGTGGAAGTACCAGAGGACGATCCTTGTGTACAGAAGCCTCATTTTGGACCATACCCCTGGACTTCTGGGGGTAAACTGCTGTTTAATGTAATTTCTGTCCAACTTAAATCAAATGTTGATCATGGATGCTTATTTTGGTTTCATTGTTGTATTTTGACTAGATATATTGCCAAGATGGAGGCAGGCGATGGAAAATTTTCATTGTCAAGCATTGTGAGTTTTTACTATAGATGATATAGAGCCATAGGCATTAATTTTTCTTGCTAGTTCCAGGATGTAAATTTTATTCCATCCCAGTAAAAGATAATACAGAGGTCTTCTGTTTCTCTGATGGGGTATTTTGGGCATTTTCAGTAGCTGATAGTCACCATCTTCCCCTTCTATATGCATCAGATATCGCTAAGTTCTTGTAATTTTGAAGGTGGCCCAATGGGACTTAAATTGCCTCTTGACTTTTGAACTGAATATGCTCTCTTGGGCTCTTATCCTATGTTGGCCAAAATAAAACTTTTCTGGTTATTTGTGGCGGCTGTTTAAACAATTTTGTGGGGTATTGTTCCAAAGCTCCTATGCTACAATACGAACCAGTTATTTTTAGCCATCAAGATTTACCATTAATCACACTGACCAAGAGCCTCAATGCAAGTGTCTAATTGCTTACAGTGATATGGCTGATATTACAGTCAATAGGGTCTCTAACTCTAAATCATTTGACTTTTAGATCCAAGAGTAATGCCTAGATGACCTATGTGGCAAGATTAAGTGTAATTTGTTGGTATAAACAAAGCGATGGTAGTCAATTTGGTAATTTCTTTTATTTGTAAATGTGCACACTCAGAAATATGGCAAAAGTAGTTGCGAGGATCATCGCTCTAGCACTTGATCTGGAGGCTGATTTTTTTGATAAGCCAGAAATACTCCGTGAGCCTATTGCGACCTTGCGCTAGGTACATTTTACTTCAATAAACTTAATAATAAACCCTGCAATTCTCTCTTCTCATCCGGTTGAAATTCCTTTCTTTGTTTAGGTCTAGTGTCAGATCCCTCTAAAGGAATATATGGAGCTGGGGCACATTCAGACTTTGGTTTTATTACCTTGTTGGCAACAGATGATGTCCCAGGTCTCCAAGAATGAAATTTTCTCCTATAAAACTGTTGGTGCAGACTTTATGCCTAGTAATCATGCATGAAACTTTTTGAACTTATTCAGATTTGCAAGAACAAGGATGCTAAACCTCCGACATGGGAATATGTGCAACCTATGAGAGGGTAAAGCCCAACTGCATTATAATTGTGAATTTGAGATTATGTTAGAGATCTCATATGTAGAGTAATGCTTTTGGTAGAAGATCATCATGATAGGATTGTTATTATAATGATTCGTGGCTTACAAATATAACTTGCAAAAACTTCGTTTTAATCTTTACTTCTGTTTTATTGGGGAATGTGCACTGTTTCCCCTCACACGCATGATTGGAAGATTGCTTCATGCCAATGTTGGGTAGAATTCTACCCCAATACTTGTACAACTTTTTGACAAAAATGCTTCTTTGTCTGACCCTGATCTGCTACTTTAGTTCTTGTTTATACAAAGGCAGTGATATGCCAGTTTAGAGAGAGTATTATTGTCAGATGGGTGACAAGGATGGATTTCCATTTCATAACTTAGAGAGGTGCCCTTATCCACATATCCTCTCCTTTCTGCAATTTGCATCTATATAAGTGTACATTTTGATCAGTTTAATCCTTCTGGTGCCTTGGTGATGAACCCCCCTCCCTCCGTCCCTCCCTCACAAACACCAAACACTCTTGCACACGAGCACACAATGGTATTCCACCATTCTTTCCTGGTTAATTTTGAGCAGGTCAACAGTCATAGAACTACCACAATCATGCGCATTCTACAATTACTTCTGTAGTTACCCTCTTTTAGTTGTTTAGATTATTGCTTAGATTCAGTTATAAATAATCATCGCAAATACGGGAAAGAAGAATCTCACGGTAATCCTGAAAAGTAACGTTCTTTCTGTGAATATTTTGTACAGAGCATTCATAATGAATCTCGGTGATATGCTAGAACGATGGAGCAATTGTATTTTCAGGCAATATGCTTTAATAACAGTCTATATAGATAAATTGGCATGTGGAAAGCTTTGAACATGAAGGTTGGAGATTATCTTATGGCGGGCTACTATACATTGCTAACCTGTCCAAAACTCCACCGGAATCTCTTCTGTTGCACCCTCTTGGCTTTTTCTAATGTCAGCGGCCCATTAGTAGCAAAAGAGCATCTACTCTTGACATTGGTCAGGAAAATTTCCATGTTAAACACAGTTATTGAAGATGGTATGATATGTTGGTGACCGACATTAATTTCTACACAGAGACCAATTTATGAATATCAAACAATAAATTTGCTATTCTAGTGCTTTTGTTATCACTCAGCTCTTTTTGGTCAATTTTTGGATACTAAACTTTGCATGTGTTCTAAGGATCTCTGACCACAGAAAAGGCTTAACATGCATTGTCATCATGCATGAGAACATGTTTATATGGTGTATGAAATGAGGTTTTCTGCTTGAATCTAATTGGTTTCCTGCTATTCTCTATGTTTAGCAAGTCGTTATCCATTCTTTCCTTCAGTTTGTTAAATCTATACTTTTGCTTTGCTTTTGCAATTAGGTCCACGCTCCATCGAGTTGTAGGGAATGGTCAAGGATGGTATTCTGTAAGGCTCCCCCCCCACCACCGAAAAAAATAAAAAATAAAAACACGCATTTCTCCTCATCTTTGAACTATTCTTTAATAATGTATTGAAAAAAGTCTGATTGGTGACCAAAGTCGTGACTACTTTATCTGGGAAAAGGGCAGTTGAAGCCGATCTTGGATAGTTGTAAGCTGATTCAAAAAAAGGTCCTAGTTTTGAGATCATGGTCAAGTGGAAAGTCAGTTGAACTTGTGATCATACTCTTAGGAAATTCTTCTCAGCTTGATATTATCTTCTGGGATGATTCACATTAGTTTTTGCAAAAGAAGTCTAATTGTTTTGCCTTCCCTAGTTAGCATCTTTCATTCATTACGTTCTCCATTCTAATTGACTTCTTTTGCTAATATTTCTGTCAAAAAAGATTCTACTTATGCTCATGTTCTCATGAAATGCAGATTGCATTTTTCCTGGAGCCTAGCCATGATTGTCTCAGTGAGTGCTTGCTAACATGTATGATGGGAAAATCCTCCGAAGTAAGTTGTCTTCTGCACATTAGTTACTTTCCTATATATCAACAACATGGTGCAATTCTACTTCCTCTCTTATCAGTTCTCAGTCCTAAGATCTAGTTCTCCTCCCTGATTTGATCGAGTGTCTTTACACATTGTGCTTGAGTGCTGGTGCTCTGCTTTGAACATGCATGTTGAAGTGGATATTGCATATCCAAGGATCATTCAAGCACTGTAAAGAGGACTGCATCAAGTTTAACTCCACGATTCACGAGGAAAAAAAATGTTTACTCGTGAATTAGGCATTGACCTGTGTCAGATTTGATGAATTGATACGATCGACCACATGCTTGCACTCTCTTTACAGGGTTGGATCCTTTTTGCGTGGGGATCTGGGTACTGCATTTAACATAGCTACTCCATTAGTGATTAGACATGTTGCAGATTACCAAACTTACACCAGCATGGGATCCTAAGTTTGTTCAAAATTGCATCAATGTGCAGGTTTCCGCCTGTCCAATGTCAGACCTACTTCTCCCAAAGACTCCGCGATACTCATGCTGATTGAAATGTATACAGAAGGGAAGGAGCTTAGATTTTTCCAGTGAGAGTGGAAGCCTGTCAAGCCGTGTTTGCCCGAAGTAGGGGTATGCTTTGAGAACTTGTACAGATGTGCGTAATGAGCTTAGAGAAGGGCATCCAATGGGGTACCTTTATGTACATGCATATGCATATACAACCAATGATCTGTTTATGTTTCTGCATGGAAGCAATAGTTCAGTCGCTTCTGCCTTATTTTGCTCCTAAATTGGCTGTTTGTACATGCAACGCTTTGAGAAAGGAAGTGAAAAGGAGATGCCACACTCATGTGTAAGAATCGACTCTCCTGCGATTCAACGGATGGGTCTGTCAGCTTTTAACCGATAGTTACGTAGATTGGACTGTACATGCAACTTTCTGGGTACTTGACGAGATTTCTGGACGAGGTGGGCGTGTTGCTAGGCCTACAAGGGATTAGAAATTTTGAAGAGCTGAGGAAGAGAGACCAAAAATTTCCGTGCGGATGGGACTATGAGCAGCATTGGCAAGTGCACTTACCGAGATCGTAAGCCACTTTAGCCACGTTGGCCGCCACTTGCCAAGAAATTTTCCTGAGATGTTTCTAAAAGATATATAGATCGTAAGCCATTTTTCTGACTGTTCATTATGCAGAAGTTCATCTGTTTTGCGTATGTTGATGTTTTGTTGGCTTCCCTATTGATGTTTCGCTAGATTTGGGCAAGGGTGAAAGAACGGGTATTATAATTTTACCATTTAAAGTCACCATGATACACGCAAAATTCACGTAATTTTCTCCATCAAACATGAGCTTCATAAAATTATCATCTATGACATATTTTATTTAAATTAATAAATGAAAGGATGACAAAAAACATATTAAATATATTACGGGTCTAATTAGACCAACTGAAAGTTGTGGGAAGATATTTCACATTAATTAAAAGTGATTTAATTGAATTAATTGAAAGTTCAAATATGACGTGAAGCATGGATAAATTTTGATAGATCACTAATAACATTATCTCTTCCAATAATAGGAACTTTCAATCAGTCAACTTCCCACGAGACACTTGATATTGCCCCTGCGGGAAGGTTACAATAGTTATCACAAAACCTTTTCACATTTGTGCTTTGGAGCATGATCAAAAGTTCCATTTGTACTGTCGTAGAGTTGAAAGTAAGTGTGAAAGTATAAACATGAAGAACGGACCATTGACATGATTGTGGGACATCATTTGATAGTTAGTCTTTCTTTACTTTGCTTTCTTTTTCTTTCTTTCTTTCTTTCTTTTTCTAATCGAGACAACTACTAGGTTTTGGTATTGAACACTAAGAACAGGTTGAAATTAGCGAACCGTCTATTGATGCAATCAAAGGAGACTCTAATAATTATGTAGTTCATCGGTTTAGCATTCGTTGATGTTTTGTTGGCTTCCCTATTGTTGTTTTGCCAGATCTGGGCGAGGACAAAGGAACGGGTATTATGATTTTACAATGTAAAGTCATCATGACACGAACAAAGTCCACGTAATTTTCTCCGTCAAACATCAGCTTAATAAAATTGTTATCCATGACATATTTCATTTAAATTAATAAATGAAAGGATAACAAAAAATATATTAAATATATTATGGATCCAATAAGACCAATTCAAAAGATATTTCACATTAACCAAAAGTGAAGATGTTTTGACATGAAGCATAAATAAAATTTGACAGAAGTAACATTGATTTAATTGAACTTTCAATTGATTGAAAGTTTAGAAGGTGACCAAAAGTAAGTGTGAAAGTAAGTATTTGAATAGTGTTGAAATGAGAACGTGTAAATGTAAAGAGGAACCATAGACATGATTGAGGGACATCATTTGATAGTTAGTCTTTCTTTACATTGTTTTCTTTTTCTTTTTTCTGATTGAGACAACCATTTGGTAGGTTTTGGTGTTGAACGCTAAGAACAGGTCGAAATTAGCAAACCGTCTATTGATGCAATCAAAAGAGAATCTATTCATTATGGAGAAGTTCATCATTTTAGCATTTGTTGATTAGCATTTGTTGATGTTCTGTTGGCTTCCCTATTGATGTTTTGCCAGATCTAGGTGAGGGCGAAGGAACGGGAATTATAATTTTATAATTTAAAGTCAACATGACATGCACAAAGTCATCAGCTTCATAACATTGTAATCCATGACATATTTCATTTAAGTTAATAAATGAAAGGTTGACAAAAAATATTAAATATATAATGGATCTAATTAGACTAGTTGAAAGTTGTAGGAAGATATTTCACATTAATCAAAAGTGATTTAATTGAATCGGTTGAAAGTTTAAAAAGTCCAAAAGAAAGTTGAAAAATATGATCGTGTGAACGTGGAAAACAGGCCTGATCGAGGGACATCATTTGATAGTCGTTCTTTACATTGTTTTCTTTTTTTTTTCTGATTGAGACAACCATTTGGTAGGTTTTCTTCCAGCAATAGGAAATTTGCAATCAAAAGAGACTACTCATTGAGAAGTTCATCTTTTTAGCATGAGACACTTGATGTTTTGTTGGCTTCCCAATTGATGAGAAGCCAGATCTAGGTGAGGACGAAGTTATCAGGTATTAAAATTTGACATTTGTATCATGACACGCATTGGTCCAAAGGTAATTTTACCCATCAAACATTAGCTTGAAAGAAAATGTTATCGTGACATGTGCCATTTAAATTAATAAATGAAAGGATGCATATGGATCCAATAAGGTCAATTCAAAGTTGCGGGAAGATGTTTCACATTAATCAAAAGTGATTTAATTGAATTGATTGAAAGTTAAGTGTAAATGTGAAAGTAAGTGTGAACGTGTGAATGTGAAGAATAGGCCATAGACATGATTGAGGGACATCATTTGATAGTTAATCTTTCTTTACATTTTTTTTTTTGATTGAGACAACTATTTGGTAGGTTTTGGTATTAAACACTAAGAACAGGTTGAAATTAGCGAACCGTCTATTGATGCAATCAGAAGGGACTTTGTTCATTATTTAGAAGTTCATCTTTTTAGCATTTGTTGATGTTCTGTTGGCTTCCCTAGGTGAGGGCGAAGGAATAGGCATTATAATTTTACAAGTTAAAGTCACCATGACATGCACAAAGTCTGCGTAATTTTCTCTATCAAATATCATGTTACAAAATTGTTATCCATGAATGAAATCTTATTTAAATTAATAAATGAAAGGATGAAAAAAAGCATATTAAATATTTGTGGATCCATAGGACAAATTCAATTTTGCGTTGGAAGATGTTTCACATTAATCAAAAGTGATTTAATTGAATTGATTGAAAGTTTGGAAAAGTCCAAAAAAAGTGTGAAAGTAAGTATGATCGTGTGAACGTGGAAAACAGGCCATAGACATGATCGAGGGACATCATTTGATAGTCGTTCTTTACATTGTTTTCTTTTTCTTTTTTCTGATTGAGACAACCATTTGGTAGGTTTTGGTGTTGAACACTAAGAACATGTCGAAATTAGCGAACCGTCTATTGATGCAATCAAAAGAGACTACTCATTATGGAGAAGTTCATCTTTTTAGCATTCCTTGATGTTTTGTTGGCTTCCCAATTGATGTTTCGCCAGATCTAGGTGAGGACGAAGGAGCAGGTATTATAATTTTACAATTTAAAGTCATCATGACACGCACAAAGTCCGCGTAATTTTTTCCATCAAACATTAGCTTAAGAAAATTGTTATCCATGACATGTTTCATTTAAATTAATAAATGAAAGGATGACAAAAAACATATTAAATATATTATGGATCCAATAAGACCAATTCAAAGTTGCGGGAAGATGTTTCACATTAATCAAAAGTGATTTAATTGAATTGATTGAAAGTTCACAAGGTCCAAAAGTAAGTGTGAAAGTAAGTGTGAACGTGTGAATGTGAAGAATAGGCCATAGACATGATCGAGGGACATCATTTGATAGTTAGTATTTCTTTACATTGTTTTCTTTTTCTTTTTTCTGATTGAGACAACCATTTGGTAGGTTTTGGCGTTGAACACTAAGAACATGTCAAAATTAGTGAACCATCTATTGATGCAATCAAAAGAGACTCTACTCATTATGGAGAAGTTAATCTTTTTAGCATTTGTTGATGTTTTGTTGGCTCCCCTATTGATGTTTTGCCAGATCTAGGTGAGGGCGAAGGAACATATTATAATTTTATAATTTAAAGTCATCATGACATGCAAAAAGTCCTCATAATTTTCTTCATCAAACATCAACTTCACAAAATTGTTATCCATGACGTATTTCATTTAGACTAATAAATGAAAGGATGACAAAAAAACATATTAAATATATTACAAATCTAATTAGACCAACCGAAAGTTGCAAGAAGATATTTCACATTAATCAAAAGTGGTTTAGTTGAATTGATTGAAAGTTCAAATATGACATGAACATTGGATAAATAGACTACTAATAACATTATCTCTTCCAACAGTAGGAACTTTCAATTAGTCAACTCCCCATGACATTTGATATTGCCTTTGCGGGAAAGTCACGACAGTTATCACAAAGCCTTTTCACATTCATGTCTTGGAGCATTGGTCCAAAGGTCCATTTGCACGCTCAAAAAGTTAAAAGTAGGTGTGAAGGTGAAAATGTAAAGAACAAGCCATAGACGTGATTGAGGGACATCCTTTGATAGTTAGTCTTTCTTTATATTGTTTTTCCCCCTAATTGAGACAACCATTTGGTCAGTTTTGGTATTAAATACTAAGAATATGTCGAAATTAGTGAACCATCTATTGATGCAATCAAAAGAGACTTTGTTCATTATGGAGAAGTTCATCTCTTTAGCATTTATTGATGTTCTGCTGGCTTCCCTATTGATGTTTCAGCCCGTCATTTGTTCTAGCAACTTCACTGATCAAGAGGCTCTCCTCCACTTCAAATCGACGATGGAAGTCGACCCAACAAACACCATCAAAGGTGGCAATTGGACCGTGGAAGCAAATTTCTGTGAATGGATTGGTGTCGTTTGCAGCCAAGGTAGGCAGAGAGTCACAGCTTTAGACCTCTCGCACATGGGTCTCCAGGGAAGACTCTCTCCCTACCTTGGGAATCTTTCTCTCCTGGCTTCTCTTGATCTCTGTGACAATAGTTTTTATGGCATGATTTTGATAGAAATTGGCCATTTACGCCGCCTGAAACAACTTATACTCGAATCGAACCAATTCGAAGGAAACATTCCTCCTATCTTAACCCAGTGCCAGAACCTCGAAGTCATGTCACTCGCGAAGAACAGACTAACGGGTGGCATACCAAGAGAATTCGGGGCCTTCCCTAAGTTGCAACAACTGAATCTTAGCTCAAACGACTTACAGGGTCAAATTCCAAGCTTCTTGGGCAACATATCCACATTGCAAGTCATTATATTGGCCAACGCCACTCTCACAGGTTTGATTCCTTCGTCACTTTTCAATAGATCACTCATGTGGGTCAATTTGACGGATAATTATCTCTCTGGAAGTCTTCCCTCCGATCTTTGCTACCGTTGGCCTAACATTCAGATTCTTTCACTACGTCGAAATCAATTTAGCGGCCTACTGCCAGAGACGCTCACCCAATGCAAAGAGCTTATCATATTGTGGTTGTCATTCAATTTTTTTTGGGGAAGAATTCCGCAAGATATAGGCAGCTTGCAAAAGCTACAAAAGCTCTATATTTCTGAGAACAACTTGACTGGCACTATTCCTCGAACCATCGGTAACATGTCGAGCTTGCACATGCTGGACATAGAATTTAACTGCATTGAAGGGGAGATTCCGAGTGAGATTGGCAATCTGGTCAATCTGCAACGAATGGCCCTTGGGGATAATTTGCTAACCGGCGAAATGCCTCAAGAGGTTTTTAATATTTCTTCACTCCGATTTCTTCTATTGTCGAACAATTTCCTCAGCGGACCCTTACATACGGGTTCGGGCAACTTGAAGAACCTCGTACTCTTTGTAATTGAGTCAAATCAGCTAACAGTAGAGACTTACGGTTCGGAGCTTGGGTTCCTCTCTGCTTTATCTAATTGTCCATCACTGCAATTCTTGGCGTTGGATGGCAACCCGCTTCGTGGCTCCATACCAGAATCTATAAAAAACTTCTCCAGTTCCCTTCAAATTCTAAGTGCTACCAATTGTCAAATAAGAGGTCGTATTCCCGAGGAAATGGGTCTCTTGAAGAGATTGACTTTCCTAGACTTGAGCAATAATGCTCTAGACTACAACATCCCATCATCGATCGGAGGACTAGAAAGCTTGCAAAGGTTGCATCTTTATAACAACCATCTCAAAGGACCGATCCCCGATGAGATATGCAACTTGACAGGTTTAGGAGAGTTGTTGCTTTGGCAAAATAGGATATCGGGATCAATCCCGAATTGCATTGGAAACCTTAGCAGCCTTCAAAAGTTTCTCATAAGCTCGAATAACATGACATCGGTTATACCAGTTAGTTTGTGGGGCCTTCAAGAACTAATCTTCCTCAATCTATCACACAATTCTTTGAATGGAGGACTACTGCTTGAAATAGGAAAGATGAGAGCTATAGAGAGCATCGATGTTTCTTGGAACCGACTTAATGGTGCCATACCAAGTTCCATCCAGGAGTTTGAGAGCCTTGCTTCTCTCAACTTGTCCAGGAACTTGTTTCAAGGATTGATACCGCTATCGATTGGCCATCTCAAAGGGTTGGAATTCCTCGATCTCTCCTACAATGAGTTGTCAGGCACGATACCTGAGTCCTTGGAAGCACTTGCATTTCTACAAATTTTGAACTTGTCCTTTAATAAGCTATCATGAGAGATTCCTAATGGCGGGCTCTTTGGAAATTTCTCAGCTCTCTCTTTCATTGGGAATGAAGCACTTTGTGGAAATGCAATTTTTCAAGTCCCACATTGCAAAGTAAATGGAATGAAATCATCAAGGGACAAGTGGCTCCATATACTATACATTGTTGTGCCAAGTTTATCAGCTATACTTTTAGTCCTCGTCATTTGCTTGCTTAGAAAGCGTGGGAACACTAGTAGAAAAGCTTTAGTTTCGATGGAGAACTTGCCTAGAATTGACCACCCGATGCTGTCATATCGGGAGCTTTGCTTGGCCACTAACAACTTCAGCAAAAGCAATTTGCTCGGAGCAGGAAGCTTTGGCTCTGTATATAAAGGACTCTGGCCAATGGGACAGACATAGCAGTCAAAGTACTAAATCTCTGTATCGAAGGTGCTTTGAAAAGTTTTGATGCAGAATGCGATGCTTTCCGTATGATCCGACACCGTAATCTCATCAAGGTGATTAGCACTTGCACGAACGCCAATCTAAGAGCTCTGGTGCTGCAATACGTGCCTTGTGGGAGCTTGGAGAAGTGGTTGTACTCCAACAACTACAACTTGGATCTACATCAACGAGTGAAGATAATGGTCGACATAGCAACGGCGATTGAGTATCTCCACCATGGCCACCTAGAACCCATTGTGCACTGCGATTTGAAGCCTAGCAATATTCTTCTAAATGAGGACCTGGTTGCACAAGTCTGCGACTTTGGAATTATCAAGATTTTGGCTGAGAACAAGCTTGAAGCACAAACCCAAACTCTCGGCACAATTGGTTACATTGCTCCAGGTACATTTGTCAACTATTAGCTAATTCAAGCCTTTGATTGCCAATATAACGGTGAAATGTAATAAAGATATATTAGCACTCATTTGCCTCTTGATCTTATTACTTATGTCCCAAAAAGAAATAGATCAATCACCAATTTTCTTGTGTCACAAATTATGATGCTTGCAGAGTATGGTTCGGAAGGAAAAGTCTCAACAAAGGGAGATGTCTATAGCTTCGACATATTGTTGTTGGAAGTGATTACTGGGAAGAAGCCAACTGATGAAATGTTCAATGTGGATATAAGCTTGAGGCAATGGGTAGGTGCAGCAATTCCGGAGAGAGTGCTTGACATTGTGGATAGCAAAATCCTTTGCATGAAACATGAAGATCTGACACTTTTGAAATTCAATAGCATTGTCTTATTGATACTAGAGTTAGGACTAGAATGTTCAAAGGACTTGCCCGAGGAAAGAATGGATGTGAAAACTGTCATGGTTAAGCTCAACAAGATCAAGTTGTCACTTCCTTGACAAGAAAACAAGGCCCAAAGCAGCTCAGAGAATTTGAACATAGCATTTTCATATTTTGTACTCAGTAATTTCATTTCTAGTGCATTGTGTGTACGATTCTACAGGATAGTTCCTAATCTTCTTTTAAGCTTTCTGAATAAGAGGAAAACAATTCCAAATGCGACTAGATCTGCAATCGAGAGTCTAACTCATGTCCAACTTCAGAAGGTGTAGTAACTGCCATGTTCTCTACGCAAAAAGTTTGTTTAAGAGTTGGTAGATTTGCCAGTGAAGAACATTGTTTCCTTGAAGGTCGACGTCTTCTCGCGTCACGCCAGGCACAGCCCATGAGCCTTGCATGTCAAGCTGGGCGGGGCCAGGCCTTTTCTCTTGCACTCCAAGCCTTGGCTCGGTACCTATTTGGGCCAATTTTGACCCCTTTTCTGTTTTAAATTTTTCCTTTTAATTTTACAAAAAATACTTATAATTTATTTTAATCCAACAAAAGATTATTTTAACTTTTCCATATTGAAATCATAAAGCGAAATCAGACTAAGTGGAACATACAATAGCTTGGCCTTAAAAAGTAAATATAGTTATTATGCCCACATTACACGCCTATACGGTCATCTTCATTCCCTATGCAACGTCATAATGGATAGTAATAAGACTATTCTTTCAATTGCACGGAGAAAAAGTTGAAAAAAGTTATAATTCTTTTCAAGAGGCAAACATCAAGTAATATCTTCTTATTCTTTCAATGATTAAAACAAACATTTATTCAAGGGCACTATAGAAATGATGAAATATAATAGGCCTTTTCTTTGTCTATTATCTCTTTCTTTGGCCTGTTTTCCATTGTTCTCTCTCAAGTTTAATTATATTAAAATATTAAAGTAATACATAAATGAGGGCTAAATGAAAACCAAAAAGTGAGATAAACCCATTTTTGACTTAAATATGTAGATGAAGCGCATTTTTTGTTTTGATCGGCAAAAAAAAAAAAAAAAACTTTATACAATACAAAGAGAGAAAATTACTAAAAAGTTATAAAACTATTGCAATTGTGTTAATTCAGTCATAAACCTATTTTTTTGGTCAATTAAGTCATAAATCTTTTGTAATTGTGCTAATTCAGTCCATTCGGCCAAAATTGATTGGCCAGCACTAATATGGCTGCCGGCGATAATTTTTTAATAATATTTTATTTTTTCGAATTATTTTATTAATCTTCTTTTTCCTCCTTCCTCCTTCCTCTTCCCTCCTCCTCCTTCCTTCTTCCTTTGGCTACAACAACCGAGCATAGGGGAGGGCTGTTTAATATTGGATAGTCCAAGATAGGAGTGTCATCAGTTTGGTTGATATCTGACCGAATTGAAACACTATAGAACCGACGTGAGACCCAAATGGCATATAACCTTAGGGATTGGCTCAGGTTTTGAATTTTTTTTTTTTTTGTGTGTGCAGAGGTTAAGTTAAACATGTTTTTCATAATCCCTTATGGGTCTACACATCACACATCTCCAAAGGCCTTAAATCAAAATGAATGCAGGACAAGGAACTTGCCATCCCATAAGAATGCCAAACTTAGTCTAGTTTGTCAACAAATTTAAGTACAAATTAATTCAACATTGTCCAGAGAAAAACAAACTTTCTTACAAAGACCACAAGGGGAAGAAAGAAAGCAAAAGCAAACAATCAACATTTCCGTCTTAATAGCAAACAATCTATCTTTACTCAACTAAGGTCATCCTGCAAGTAAGAAATGAAGAAGACAACAATCATTAAGTGCCTAATGCAAGATATGAAGAAGTAAATTCTCAACTGAGCCACAACTTAGTGTTATTACCTCTACCCGTTTCAGTCTTTTTCTCTTTTCACTCGTTCAATGAACGCACTTAAAAGAAAAGTCAAAATGTTTCAAACAATACATACTAGCATTTATGGATAAGTAATTTATGTAAGAACACATTTCACCAAATTGGTATCAAATTAAAACACGCTTTAGCAATTAATAAAACGTGAAAATCTTGCAATTGGCGGTAAAGTTTATAGTTTTAATGATGTGCCTTACTTGTACCCAAGCCCCCAAAAAGTAGTATGTGTGAGCTGCAAATCAATATCAAGGTATGACAGTATATAAAGGTTTGAGGGCTGGAGCTCATTCTACTCATCCATTCTCGAAAACAAAAGAGCCAAGTCTCTCAAGGTTTCAGGTACAACTTGATGACACTGCTTGGAAATTTTAATTGAAGTTTAAGTGTGTCGGGGCATTCTCTTCCGTGAGGAAACTGTGCAATATCTCATTGACAGAATTACGAGCTATTCTCGTCAAAATACTGACATAAGTATCAATATGGGTTAAGAAATAATTTTTTAATCCAATTTGAAAGGTCTAGCATCAGATGAGGCTTCTCTCGTTTCAAATAGCGGGCAAGATGCTTAAACTCTTAACCACTCAGCCAATTGCTTCGACTCAATTTAGGTTTAACTTGAAAGTTTCAAGTTGAAACTTACCCCGTCGCATTTGATTTCTTATTATTTGGAAGTTAAAACTTAATTTGCGTAGTCAATCGATTTTATAGTTTATTCGAGAACTGGCAACTTTTTATTAGTTTCATTTTTTTCTTCCTTAGCGAAGTGAACCCATTGACAAAAATTTTCATTTATCACGGTAAAATAAAATAAATTAATAAAAAGTTCAAAGCATGCAACAACAATTCATTGATTCCCGATTCTCGATCTGGTTTTGACCCAGAAATTGGGAATTGAACCGCACGGTACCAGTTTCATTTTTTTTTGGAATCGGATAGATAACTGCAGGAAACTCCAACGAGACTAGTTATTAGGGCCGGTTCGGTGCGGTTCCTTGTTCTCCCTGAACCCATGCCGTAGCAGATGAAAAATGCTTTGAAATTTGCTGACTTTCCGTCAAAAGGGTAAGGCCGCACCAAATATCTTGGCTGACATTTTTGCATTAATAGACGTCCTCGTTTTCTTCTTCGTTTCAAACCCCCCACTCCCTCCAGTCACCTGCAACTCAAAATCCCGTCCGTCTTCGATCATCATCAGTCGTCGTCATCATTGCCGCAAAATCGGACGGGTGAACGGACGGCGATCTCAGCAAGAGAGCAATGACCTGCCAGGTGAAGCAGCGTCGGCGAGCATGGAGGATGTGGATGCCGTCGAAGTCGCCAGAGTTCCGATCTCGGCTCTCCACCGCATTGATCTCTCGAATTCGGTTCAACCCGAGGAACCTGTTTAGATCGGTTCTTTCAGTAGAATTGGCGATTTTAACCTTGGACTAGGAACCAAGCTGATCCTAAGCTGGTTCTAAGTTCGTTAAAATCAACCTCAAACCAATCGGTCTAGATTAATTCAGTTCGATTCTTGGGTTGAATTGATCTCAATGCTCACCCCTATTTGTATCAACTCATTTTACTGTTGCTTGAATCACATAACATAAAGCGTTAGTTAAAGTGTAGGAATTTGTGCATTTTTTGTACTTTGATGAGCATGCGTAATTCATATGATTAGTAGAATGTAATTGATACGCTTCATGGAGTTCATATTGTTCCCAAGTCTTTTCATTTGAGATAAGGCCTTGCTAGTCTGCAAGAGCAACTGAAAATGGAGTAGTTCTCCTAGAATTTGTATTTTTCTTGACTATTCAAAAATGAAATATTGTAAGAGTAAATTAAAAAGGATAAACGTATATGTAAATATAAGTATTTTAAAGTTTTTAAAATTTTAAAGTCCGTTTATTTTCAGAAAATAAATAAATTAAAAAATATTTTTTTAAATGATAAATTATATCGAATGGACTAAGTCAGCAAAAATGCTTTAAAATCTGTAGAAAGCATTCAGATCTGATGGCAGCACCGAATATCTGTGCTGATTCTTTAAACGTCCCACGCCGTCGTTTTTCCTCTTCTTTTTCTCAGCCCCGTGTCTTCCATCAACCGCAACTCAAATTCCCGTCCGGCGTCGATCCCGTCGGTCGTCATCATCACCGTGAAATCAGTCAGGCGAACGGACGGCGAGCATGGATGACGCGAACGCCGTCGACGTTGCTGGAGTTCCGGCTTCCACTCTCGACCTCATCGACCTCTCGAGCTCCGATATCCGACGGTCGGCGTCCCTACTCAAACAAGTTCTCGATTCTCCCGCCTTTTTCCGCTATGTTTAGTTCGATTTCTGGTACATGAAACCGAGGAAACCGAGATTTTTCGAGTCGAGGCGGACGCTGACGGATGAATCCAATCCGTTGGCCTCAGGCGTGCTTGGATTCTGGCTTTTTCTACGTGATCAATCAAGGAGTCAGCCAGGACTTGATGGAGGAGGTGTTCGTCCAGAGCAGGCGGTTCTTCGGTCTGCCTTTGAGCGAGAAGATGAAGCTGCTGAGGAACGAGAAGTACCGAGGCTACACTCCTCTGTTCGATCAGGTCCTCCACCCTGCAAATCAGATAAACGGTTTGTGTCTGATCATCCTGCTGAAGATTTTACTGCTTAAAGTGGACATAGATGAATAGCTGGTGATTTTGATGGCTGTAGTCAGGTGGTGGTTGAGTAGCATTTCCTAGAAAAGGAAGATCCATTAGTTATTATTCCTGTTTTCGGTTGTATTCTTGGAGGGAACTGCCACAGAATTAGGAGTTTGAATTGCTAACACATGACCATGAACTCAAGTCAGAGATTTGGCTGAAACTTGTTATTACCTATCTGCTTATCATCTTCTGAAGATTGTTCGAGTAGTGATGATTTTTTTGACGTTTTGTAGGAGATTATAAGGAGGGATACTACATACGAGTGGAAGTACCGAAGGACGATCCTCGTGCGTAGAAGCCTCATTTTGGACCGAACCCCTGGCCTTCTGAGGGTAAACTGCTGTTTAATGTAATTTCTGTCCAACTTAAATCAGTTGTTGGTCGTGGATGTTTATTTTGGTTTCATTGTAGTATTTTGACCGGATATATTGCCAAGATGGAGGCAGGTGATGGAAAAATTTCGTTGTCAAGCATTGTGAGTTTTTACTATAGATGATATAGAGCCATAGGCATTAATTTTTCTCGTTAGTTCCCGGATGTAAATTTTATTCCATCCAAGTAAAAGATAATACAGAGATTTTCTGTTTCTCTGATGGGGTAATTGGGCATTTTCAGTACCCGATAGTCATCATCGTCCCCTTCTATATGCATCAGATATTGCCAAATTCCTGTAATTTTGAAGGTGGCCCAATGGGAGTTGAATTGCCTCTGCCTTTTGAACTGAAGATGCTCTCTTGGGCTCTTATCCTATGTTGGCCGAAGTAGAACTCTTCTGGTTATTTAGCAGCTGATTAAACAATTTTCTGGGCTATTATTCCAAAGCTGCTATGCTACAATATGAACCAGTTATTTTTAGCTGTCAAGATTTACCATTAATCACACTGACCAAGAGCCTCAACGCAAGTGTCTAATTGCTTACAGTGGGATGGCTGATATTACAGTCAATAGGGTCTCCAACTCTAAATCATTTGACTTTTAGATCCAAGACTAATGCCTGGATGATCTAAGTGCAAGATTAAGTGTAATTTGTTGGTATAAACAAAGCGATGGTAGTCAATTTGGTAATTTATTTATTTGTAAATGTGCACACTCAAAAATGTCGCAAAAGTAGTTGCAAGGATCACTGCTCTAGCACTTGATCTGGAGGCTGATTGTTTTGACAAGCCAGAAATACTCGGCAAGCCTCTGTGACCTTGCGCTTGTTGCACTATGAAGGTAGATTTTATTTCAATAAACTTTATAATAAACCCTGCAAATTTTTCTTCTCATCTGGTGGATATTCCTTTCTTTGTTTAGGTCTACTCTCTGATCCCTTCAAAGGAATATATAGAGGTGGGGCACATTCGGACTTTGGATTTATTACCTCGTTGGCGACAGATGATGTCCTAGGTCTCCAAATATGAGATTTTCTCCTATAAAACTGTTAGTGCAGACTTTATGCCTAGTTATAATGGTTGAAAATTTTTGAACTTATTCAGATTTGCAAGAACAAGGATGCTAAATCTCCGACATGGGAATATGTGCAACATATGAGAGGGTAAAGCCCAACTGCCTTATAATTGTGAATTTGAGATGATTATGTTGGAGATCTCATATTTAGAGTAACGCTTTTGGTGGAAGATCATCATGTTTGGATTTATATTCTTATGGTTCATGGCTTACAAATATAACTTGCAATAACTTTGTTTTAATCTTGTACTTCTGGTTTATTGGGGAATGTGCACTGTTTCACCTTATACGCATAATTGGAAGATTGCTTCATGCCAATGTTGTGTGGAATACTACCCCAATACTTGTGACAACCTTTTGACAAAAATCCTTCACTGTCTGACCCTGATTTGCTACTACAGTTCTTGTTTGTACAAAGGCAGCAATATGCCAGTTTAGAGAGAGTAATATCGTCAGATGTACATTTAAACTTTGATCAGGTTAATCCTTCTGGTGCCTTGCTGATGAACCTCCCTCTTTCCCTCTATGAGAAAACACTCTTACAAACATGCACACAATGGTATTCCACCATTCTTTCCTAGTTAATTTCAGCAGGTTAACAATCAGAGAACTACCATGCATCTATGCATTCTACGATTACTTATGTAATTACCCTCTTTTTAGTTGTTTAGATTATTTCTTAGATTTAGTTATACAAAATCCTCACAGATACAGGACAGAAAAATCTCACGGTTGTTGTGAAAAGTAACATTCTTTCTGTGACTATTTTGTACAGAGCATTCATAGTGAATCTTGGTGATATGCTAGAACGATGGAGCAATTGTATTTTCAGGTAATATGCTTTGATAACGGTCTATATAGATAAATTGGCACGAGGAAAGCTTTCAACATTAAGGTTGGAGACTATCTTATGGCAGGCTAATATATATTGTTAACCTGTCCCAAACTCCACCAGAGTTCCTTCTATTGCACTCTCTTGGCTCTTTCTAGTATCAGTGGCCATTAGTAACGAAAGAGTATCTGCTCGACGTTGGTCAGGAAAAATTTCCATGTTAAACACGGTTGTTGAAGATGGTATTTTGATGACCTACATTAATTTCTACACAGAGAAGAATTTATGAATATCAAACAATAAAATTGCTGTTCTAGTGCTTTTGTTATCACTCAGCTCTTTTTGGTCAACTTTTGGATACTAAACTTTGCATGTGTTATGGGATCTCTGACCACAGAAAAGGCTTAACATGCATTGTCATCATGCACGAGAACATGTTTTAATGATATATGAAGTGAGCTTTTTGCTTGAATCTAATTAGTGTCCTGCTATTCTCTATATTTAGAAAGTCATTCTCTATTCTCTCTTTTTTGAATTTGAATTGCCGTTTTCTTTGCTTCCGTTTGTCAAATCTATACTTTTGCTTTGCTTTTGCGATCAAGTCCATGCTCCATCGAGTTATAGGGAATGGTCAAGAATGGTATTTTGTAAGGCCTTCTCTCTTTCTCTCTCGCTAAATTCTGGCACTCTTAACTCTTTCGTGGGGTGGTCCGTCTTGACAATTCAAAAGTTTTTAGCACGCATTATCTCTTCATCTTTCAAGCTTTTACGCTGAGGCAGCGGACTAAAGTGATTGACATAGATGGGCAGGTTTCCAGCATTGATTGAGAGCAATGTTTTCGTCCGTATGTTCAGTGGCTTTTCGAGGGTTTATCTCATTCGTCCTGTGATGAGGGGATATGCAATGTTCCCCGTTCGTGTACTTTCTCCATTCATTTAGTGATTAGATTTGTGCCACGTGACGTCCCTCTCTCTCTCTCTGTGCCCATACCCCGGCTAGGAGAGCACCCCATGAACGCCTCTGCAGCCGCTGCCAGCGGCGGCCACGTTTCTCTCTCTAACAGATGCCCTAGATCTGGGTTTTCTTGTGCTCGGTCTGAGATTTTTGGGTCTTGGCTTGACGATGGATCGAGGACTCGAATCAACATCGAGCCATCAATAATTAACAGCTGTCTTCACGTCTCTCTCTCTCTAAATCTAACACATGCCCTAGATTTGATCTTTCTTGGGCTCGGTCCGAGATCATTAGGGCCTCAGCTTGACCATGGATCAAGGACTCAAATCAAACTCGAGCCATCAGTAATTAACAGCTGTATCCATGTCGTCATTTCTATTGGATTGATCCCGTATAGCACCCGCAGAATATATTCCATTGTCCACGAGATTCCAGTGATTGTTAAGTTGTTGTAGTCCTCTAGGGATCCTAGAAAAGTGCAAAACCCGTCCAAATGAAGCAATAACGACCAGTTATCACTAACAGAAGTTAAATAAGTGACCTTACCTCATTAAAAGTTCAAGGCAGTGTTTCAATTTCAGTCGGGTTGTATTAATTTTTTTAAAATATTTGATGGCTGTTCTAAAAGATTAAATTATTATTTGAAGGTGTGAAAAGATTCGAACTCATGATCTTTTGTTTTGATACCATGTTAGATTTCGTAAGATCACTGTTAAGTGTTCTGAAAGTTAAGGTATTAGATGGATAGATGGAGATGTGGTTTAATTTATGTATACATATTGTCTTGTTGAACTAACCGATCGGCCATGAGTCGTCACTACTACTGATCCTTCTGCTTCACATAATGGAAAAGGAAAAGAGAAATGTGACAATGCAATAGCCTTATGGGAATGATGGATAGAGCTCAAGACGTGGATCTTCTACACTGGTGGGGATAGTGCAACGGGGGATATGATAGAATACATCTGGGCGTGCTGAAAAATAATTTCTGGGATCAAATCATGCCCGAGTTTGGCAGCACTTGGAGGAGCAATCCGACAATTTACGTAATCACGTGAAAGTTTGGAAGAGATCAAGGAGACAGAGATGGGTTGCGTGGTGGTGGGGGAGGGGGAAGCTCTTGCTGTATCCAGGGAGGGACCATACTCACCCAGGCTCGATCATGACCGTGCGTACCCTGCCCGTCCTCCCATGATTGGTCAGTGTGCGCGGGTCCGTTTCACTTGCTTTAAGGAGAAAAAAATGAACATTTTATGTACGTGCCGATTACGTCGCCCCGGTGGCGGTGAAATGAGTCAATTACTTTTCGATAAATCAATCAATTCGAAGGAAATTGGGTTCCCCATTAGTCTGGAAATTATTGATGTCAAGTGGGTCGATTTCCACTGGTCGATACTGCACGGGATTACAAGTAGTTCTACGTCATTATTATGCTATAATTTCTAGTTCGTGTACCGGGCATATACCACAAGGTGCCACAAAATTCATTGTCTTTGTCCCCCTTTTCCTTCCCCCTTGCAAGCTAGTTCCCCATTACCTGGAGCTTGACTATTATCCGCAGGAATATTCCAAAAAAAGAATTATTCTTGTGGAAGATTGATTAGGGCGAGGGACCTGACGCAGCAAATTTCTGTTCCTTGAGAACGGGATAATTATGTTTATTTATGAAATTATGGAAATGAAAGGTGACTTGGAATGTTCAACTTTTGTGTATTATACTATTTATGCAACATCTCATTAGTGGATAAGGAGTTTCGAGCTAATATGTTTGGTTAATTAATTTGGCCTTTTAATGAAGAGAGAAAACATCCCAAGGTTGGTCCCCATTGGCGCCACTGATCACCTCGAGGTGGTCACTGGGCACTCCTAGTCCTCAAAGGAGGGAGGGAGAGGGTTAAGTCGAAAGGAGGGTGCGATCGAAAGAGATCACAATAGATCAAGGAAGGGAGAAGGTGCCGGGGGAAGGGGGGGGGGGAGAGAGATCGTGATCAGGGCAAAAGAGACAATGGTGGCCAACTTAGGGGACCACCACTGAGGTCGCTTTCCTCCGATGTTCACCATGTTGGGGGGGGAGAGATGGTGACCAAGGCGAAAGAGACAACGGTGACCAACATAGGGGACCGCCACTGAGATCGCTTTCCTCCGATGTCCACCATTGTGAAGTTATCGATGACAGTGGATTGAGGTGTTGACAGCAAAGGTGACACTTATTTTTTGTCAGCCCTTTATATTAATAAGAATAAAATTAAAAAATGATTCATGCACATTAAAACCCATCATATTTGATTAGATTGTGTCTATTAAAACCCATCTCAGCCTATTATATGAAAGCTTGAGTAACCCATTTTTCCTACGATCCGAACAAAATGAGTCCAAAAATGAATCAAGGATTCATTTTGCCACTTCCATCCCATAATTTTTGAAGTCTGTAATAATTAATTAATTTGATGATATCACGTGAAAATGCAAAGTCCATAATAATTATTATCACTTTTATTGGTGGTTGCAATTTTCAAAATTTTGCTTGTCTGTAATGATTCTTGTCATTGGTGTCTATCCAAAATAGAAAATCGTCATTGGAGGATGATTCCAAGTTCGGCAACATCAAACAACCATGACTCGAAAGCACTAAGTCCACCTTAATTTGAAGTCCAAATTGTTATTGAGTGCAATTAATTTCTTGCAAAAGGCTGGCCACAAATGGAAAATATCCGCACAGCGATAACATGAGGATATTGTTAATAAAAAGCTCTAGGAACAGTTGGTAAGCAATCAAATAAGAATATTTTTGTAAAAGAATAATGACACAAATAGTCGTTGAATTCTAATCTAATATATAGTGCGGTTTCAAATAAAATATAATTAACAAGTGCTCCAAATGCCCTCATTAATAAAAGCATCCACAAAAATGAAAAATGCACACACGTCACTCTTTAAAATCTATCTACCGAATATTGCAGTTTATCGAATAGACGTTCAAATGGTTTTGCATGTTGAGAAATCCAGATCAGACAAACACCAATATTTTACAAAGTTCTTAGGTCATTCAATCAAAGATATGTTTAACCAACATAATTAATGACCAGATGATTAGCCATGTGCGAATTGTGCGAAGTGTCATAGAAATATATAATAAAATGGAGCACGAAATATTTCAGCATTAATACAACGCTGTTTATAATGTAATAATGAATTAGCGCATACACGTTTTACTACTTTCATAGATAGAGCATCAAAATATTTTCTTGACTTGAGAATAATCTAATTCGAGCAAGATACGAATCTAAGAGGTACACTTAGATCAAATATTTAAGGAAGATACTATTACGATATATTGACATAGATTATGTAGCATTCTCACAGCAGCAAATGGTTTGTGAAAACATTTATAGTTGTGAGTCAAATATGTTGAGCTTAGTATTTGATCTAAAAACGGTTTTGATTGCTAAATGCGAGCTTGTCATTTAGCAACTTTGCTCAAAGTTAAAGGATGCGTTTGTTTTACGGAAAATTGATGATTTGAAAAATGATCGTTTAAGTCACTTATAAAAATGAATTAATGAAAAATATTTTCATCATTTATTGAATTGTTTAAACATAAATTTTTACCAAGAAATCACAATTAGGGTTTCAAAAAATCACAAGTTAATGGACATGCCAGATATAAAGAATGGAGAGAGAGAGAGAGAGAGAGAGATATTCTCCTTGATCAATTCTTATGACATGAAGCGTAGAGAGAGAGAGAGAGAGAGAGAGAGAGAGTTATTCTCCTAGATCAATTCTTATGACATGAAGCGTAGATAAATTTTGATAGACTATTAATAACATTATCTCTTCCAGCAGTAGAAACTCTCAATTAGTCAACATCCCACGAGACACTTGATATTGCCCCTATAGGAAGGTCACAACAATTATCACAAAACCTTTTCACATTCATGCCTTGAAGCATTGGTCCACAAGTCTATTTGTATCCTCACAGAATTGAAAGTAAGTGTTAACGTGTGAACATAAGGAATGGGCCATAGATGTGATTGAGGGACATCATTTGATAGTGAATCTTTCTTTACATCGTTTTTCTTTCTTTCTTTCTTTCTTTCTTTCTTTTTCTCATTGAGACAATCATTTGGTAGGTTTTGGTATTGAACACAAAGAAACGTCGAAATTAGCAAACCGATGCAATCAAAAGAGACTCTATTCATTATGGAGAAGTTCATCTTTTTAGCATTTGTTGATGTTTTGTTGGCTTCCCTATTGATGTTTCAGCCCGTGATTTGTTCTAGCAACTTCACTGATCAAGAGGCTCTCCTCCACTTCAAATCGAAGATGGAAGTTGACCCGACAAACACCATCAAAGGTGGCAATTGGACCGTGGAAGCAAATTTCTGTGAATGGATTGGTGTCGTTTGCAGTAACCACAGGCAGAGAGTCATAGCTTTAAACCTCTCGCACATGGGTCTCCAGGGAAGACTCTCTCCCTACCTTGGCAATCTTTCTCTCCTGGCTTCTCTTGATCTCCAAAACAACAGTTTTTATGGCATGATTCTGATAGAAATTGGTCATTTACACTGCCTGAAAGAACTTATACTCAAATCAAACCAATTCGAAGGAAACATTCCTCCTATCTTGACCCAGTGCCGAAACCTCGAAGTCATGTCACTTGCGATGAACTGGCTAACAGGTGGCATACCAAGAGAATTCGGCACCTTCCCTAAGTTGCAACAACTAGATCTTAGCTCAAACGACTTACGGGGTCAAATTCCAAGCTTCTTGGGTAACATATCCACATTGCAAGTCATTATATTGGCCAACGCCACTCTCACAGGTTCGATTCCTTCGGCACTTTTCAATAGATCGCTCACATGGGTTAATTTGGTGGATAATTATCTCTCTGGAAGTCTTCCCTTCGATCTTTGCTACTGCTGGCCTAACATTCAGATGCTTTCACTGCGTCAAAATCTATTCAATGTCGTGCTACCAGAGACGCTAACCCAATGCAAAGAGCTTATCATATTGAGTTTGTCATACAATCGTTTTCAGGGAAGCATTCCTCGAGATATAGGCAGCTTGCAAAAGCTGCAAAAGCTCTCCGTTGCTATTAACAACTTGATTGGCACGATTCCTCGAACCATCGGTAATATGTCGAGCTTGCACTTGCTGGACATAGGATCTAACCACATTGAAGGGGAGATTCTGAGTGAGATTGGCAATTTGGTCAATCTACAACAACTGAGCCTTGCAAAAAATTTTCTAACCGGCGAAGTGCCTCAAGAGGTTTTTAATATTTCTTCGCTCCAAGTGCTTAGTTTGGCGGACAATTCCCTCTTCGGAAGCCTTCCCTCAGGTAGAGATCTAAGCCTTCCGAATTTGGAAAAACTCTATCTAGGAACCAATGGCTTTGGCGGCAACATCCCCCTGTATTTCTCGAATTCATCGAACCTAATCCTCTTTGATGTCTCGGAAAATCAACTTAGCGGACCCATACCTACGAGTTTGGGCAACTTGAAGAACCTCGATTGCTTTGCAATGGAGCTTAATCAACTAACGGGAGAGACTTACAGTTTAGAGCTCAGTTTTCTCTCTGCTTTATCTAATTGTCCGTTGTTGCGACACTTGTCGTTGGCAGGCAACCCACTTCGTGGCACCATACCAGAGTCTATCAAAAACTTCTCCAATTCCCTACAATTTCTAAGTGCTCACCATTGTCAAATAAGAGGTCATATTCCCGAGGAAATGGGTTTCTTGAAGAGATTGACTTACCTAAATTTGAGAAATAATGCTCTGGATGGCAACATCCCATCATCAATCGGAGGACTAAAAGGTTGCAACAGCTGTATCTTGATAACAACCATCTTGAAGGACCGATCCCTGATGAGATATGCAACTTGACAGGTTTAGGAGAGTTGCTGCTCGGGCAAAATAGGATATTGGGATCAATACCGAATTGCATTGGAAACCTTAGAAGCCTTCAAAAGTTTCCCATAAGCTCGAATAACATGACATCAGTTATACCATTTAGTCTGTGGGGCCATCAAGAACTTATCTTCCTCAATCTGTCACTCAATTCTTTCAGTGGAGGACTACCGCTTGAAATAGGGAAGATGAGAGTTATAGTGAGCATCGATCTTTCTTGGAACCGACTTACTGGTGCCATACCGAGTTCCATTAAGGAGTTTGAGAGCCTTGCTTCTCTCAACTTGTCAAGGAACTTGTTTCAAGGATCGATACTGCAATTGATCGGCCATCTCAAAGGGTTGGATTTCATCGATCTCTCCTACAATGAGTTATCGGGCACGATACCTGAGTCCATGGAAGGACTTGCACATCTACAAACTTTGAACTTGTCCTTTAATAAGCTATCAGGAGAGATTCCTAATGGCGGGCCCTTTGGAAATTTCTCAGCTCTCTCTTTCATTGGGAATGAAGCACTTTGTGGAAATGCCATTTTTCAAGTCCCCCATTGCAAAGTAAATGGAATGAAATCATCAAAGGGCAAGTGGCTCCATATACTATAAATTATTGTGCCAATTGTATCGGCTATACTTTTAGTCCTCATCATTTCCTTGCTTAGAAAGCGTGGGAACACTAGTTTCGATGGAGAACTTGCCAAGAATTGACCACCCAATGATATCATATCGGGAGCTTTGCTTGGCTACTAATAATTTCAGCGAAAGCAATTTGCTCGGAGTAGGAAGCTTTAGCTCTGTATATAAAGGGACTCTGGCCAACGGGACAGACATCGCGGTCAAAGTACTAAATCTCCATATCGAAGGCGTTTTGAAAAGTTTTGACATAGAATGCAATGTTTTCAGTATGATCCGGCACCGCAATCTTGTCAGGGTGATCAGCACCTGCACCAATGCCAATCTGAGGGCTCTAGTGTTGCAATAAGTGCCTTGTGGGAGCTTGGAGAAGTGGCTGTACTCCAACAACTACAACTTGGATCTCCATCAGCGAGTGAAGATAATGGTCGACGTCGCAACAGCGATTGAGTATCTCCACCGTGGCCAATTAAAACCCATTGTGCACAGCAATCTAAAGCCTAGCAATATTCTTCTAAACGAGGACTTGGTTGCACAAGTCTGTGACTTTGGAATTGCCAAGATTTTGGCCGAGAACAAGCTTGAAACACAAACCCGAACTCTCGGCACGATTGGTTACATTGCTCCAGGTACATTTGTCGAATACTAGCTAATTCAAGCCTTTGATTGCCAATATGATGGTATAATGTAATAGAGATATATTAGCACTCGTATGCCTCTTGATTTTATTACTTATGCTCCAAAAAGAAATAGATCAATTGCGATGTGCTTATGTCACAAACTATGATGCTTGCAGAGTATGGTTCGAAAGGAAAAGTCTCGACAAAGGGAGATGTATACAGCTTTGGCATATTGTTGTTGGAAGTGATTACTGGGAAGAAGCCAACCAGTGAAATGTTCAATGCAGATATTAGCTGGAGGCAATAGGTAGGGGCAGCAGTTCCAGAGAGAGTGCTTGACATTGTGGATCGCAAAATCCTTGGTACAAGGCATGAAGGTCCGACACTTTCGAAATTCAATAGCGTAGTCCTATTGATACTAGAGTTAGGACTAGAATGTTCAAAGGACTTGCCCAAGGAAAGAATGGACATGAAAACTGTCGTGGTTAAGCTCAACAAGATCAAGTTGTCACTTCCTTGACAAGAAAACAAGGCTGAGAGTAGCTCAGAGAATTTGAACATAGCATTTTCATATTTGGTACTCAGTAATTTCATTTCTATTGCATTGTGTGTATGACTTTGCAAGATAGTTCCTATTCTTCTTTTAAGCTTTCTGAACCAGAGGAAAACAATTCAAAACATGACTAGATCTGCAATCGAGAGTCTAAATTATGTCCGACTTCATAAGCTGTAGCAGCGACCATGTTTTCTAAGTAAAAACTGTATTTGAGAGTTGGTAGATTTGCCAGTGACGAACATTATTTCCTTGAAGCTCGACGTCTTCTCTCATCACGCTAGGCACAGCCCATGAGCCTTACGTGTCAAGCTGGGCAAGGCTAGGCCTTCTCAGCCCACATGCCAAGCCTAGGCCCAACATTTATTTGGGGCCAATTTCGATCCCTTTTCTTTTTTAAAATTTTCCTTTTATTTTTACAAAAAAATACTTATAATTTATTTTAATCCAATAAAAGATTATTTTAACTTTTCCATATTGAAATTGTAAAGTGAAATCAAACTAAATGAAACAGACAGTAGCTTGGCCATTAAAAAGAAAATATAGTTATCATGCCGGCATTACACGCCTATACGATCATCTTCATTCCCTATGCAACATCATAATGGATAGTAATAAGACTATCCTTTTAATTGCATGGAGAAATAAAATATTGAAAATCATTTTATAATTGTTATAATTCTTTCCCAAGAGGCAAACATCAAATAATTTCTTCTTATTCTTTCAATGATTAAAACAAACATTTATTCAAGGGCACTATAGAAACGATGAAATATAGTAAGCCTTTTCTTTGTCTATTATCTCTTTCTTTGGCCCGTTTTCCATTATTTTCTTTCAAGTTTAATTACATTAAAATATTAAAGTAATATGTAACTGAGGGCTAAATGGTAAATCAAAAAGTGAGATAAAACCCATTTTTGACTTAGATATGTAGATGAAGGGCATTTTTTGTTTTGATCGGCAGAAAAAAAATAAGTTATACAATACGAATAGGGAAAATTATCAAAAAAGTCTTAAATCTATTGTAATTGCGTCAATTTAATCATAAAATTACTTTTTGGCCAATTGAGTCATAAATCATTGCAATTGTGCCAACCGGTTCATCCGACAATTTTTTAATAATATTTTATTTTTTGAATTATTGTTATTATTTTATTTTTATTTTTATCTTGTTTTCTCCTCACTCCTTCTTCCTTTGGCTACAGCAACCGGCCAGAGGAGAGGGCTGGTAAATATTGGATGGTCCAAGGTAGGAGTGTCATCAATCCGGTTGATATCTGACCCCCAACGGAAACACTACTGAACTGACCTAAGACCCAAATGACATATAATATGAGGGATTGGGCAGGTTTTGAAGGTTTTTTTTTTTTTTTTTTTGAGAGGTTAATTTAAACATTTTTTCATAATCCCTTATGGGTCTTAAATTCCAAAAATGAAAGCAGGACAAGGAACTTGCCATCCCATAAGAATGCCAAAACTTAGTCCAATTCGTCAACAAATTTAAGTACAAATTAATTCAACATTGTCGAGAGAAAAACAATTTTTCTTACAAAGATCACAAGGGGAAGAAAGAAAGCAAAAGCAAACAATCAGCATTTTTGTCTCAATAGCAAACAATCTATCTTTGCTCAACTAAGGCCATCCTGCAAGTAAGAAATGAAGAAGACAACAATCATTAAGTGCCTAATGCAAGATCTGAAGATGTAAATTCTCAACTAAGGCACAACTTAGTGTTATTGCCTTCGCCCGTTTCACTCTTTTTCTCTTTTCACTTGTTCAATGAGCGCACTTAAAAGAAAAGCCCAATTGTTTCAAACAATACATGCTAGCATTTAAGGAGGAGTAATTTATGCAAGAACACATTTCACCAAATTGGTATCAAATTATAACGCGCTTCAACAACTAATAATGTAAAAATCTTGCAATTGGCCGTGAAATTTATAGTTTTAATGATACGCCTTACATGAACCGAAGCCCCCTCCCAAAAGTAGTATGGCGTGCTTCTCAATTCATCAAACTGCAAATGAATATCAAGATATGATCGTATATAAAGGTTTGAAGGCTAGAGTTCGTTCTACTCATCCATTCCTGAAAACAAAAGAGCCAAGTCTCTCAAGGTTTCCGGTACAACTTGATGACACTATTCGGGAATTTTAATTGAAGTTTCAGCGTGTTAGGGCATTCTCTTCCATGAGGAAACTATGCAATATCTCATTGACAGAATTTCAAGCTGTTTTCGTCAAAATATCGACATAAGTATCAATATGGGTTAAGAAATAATTTTACAATCTATTTTGCAAGGTCTAGCATAGGGTAAGGCTTTTTTGATCTCAGATAGCGGGCAAGATGCTTAAACCCTCAACCGCTCGGGCAACTGCTTCAACTCAAGTTAGGTCAAGTTGAAACTTACCCCATCGGATTTGATTCCTTATTATTTGGAAGTTAGATCCTAATTTGCAAACCCTAGAATCTAAAACTTATTTTGTCAGTTGGTTTTATAGTTTTTATTTAGGAACGGGCAATTTTTTTTTTTTTTTTTTGTTTAATTTTTTTCTTCCTTAACAAAGTGAACCCAATGACAAAAATTTCCATTTATTAATGTAAAATAAGATAAATAATAAAAAGTTCAAAGTATGTAACCACAATTCATTGATTCCCGATTCTCGATCTGATTCTGACCGAGAAACTAGGAATCGAACCGTACAGTACCGATTCTACTTTTTTAGAATCGGATCGATAAATGCAGGGGACTTGAATGAGACTAGTTCTCATGGCCGGTTCGATGCAGTTCGCTGTTCTACGTCGAACCCATGCCGTAGCAGATGAAAAATGCTTTAAAATTTGCTTACTTTTTTGTCAAAAGGATAATGCCGCACCAAATATCTTCGTTGACTTTTTATGTTCATAGACGCCGTCGTTTTCTTCTTCTTTTCAAACCCCTTACTCCCTCCATCACCCACCTGCAACTCGGAATCCCGTCCGTCCTCCGCCATCGTCAGTCGTCGTCATCGTCACCGCGAAATCAGCCGAGTGAACGGACAGCGATCTCAGCAAGCGAGCAACGACCTGCAAGGCGGAGCGGCGTCGGCGAGCATCGATGACGCGAACGCCGTCGAAGTCGCCGGAGTTCCGACCTCGGCTCTCCACCGCATCGATCTCTCGAGCTCCAATATCCGACAGTCGGTGTCCCTGCTCATACAGGTCCTCGATTCTCTCGAGTCTTTCCAATGTTCCGATTCGATTTCCGGTACCGACACCGAGAAAACTACGGTTTTTGAGTTGAGCTGACACTGACGGATGAATCCGATCCATTGGCCTCAGGCGTGCATGGATTCTGGCTTTTTCTACGTGATCAATCACGTTATTGGCCAGGATTTAATGGAGGAGGTCTTCGCCCAGAGCATGCGGTGCTTCGGCTTGCCTTTGAGCGAGAAGATGAAGCTGTTGAGGAACGAGAAGCACCGAGGCTATACTCCTCTGTTCGATCAGGTCCTCGATGCTGCGACTTAGATTCAGGGTTTGTGTTTGACTTTTGGATCTGGTATATCTCAAGAGTAATGCCTAGATGATCTGTGTAGCAAGATCAAGTGCAATCTGTTGATATAAAAAAGTGATGGTAGCAAATTTCGGTAATTTTTTTATTTGTAAATATGCTTATCAGAAATGTGGCGAAAGTAGTTGCAAGGATCATTGCTCTAGCATTTGATCTGGAGGCTGATTTTTTTGACAAGCCAGAAATACTCGGCAAGCCTATTCCGATCTTGCGCTTGTTGCACTATGAAGGTAGATTTTATTTCAATGAACTACAAAATAAAGCCGACAATTCTTTCTTCTCATCCTCTTGATATTCCTTTAGGTCTAATCTCAGATCCCTCTGAAGGGATATACGGAGCTGGGGCACATTCGGACTTTGGGTTTATTACCTTGTTGGAAAAAGATGATGTCCCAGGTCTCCAAGTACGAATATTCTCCTGTAAAACTGTTGGTGCAGACTCTATGCATGGTTATTATGCAGAAAACTTTTTAAACTTATTCAGATTTGCAAGAACAAGGATGCTAAACCTCAGGCATGGGAATATGTGCAACCTTTGAAAGGGTAAAGCCCAACAGAAGTTGAGATGAATATGTTCGAGATCTCATATTTAGAGTAACTTGGACATTTTTGGTGGAAGCCATCGTGTTAAATTTTCATTCTAGTGATTTGTGGATTACAAATTAACTTGGAATAACTTTGCTTTTAATCTGGTACTTTTGATTTATTGGAGCATGTACACGATAACATGTTTCCCCTTATACGCATTATTGGAAGATTGCTTCATGCTGATGTTGATTGGGATACTACCCCCAGACTAGTCATAACTTTTTGACAAACATCATTGTCTGTCTGACCCTGATCTGCTACTATAGTTCTTGTTCATATGAAGGCAGCGATATGCCCGTTTAGAGAGAAACTATTGTTGTCAGATGGGTGATAAAAATGGGTTTCAATTCAGAAACTTAGAGAGGTGCCCTCATCCACTTCTCCTTTCCTATCTGTGATTTGCATCTGAATAAGTTTACATAATAACTTCGATCAGTTTAATCCTTTTGATGCCTTGATGATGATCCTCCCTTCCTCCCTCTCTCTCTCTCAAACATCCTCAGACACACTCACACGATGGTTTTCTACCATTCTTTCCTGATTAATCATGTGCAGGTCCACGGTCATAGAACTACCAAGCATTATACACATTCTACAATTATTAGAACCTGTCTCACGATATATGTCCAGTTGCAAGAAGTTTGAGAGGGAAAAATTTTGGAAGAGAATATCTCATTGCTCAAGCATCTTTTTTATTCCGCATTACTTTTCAACAGAACATAACAGTCTCTCAATAATCCTGAAAAGTAACATTCTTCCATGGCTATTTGGTACAGAGCATTCATAGTGAATCTTGGCGATATGCTAGAACGATGGAGCAATTGTATTTTCAGGTAATATGCTTTAATAGAAGTCTATCCAAATAAATTGGCATGGGGAAAGCTTTGAATATGAAGGTTGGAGATTTTATAAAGCAAGCTACTATAGATTAGTAACCTGTACCAAACCCCACCAGAATTTCCTCTGTTGTACCCTCTTGGCTCTTGTTGATATTAGTAGTCCATTAGTAGTGCAAGAGCATCTGCTCTTGACATTGCCTAATTACTGGCCGAGTTGCCATGGGGAAAAAGTCCAAGTTAAACACAGTTGTTGAAATGGAATGATATGTTGATGACCTGCATTACTTTCTACACAGAGTTCACTTTATGAATGATAAACCATAAAAAGAATTATCCTAGAGTTTTTGTTATTATTGCTCTTATTGGTCAACTTTTCAATACTAATCCTTGTAAGTGTTCTGCGATTGCTGACCACAGATAAGGCTTAACATTCAATGTCATCATGCTTGAGAATGCGTTTAGTAATATAGGAAATGAGCTTTTCTCATTAATTTTATAGGTGTCCTGCAATTCTCCATAATTAGCAAGGTCATTCTCTATTTTTTTTTTTAAGAATTTGACTTGCTGATTTTTTGCTTCTTTTTTTCAAATTTATACTAATTTATACTTTTGTTTTACCTTTGCAATCAGGTCCACGCTCCATCGAGTTGTAGGGAACGGTCAAGAACGGTATTCTGTAAGGCCTTTTGGCTCTCTCCCCATGCCTGCTCATTTCTTGTCTTCTTTTGGAAAATTCAGCAAAAGCCATCAAGAGAAATTTGAAGCTTGTCGAGTCTATTGAAAAAAATCCGATTGGTTGGGGTACTAGGAAGAGTAGAGTATAATTGAAGCCAATCTAAGACAGTTCTAAGCTGATTGGAAAGTGGTACTAGGTTTTAGATCACGGTTTAGTGGCAAGTCAGTTGAGCAGGTGATTAAACTCTTAGGGAATTCCTCTCGACTCGAGATTATCTTCAGGGATAATCCACATTACTTTCTGGAAAAGAAGTCTAATTGTTTTTCTTTCCCTTGTTTGCATATTTCATCCACTAACTTCTCTTTTCTTGATGAGTTTTTTTCTTTTTCTGGGGCTAAAATCTCTGTTAAAAGTATTATTTATGCTCATGTTCTCACGAAATGCAGATTGCTTTCTTCCTGGAGCCTAACCGTGATTGTCTCGTCCAGTGTTTGCCAACACGTATGTCAGAGGAAAATCCTCCCAAGTCAGCTGTCTTCCGTGGATCAGTTTCTTTCTTATATATCATTAACATGTCGCTATTTGTGTTTCTTGTGATGTCAAATCTCGGCCCTAAGATCTAGTTCTTCTCCTCCCTGATTCAAATGACTGACTTTATGCATTTTGTTTGAGTGTCGATGCTCTGCTTTGAACGTGAATGTCGAAGTAAATATTGCATGTCCAAGGATGATCCAAATTCATATGCTTGGACTTTTTGTTTATGTTAAGAGGACTCCCTCTAAGTTTTAACTCCATGTTTCATGAAGAAAAATGTTTATTCTGGAACTAGGCATTGAGCTGTACCTTATTTGATCAATTGATACGATCGTCGCATGCTCACATGGGGTTGGAACCATTTCGCGTGGGATCTAGGTGTTGTATTTATCGTAGCTACTCCAGTTATTACTTTTTATTTGTTTTTTGATCGAGACTTCACTAGTTATTAGACATGGTGCAAATTAGCAAATTTACGCCAGCATCAGATCCAAAACTAAATTTCTTCAAAATTGATTCACGTGCAGGTTTCCTCCCATCTTATGTCAGACCTACTTGGCCCAAAGATACAGCGATACTCATGCTGATTTAGATGTATATAGAAAGGAACGGGCTTAGAGTTTGCCTGTGAGGAGCAGGAGCCTGTCAACCAGCACTTGTCCAGTAGAGGGTATGCTTTGAGAGCTCGTAAAGAAGTGCATGATGAGCTTAGAGAAGAGCGTCGAATGGGGTACGTGCGCGTACATGCATATGCATGGGGTACATGCGCGTACATGCATATGCATACACGATTAATAATCTGCTTATGTTTATGCATGGAAGAAATAGTTCAGTGGCTTCAGCCGTTCTTCGGTCTTCTTGCTTCCATGATGTAGCTCCCAAATTGGCAGTTTGTACATACAACTCTTTAAGAAAGGAAATAAAAAGGGGACGCCTTGCACATTTCTTGGCACCGACTTTCCTGCGATTCAACGGACGAACAGTTGCTTCTTTACGATAGTTTCGGTCGATTGGACTGTACATGCAACTTTTGGTTATTTGGCAAGATTTTTGGCTATTTGACAAGATTTTTGAATATATGACGGGCTAAGAAGGAGAGAGAAGGCATTTCCCTGTGGGTGGGACTAGGAGTCGCATTAGCAAGAGCACAATCTGAGATTGTAAGCCACTTTAGAAACCTTTCGCTCAATACTAGAATCGACAAGCTACTACGCTGGCTGCTACTTTCCAAAAAATCTTTCTGATCTTTCTCAAAGGTGGATTAGATCAGTCCGATCTCGAAGTCCTCCCGTGACGCGCTTGACTGGCTAACGCTTCCGCTACGTTAAACCACAGGAACAAGCATTGGAAACAGAGCATTAGACAAAGACTCGGCTACCTCTTTAGCTCTGTCCTCAATGTAGGTGCAAAATCTCCCGACGCCCGAGTAGACTGATAGTGAGTTAAATTAGCAATTAACTAGTTAATTATGCTCTTTTAGCTTTCTTGTATTTTAAAGACTTAATAGATTATGCAAGAGATTGAAATGGAAATATGTAGAGGAAACATATGTTATGACATTTATTGTTCCACCCATTACACTCAAGATTGTGACAATCTTGAGTAGGTCTGTTTCAATTTTCAAATTTTTGATACTAGGAACTAAATCGATTGGTTATGGAACTAGTGCTTCCTGGTCCTAGTGATTCTTGGTTCTACTTGGAAATTATTCTGCTTTTTATATTTTGTGTAAAAAAACAAATTCTTCCAATAAAGTGTAAGAGTTCCACCTTTTCACTTCATAGCATATTTGGTGAAATAGATATGTGGTTGTTTATTCATGGTGAAGACCATAATTCAATTTTCAATTCAACCCGAGGAACCTGTTTATGTTGATTCTTGGGTAGAATTGGCGATTTTGACCTTGGAACTAGGAACCAAGCCGATCTTAGGTTGATTCTAAGTTCGTTTGAGTGGAAATCATACCGATTATCCTTAAATTCAAACTTAAATCAGTTGGTCTAGACTAATTCAATACGATTCCTAGGTTGAATCAGTCTTGATGCTGACCCTTATTTGTATTGACTCATTTTATAGTTACAGTACATAACATAGAGCATTAAGACAACGACATCTTATCTAATGAATTAAATAAGAGATTTAAAAATACTAATCATTGATATCCTTCAAAAGTCTTTTCATTTGAGATAAGGCCTTACTAGTATGCAAGAGCAATGGAATAGCTCTCCTAGAACCTGTGTTTTTTTTAACTATTAAAAAATGAAATATCACAAGAGTAAATTAAAAAGAATAAACATGCATGTAAATATAAATATTTTAAAGGTTTTTCCAATTTTAAGATCCATTTATTTCGTATAAAATGAATAAATTAAAAAATATTTTCTTAAAAATGATTAGTTATATTGAATGGAATAATTAGACAGAAAAAATGCTTTAAAATTTATAGAAAGGATTGAGACGGGGAACGAAGGCGTCACTGATGGCCGCACCGTATGCCTTTGCCGATTAATTATTTGTCCGACGCCGTCGTTTTCTCTCATTATTTTTCAGCCACTTCTCATCCATCACCTGCAACTCAAATTCCCGTCCGGCCTCGATTTTCGTCGGTCGTCATCATCACCGTGAAGTCCAGTCAGGCGAACGGGACGGCGACCATGGATGACGCGAACGCCGTCGACATCGCCGGAGTTCCGGCTTCCACTCTCAATCTTATCGACCTCTCGAGCTCCGATATCCGACGGTCGGTTTCCCTGCTCAAACAGGTCTTCGATTCTTCCGCCTTTTTCCGCTATTTTCAGTTCGATTTCCGGTACATGAAACCGAGGAAACCGAGGTTTTTTTTTGAGTCGAGAGGGACGCTGACGGATGAATCCAATCCGTTGGCCTCAGGCGTGCTTGGATTCCGGCTTTTTCTACGTGATCAATCATGGAGTCAGCCAGGACTTGATGGAGGAGGTGTTCGTCCAGAGCAGGCGGTTCTTCGGTTTGCCTTTGAGCGAGAAGATGAAGCTGCTGAGGAACGAGAAGCACCGAGGCTATACTCCTCTGTTCGATCAGGTCCTCGACCCTGCAAATCAGATAAACGGTTTGTCTCTGATCATCTTGCTGAAGATTTTACTGCTTAAAATGGACATAGATGAATAGCTGGTGATTTTGATAGCTTCTTGGAATCAGGTGGTGGTTAAGTAGCAGGTCCTAGAAAACGAAGATGAATTAGTTATTATTCCTATTTTTGATTGTATTCTTGGAGAGAACTGACACGGAAGAAGAAGCTAGTTGTTTGAAGTGCTAAGCTCTGAGACAAAGTTTTGGCTGAAACTTGTTACTACCTATCTGCTTATCATCTTCTGAAGATTGTTCGAGCAGTAATGAATTTATTGAGGTTTTATAGGAGATTATAAGGAGGGATACTACATAGGAGTGGAAGTACCAGAGGACGATCCTCGTGCGCAGAAGCCTCATTTTGGACCAAACCTCTGGCCTTCTGAGGGTAAACTGCTGTTTAACGTAATTTCTGTCTTACATAAATCAGTTGTTGATTGTGGATGTTTATTTTGGTTTCATTGTTGTATTTTGACTAGATATATTGCCAAGATGGAGGCAGGTGATGGAAAAATTTCATTGTCAAGCATTGTGAGTTTTTACTATAAATGATATGGAGCAATAGGCATTAATTTTTCTTGCTAGTTCCAGGATGTAAATTTTGTTCCATCCAAGTAAAAGATAATACAGAGATCTTCTGTTTCTCTGATGGGGTATTTTGGGTATTCTCAGTACCCGATAGTCACCATCTTCCCCTTCTATATGCATCAGATATTGCCAAGTTCTTGTAATTTTGAGGGTGGCCCAATGGGAATTAAATTGCCTCTGACTTCTGAACTGAATATGCTCTCTTGGGCTCTCATCCTATGTTGGCCAAAGTAAAACTCTTCTGGTTATTTGTAGTGGCCGATTAAACAATTTTGTGGGGTATTGTTCCAAAGCTACCATGCTACAATATGAACCACTTATTTTTAGCCGTTGAAATTTACCATTAATCACACTGACCCAGGAGCCTCAACGCAAGTGTCTAATTGCTTACAATGGGATGGCTGATATTACAGTCAATAGGGTCTCCAACTCTAAATCATTTGACCTTTAGATCCAAGAGTAATGCCTAGATAATCTTTGTGGCAAGATTAAGTGTAATTTGTTGCTATAAACAAAGCATGGTAGTCAATTTCGTAATTTTTTTTTTTTATTTGTAAATGTGCACACTCAGAAATGTGGCAAAAGTAGTTACAAGGATCATTGCTCTAGCACTTGATCTGGAGGCTGATTTTTTTGACAAGCCAGAAATACTTGGCGAGCCTATTGCGACCTTGCGCTTGTTGCACTATGAAGGTAGATTTTACTTCAATAAACTTTATATTAAACCCTGCAAATTTTTCTTCTCATCTGGTGGAAATTCTTTTCTTTGTTTAGGTCTAGTCTCTGATCCCTTTAAAGGAATATATGGAGCTGGGGCACATTCGGACTTTGGATTTATTACCTTGTTGGCAACAGATGATGTCCCGGGTCTCCAAGTATGAAATTTTCTCCTATAAAACTGTTGGTGCAGACTTTATGCCTAGTTATAATGCATGAAACTTTTTGAACTTATTCAGATTTGCAAGAACAAGGATGCTAAACCTCTGAAATGGGAATATGTGCAACCTATGAGAGGGTAAAGCCCAACTGCATTACAATGGTGAATTTGAGATGATTATGTTAGAGATCTCATATTTAGAGTAATGCTTTTGGTGGAAGATCATCATGTTAGGATTTATATTCTTATGATTCATGGCTTACAAATATAACTTGCAATAACTTTGTTTTAATCTTGTACTTCTGGTTTATTGGGGAATGTGCACTGTTTCCCCTTATACGCATGATTAAAAGATTGCTTCATGTCAGTGTTAGGTGGAATACTACCCCAATACTTGTGACAACTTTTTGACAAAAAATGCTTCTTTGTCTGACCCTGATCTGCTACTATAGTTCTTGATTGTACAAAGGCAGTGATATACCAGTTTAGAGAGAGTAATATTGTCAGATGGGTGATAAAGATGGATTTCCATTTATTAACTTAGAGAGGTGCCCTCATCCACATTTATATTCCTTTCTGCAATTTGCATCTAAGTGTACATATTAACTTCGATCAGTTTAATCCTTCTGATGCCTTGCTGATGAACCTCCCTCCCTCCCTCCCTCTTCAAGAAAACACTCTTACACACATTCTCACAATGGTATTCCACCATTCTTTCCTGGTTAATTTTGAGCAGGTCGACAGTCATAGAACTACCATGCATCATATGCATTCTAAAATTACTTATGTAATTACCCTCTTTTAGTTGTTTAGATTATTGCTTAGATTCAGTTATACATAATCATCACAAATACGGAACAGAAGAATCTCACAGTAATCCTGAAAAGTAACATTCTTTCTGTGACTATTTTGTACAGAGCATTCATAGTGAATCTTGGTGATATGCTAGAACGATGGAGCAATTGTATTTTCAGGTAATATGCTTTAATAACAGTCTATATAGATAAATTGGCAAGAGGAAAGCTTTGAACATGAAGGTTGGAGATTATCTTATCGCAGGCTACTATATATTGTTAACCTGTCCCAAACTCCAACAGAATTTCTTCTGTTGCACTCTCTTGGCTCTTTCTGATATCAGTGGCCCATTAGTAGCAAAAGAGCATCTACTCTTGACATTGGTCAGGAAAAATTTCCATGTTAAACACGGTTGTTGAAGATGGTATGATATTTTGGTGGCCTACATTAATTTGTACGTGGAGACGAATTTATGAATATCAAGCAATAAATTTGCTATTCTAGTGCTTTTATTATCACTCAGCTCTTATTGGTCAACTTTTGGTTACTAAACTTTGCATGTGTTCTGGGATCTCTGATGACAGAAACGGCTTAACATGCATTGTCATCATGCACGAGAACATGTTTAAATGATATATGAAATGAGCTTTTTGCTTGAATCTAGTTGGTGTCCTGCTATTCTCTATATTTAGCAAGTCATTCTCTATTCTTTCTTTTTTTGAATTTGAGTTGCTGTTTCTTTTTTTGCTTCAGTTTGTCAAATCTATACTTTTGCTTTGCTTTTGCAATCAGGTCCACGCTCCATCGAGTTATAGGGAATGGTCAAGAACGGTATTCTGTAAGGCCTTCTCTCTTTCCACCCACCCACCCACCCCACACACACACACACGAATATGCATTTCTCCTCATCTTTTGAAATATTCTTCAGATGCCTTTAAGAGAACTTTTAAGCATTGTTGAATGTATTGAAAAAATTCTGATTGATTGGTGACCCAAGTCGTGACTACTCCAACCAGAAAAAGGGCAGTTGAAGCTGATCTTGGACAGTTGTAAGCTGATTCAAAAAAAGGTCCTAGTTTTGAGATCACGATCTAGGGGAAAGTCAGTTGAACTTGTGATCATACTCTTAGGAAATTCTTCTCAACTTGAGATTATCATCAAGGATGATCCACATTAGATTTTGCAAAAGAAGCCTAATTGTTTTGCCTTCCCTAGTTAGCATCTTTCATTCATTACGTTCTCCATTCTTATTGACTTCTTTTGCTAATATTTCTGTTAAAAAAAGATTCTATTTATGCTCATGTTCTCACAAAATGCAGATTGCATCCTTCCTGGAGCCTAACCATGATTGTCTCATTGAGTGCTTGCCAACATGTATGTCTGAGGAAAATCCTCCGAAGTGAGTTGTCTTCTGCAAATTAGTTACTTTCCTATATATCAACAAGATACCGCAATTCTACTTCATCTCTTATCAGTTCTCAGTTCTAAGAGCTAGTTCTCCTCCCCAATTTGAATGTCTTTATGCATTGTGTTTGGCTGGCGCTCTGCTTTGAATGCATGTTGAAGTGGATATTGCATATCCAAGGATCATTCAAGCACTGTTAAGAGGACTGCATCAAGTTTAACTCCATGTTTCATGAGGAAAATATGTTTACTCGTGAATTAGGCATTGACCCGTCCCATATCTGATGAATTGAAATGATCAACCACATGCTCGCGTGCTCTCTTTACAGGGTTGGATCCTTTTTGCGTGGGGATTTGGGTGCTGCGTATAAAATAGCTACTCCATTTGTTATTAGACATGGTGCAAATTAGCAAATTTACACCAGCATGGGATCCTAAGTTTGTTCAAAATTGCGTCAATTTGCAGGTTTCCGCCCGTCCAGTGTCAGACCTACTTGTCCCAAAGATTAGACGATACTCATGCTGATTTAAACGTATACAGAAGCGAAGGAGCTTAGAGTTTGCCAGCAAGAGTGGAAGCCTGTCAACCCGCACTTGCCTGAAGTAGGGGTATACTTTGAGAACTCGTACGAATGGGCATAATGAGCTTAGAGAAGAGCATCCAATGGGGTTTTTACATCATATACAACCAATAATCTGTTTATGTTTATGCATGGAGGCAATAGCTCAGCCGCTTCCGCCTTATTTTGCCCCTAAATTAGCTGTTTGTACATGCCACACTTTAAGAAAGGAAATGAAAAGGAAATGCCACACACGTCTGAGCGCCGACTCTCCTGCGATTCAACGGATGGGTCTGTCAGCTTTTCCACGATAGTTACATAGATTGGACTGTACATGCTACTTTCTGCGTGCTTGACAAGATATTTCTGGACGAGGTGGGCGTGTCGCTAAGCCTACAAAGGATTGAAAATTTAACGGGCTGAGGAAGAGAGACCAAAAATTTCCATGTGGATGGGACTACGAGCAGCATTGGCAAGTGCATTTACCGAGATGGTAAGCCACTTTAGCCACGTTGGCCTCTACTTGCCAAAAAATCTTTCTGAGATGTTTCTAAAAGATTGAATATTCTTATATATGTATGTAAATAGATTTAGATATAGGATATACACGATCGATATTCTAAAAGCATATGTTCCATCTCAAAATGTCCCACTCAAACAAATGGAAAAAGGCTTTTTTTAACTACTTCAGATATTTAACCACGGGAGCAAATACCAATGGCTACCCTTTTTGTATCGACTCATTTTATAGTTGCTTGTTACATTACATAAAGCGTCAGTTAAAGTGTAGGCATTCGTGCATTTTTTGTACTTGGATGAGCATGCATGTAATTCATATGATTGGTGGAATGTGATTAATATGCTTCATGGAGTCATATCGTTCAAACCTCTTTTCATTTGAGATAAGGACTTGCTAATTTGAAAGAGCAATAGAAAATGGAATAGCTTTCCTAGAATCTGTATTTTTCTTAACCATTCAAAAATTAAATATCACAAGAATAAATTAAAAGAATAAACATGCATGTAAATATAAATATTTTTAAGGTTTTTCAAATTTTAAGGGCTGTTTATTTTGTTGAAAATAAATGAATTATTTTTTTAAATGATTATTTATATCGAATAGAATAATTACTCAGCAAAAATGCTTTAAAATTTGTAGAAAGCATTAGGATGGGGGAACGAGGACGTCACCGATGGCCGCACCGAATATCTGTGCTGATTCTTTAAACGTCCCACGCCGTCGTTTTCCTCTTCTTTTTCTCAGCCCCGTGTCCTCCATCACCTGCAACTCAAATTCCCGTCCGGCCTCGATCGTCGTCGGTCGTCATCATCACCGCGAAATCCGTCAGGCGAACGGACGGCGAGCATGGATGACGCGAACGCCGTCGACGTTGCCGGAGTTCCGGCTTCCAATCTCGACCTCATCGACCTCTCGAGCTCCGATATCCGACGGTCGGCGTCCCTGCTCAAACAAGTCTTCGATTCTCCCGCCTTTTTCCGCTATGTTTAGTTCGATTTCTGGTACATGAAACCGAGGAAACCGAGATTTTTCGAGTCGAGGGAGACACTGACGGATGAATCCAATCCGTTGGCCTCGGCGTGCTTGGATTCCGGCTTTTTCTACGTGATCAATCATGGAGTCAGCCGGGACTTGATGGAGGAGGTGTTCGTCCAGAGCAGGCGGTTCTTTGGTCTGCCTTTGAGCGAGAAAATGAAGCTGGTGAGGAACGAGAAGCACCGAAGCTACACTCCTCTGTTCGATCAGGTCCTCCACCCTGCAAATCAGATAAACGGTTTGTGTCTGAAGATTTTGCTTCTTAAAATGGACATAGATGCATCAGATATTGCCAAGTTCTTGTAATTTTGAAGGTGGCCAGTGGGAGTTAAATTGCCTCAGACATCTGAACTGAATATGCTCTCTTGGGCTCTTGTCCTATGTTGGCCAAACTAAAACTCTTCTGGTCATTTGTAGCGGCTGATTAGACAATTTTCTGGGGTATTGTTCCGAAGCTACTATGCTGCAATATGAACAAGTTATTTTTAGCTGTCAAGATTTACCATTAATCACACTGACCAAGAGCCTCAACGCAAGTGTCTAATTGCTTACAGTGGGATGGCTGATATTACAGTCAATAGGGTCTCCAACTCTAAATCATTTGACTTTTAGATCCAAGACTAATGCCTAGATGATCTATGTGGCAAGATTAAGTGTAATTTGTTGCTATAAATTTTTTGATGGTAGTCAATTTGGTAATTTTTTGATTTGTAAATGTGCACACTCAGAAATGTGGCAAAAGAAATGTGGCAAAAGTAGTTGCAAGAATCATTTCTCTAGCACTTGATCTGGAGGCTGATTTTTTTTAATGCCAGAAATACTCGGTGAGCCTATTGTGACCTTGTGCTTGTTGCACTATGAAGGTACATTTTACTTCAATAAATTTTATAATAAACCCTGCAAATTTTTCTTCTCATCCGGTGGAAATTCCTTTCTTTGTTTAGGTCTAGTCTTTCATCCCTTTAAAGGAATTTATAGAGCTGGGGCACATTCGGACTTCGGATTTATTAACTTGTTGGTGACAGATGATGTCCTAGGTCTCCAAATATGAAATTTTCTCCCATAAAACTGTTGGTGCAGACTTTATGCCTAGTTATAATGCTTGAAACTTTTTGAACTTATTCAGATTTGCAAGAACAAGGATGCTAAACCTCCAACATGGAAATATGTGCAACCTATGAGAGGGTAAAGCCCAACTGCATTATAATTGTGAATTTGAGATGATTATGTTAGAGATCTCATATTTAGAGTAACGCTTTTGGTGAAAGATCATCATGATAGGATTGTTATTCTAATGATTCGTGGCTTACAAATATAACTTGCAAAAACTTTGTTTTTAATCTTTACTTCTGTTTTATTGGGGAATGTGCACTGTTTCCCCTCACATGCATGATTGGAAGATTGCTTCATGCCAATGTTGGGTAGAATATTACTCCACTACTTGTAAATTTTTATGACAAAAATCCTTCTTTGTCTGACCCTGATCTGCTACTATAGTTCTTGTTTGTACAAAGGCAGTGATATGCCAGTTTAGAGAGATTATTATTGTCAGATGGGGTGACAAGGATCAATTTCCTTTTAATTACTTAGAGAGGTGCCCTCATCCACATATCCTCTCCTTTCTGCAATTTGCATCTATATAAGTGTACATTTTGATCAGTTTAATCCTTCTGGTGCCTTGTTGATGAACCACCCTTCCTTCCTTTTATCACAAACACTCTTACACACAAGCACACAATGGTATTCCACCATTCTTTCCTGGTTAATTTTGAGCAAGTCAACAGTCATAGAACTACCACAATCATGGGCATTCTACAATTACTTATGTAGTTACCCTCTTTTAGTTGTTTAGTTTATTGCTTAGATTCAGTTATACATAATCATCGCAAATACAGGACAGAAGACTCTCACAGTAATCCTGAAAAGTAACATTCTTCTGTGCCTATTTTGTACGGAGCATTCATAATAAATCTCGGGGATATGCTAGAGCGATGGAGCAATTGTATTTTCAGGTAATATGCTTTAATAACAGTCTATATAGATAAATTGGCATGAGAAAAGCATTGAACGTGAAGGTTGGAGATTATCTTATGGCAGGCAACTCTATATTGTAAACCTGTCCAAAACTCCACCAGAATTTCCTCTGTTGCGCCCTCTTGGCTCTTTCTAATATCAGTGGCCCATTAGTAGCAACGGTTGGTGTCCCTGCTCAAACAAGTCTTCGATTCTCCTGCATTTTTCCGCTATGTTTAGTTCGATTTCTGGTACATGAAACCGAGGAAACCAAAAATTTTCGAGTCGAGAGGGACACTGATGGATGAATCCAATCTGTTGGCCTCTACGCATGCTTGGATGTCGGCTTTTTCTATGTGATCAATCATGGAGTCAACCAGGACTTGATGGAGGAGGTGTTCGTCCAGAGCAGGCGGTTCTTTGGTCTGCCTTTGAGAGAGAAAATGAAGCTGCTGAGGAACGAGAAGCACCGAGGCTACACTCCTCTGTTCAATCAGGTCCTCGACCCTGCAAATCAGATAAACGGTCTGTGTCTGATCATCCTGCTGAAGATTTTACTGCTTAAAGTGGACATGGATGAATAGCTGGTGATTTTGATGGCTGTAATCAGGTGGCGGTTGAGTAGCATTTCCTAGGAAAGGAAGATCAATTAGTTATTATTGCTGTTTTCGGTTGTATCCTTGGAGAGAACTGCCACAGAATTAGGAGTTTGAATTGCTAACACATGGCCATGAACTCAAGTCAGAGATTTGGGTGAAACTTGTAATTACCTATCTGCTTATCATCTTCTGAAGATTGTTCGAGCAGTAATGAATTTATTGACGTTTTGTAGGAGATCATAAGGAGGGATACTACTTACGAGTGGAAGTACCAGAGGACGATCCTTGTGCGTAGTAGCCTCATTTTGGACCGAACCCCAGGCCTTCTGAGGGTAAACTGCTGTTTAATGTAATTTCTGTCCAACTTAAATCAGTTGTTGATTGTGGATGTTTATTTTGGTTTCATTGTAGTATTTTGAGTAGACATATTGCCAAGATGGAGGCAGGTGATGGAAAATTTTGTTGTCAAGCATCATGAGTGATGATATAGAGCCATAGGCATTAATTTTTCTTGCTAGTTCCCGGATGTAAATTTTATTCCATCCAAGTAAAAGATAATACAGAGATCTTCTGTTTCTCTGATGGGGTATTTTGGGCATTTTCAGTACCCAATAGTCACCATCGTCCCGTTCTATATGCATCAGACATTGCCAAATTCCTGTATTTTTTAAGGTGGCCCAATGGGAGTTAAATTGCCTCTGCCTTTTGAACTGAATATGCTCTCTTGGGCTCTTATCCTACGTTGGCCAAATCGAAACTCTTCTGGTTATTTGTAGCGGCTGATTAAACAATTTTCTGGGGTATTGTTCCAAAGCTGCTATGCTACAATATGAACCAGTTATTTTTAGCTGTCAAGATTTACCATTAATCACACTGACCAAGAGCCTCAACGCAAGTGTCTAATTGCTTACAGTGGGATGGCTGATATTACAGTCAATAGGGTCTCCAACTCTAAATCATTTGACTTTTAGATCCAAGACTAATGCCTAGATGATCTATGTGGCAAGATTAAGTGTAATTTGTTGCTATAAACAAAGCGATGGTAGTCAATTTGGTAATTTACTTATTTGTAAATGTGCACACTCAGAAATGTCGCAAAAGTAGTTGCGAGGATCAATGCTCTAGCACTTGATCTGGAGGCTGAATTTTTTGACAAGCCAGAAATACTCGGTGAGCCTATTGTGGCCTTGTGCTTGTTGCACTATGAAGGTAGATTTTACTTCAATAAATTTTATAATAGATCCTGCAAATTTTTCTTCTCATCCGGTGGAAATTCCTTTCTTTGTTTAGGTCTAGTTTTTGATCCCTTTAAAGGAATATATAGAGGTGGGGCACATTCGGACTTCGGATTTATTACCTCCTTGGCGACAGATGATGTCCTAGGTCTCCAAATATGAAATTTTCTCCTATAGAACTGTTGGTGCAGACTTTATGCCTAGTTATAATGCTTGAAACTTTTTGAACTTATTCAGATTTGCAAGAACAAGGATGCTAAACCTCCGACATGGGAATATGTGCAACATATGAGAGGGTAAAGCCCAACTGCATCATAATTGTGAATTTGAGATGATTATGTTGGAGATCTCATATTTAGAGTAATGCTTTTGGTGGAAGATCATCATGTTAGGATTTATATTCTTATGGTTCATGGCTTACAAATATAACTTGCAATAACTTTGTTTTAATCTTGTACTTGTGGTTTATTGGGGAATGTGCAGTGTTTCCCCTTACACGCATGATTGGAAGATTGCTTCATGCCAATGTTGGGAGGATTACTACCCCGATACTTGTGACAACCTTTTGACAAAAATCCTTCCCTGTCTGACCCTGATTTGCTACTATAGTTCTCTTTTGTACAAAGGCAGCAATATGCCAGTTTAGAGAGAAAGTAATATTGTCAGATGGGTGATAAAGATGGGTTTCCATTTATTAACTTAGAGAGGCGCCCTCATCCACATATCCTTTTCTTTCTGCAATTTGCATCTAAGTGTACATTTTAACTTTGATCAGTTTAATCCTTCTGGTGCCTTGCTGATGAACCTCCCTCCCTCCCTCTAAGAGAAAACACTCTTACACACATGCATACAATGATATTCCACCATTCTTTCCTGGTTAATTTTGAGCAGGTTAACAGTCAGAGAATTACCATGCATCATATGCATTCTACGATTACTTATGTAATTACCCTCTTTTAGTTGTTTAGATTATTGCTTAGATTTAGTTATACATAATCCTCACAAATACAGGACAGAAAAATCTTATGGTTATCCTGAAAAGTAACATTCTTTCTGTGATTATTTTGTACAGAGCATTCATAGTGAATCTTGGTGATATGCTAGAACGATGGAGCAATTGTATTTTCAGGTAATATGCTTTAATAACAGTCTATATAGATAGACTGGCACAAGGAAAGCTTTGAACATGAAGGTTGGACATTATCTTATGGCAGGCTACTATATATTGTTAACCTGTCCCAAACTCCACCAGAGTTTCTTCTATTGCACTTTCTTGGCTCTTTCTAATATCAGTGGCCCATTAGTAGCGAAAGAGTATCTACTCTTGACATTGGTCAGGAAAAATTTCCATATTAAACACGGCTGTTGAAGATGGTATGATGTTTTGATGACCAACATTAATTTCTACACAGAGACAAATTTATGAATATCAGACAATAAAATTGCTGTTCTAGTGCTTTTGTTACCACTCAGCTCTTATTGGTCAACTTTTGGATACTAAACTTTGCATGTGTTCTGGGATCTCTGACCACAGAAAAGGCTTAACATGCATTGTTATCATGCACGAAAACGTGTTCAAATGATATATGAAGTGAGCTTTTTGCTTGAATCTAATTGGTGTCCTGCTATTCTCTGTATTTAGAAAGTGATTCTCTATTCTTTCTTTTTTTGAATTTGAGTTGCTGTTTTTTTTGCTTCCGTTTGTCAAATCTATACTTTTGCTTTGCTTTTGCAATCAAGTCCAGGCTCCATCGAGTCATAGGGAATGGTCAAGAACGGTATTCTGTAAGGCCTTCTCTCTCTCTCTCTCTCTCTCTCTCTAAATTCTGGCACTCTTAACTCTTCCATCGGGTGGTCCATGTTGACAATTCAAAAGTTTTTAGCACGCATCGACTTTGGATGCATCGTCTCTTCATCTTTCAAGCTTTTATGCTGAGGCAGCGGACTAAAGTGATTGACATAAATGGACAGGTTTCCAGCTCATTCTCTCTAAATTCTGGCACTCTTAACTCTTTCGTCGGGTGGTCCATGTTGACAATTCAAAAGTTTTTAGCACGCATCAACTTTGGATGCATCGTCTCTTCATCTTTCAAAGCTTTTATGCTGAGGCAACGAACTAAAGTGATTGACATAAATGGACAGGTTTCCAGCTCATTCTCTCTAAATTCTAGCACTCTTAACTCTTTCGTCGGGTGGTCCATGTTGACAATTCAAAAGTTTTTAGCACGCATCGACTTTGGATGCATCGTCTCTTCATCTTTCAAGCTTTTATGCTGAGGCAGCGGACTAAAGTGATTGACATAAATGGACAGGTTTCCAGCTCATTCTCTCTAAATTCTGGCACTCTTAACTCTTTCGTCGGGTGGTCCATGTTGACAATTCAAAAGTTTTTAGCACGCATCGACTTTGGATGCATCGTCTCTTCATCTTTTAAGCTTTTATGCTGAGGCAGTGGACTAAAGTGACTGACGTAAATGGACAGGTTTCCTGCTCATTCTCTCTAAATTCTAGCACTCTTAACTCTTTCGTCGGGTGGTCCATGTTGACAATTCAAAAGTTTTTAGCACCCACCGACTTTGGATGCACTGTCTCTTCATCTTTCAAGCTTTTATGCTGAGGCAGCGTACTAAAGTGATTGACATAAATGGACAGGTTTCCAGCATTGATTGAGAGCAATGTTTTCGTCCGTATGTTCAGTGGCTTCTCGAGGGTTTATGTCATTCGTCCAGTGATGAGGGGATATGCTATGTTCGACGTTCGTGTACTGTCTCCATTCATTTAGTCATTGGATTTGTGCCACGTGACGTCCCTCTCTCTCTCTCTGCCCATACCCACGGCAAGGAGAGCACCCGATGAACGCCACTGCAGCCGCTGCCGGCGGCAGCCACGTTTCTCTCTCTGACAGATGCCCTAGATCTGGGTTTTCTTGTGCTCAGTCCGAGATTGTTAGGGTCTCGGCTCAATCATGGATCAAGGACTCGAATCAACCTCGAGCCATCAATAATTAACAGCTGTCTCCACGTCTCTCTCTCTCTCTCTCTCTCTCTAACACATGCCCTAGAGCTGATCTTTCTCGTGCTCGGTCCGAGATCATTAGGGGGGATCGAGGACTCAAATCAAACTGGAGCCATCAATAATTAACAGCTGTCTCCGCGTCGTCATTTCTATTGGATTAATCCCATACAGCATCCACAGAATATATTCCATTGTCCACTAGTCCCAATGATTTTTAAGTTGTTGTAGTCCTCCAGGGATCCTAGAAAAGTGCAAAAGCCGTCAAAATGAAGCAACAATGACTTGTTATTGCTAACAGAAGTTAAATAAGTGACCCTACCTCATTAGAAGTTCAAGGCAGTGTTTCAATTCCAGTTGGGGTGTTTTAATTTTTTTATATTTTATGGTTGTTCTAAAAGATTAAATTATTATTTGAAAGTGTGGAAAGACTCAAAGCCATGACTTTCTATTATGATACCATGTTAGATTTTGTAAGATTATTGTCAATTGTTCTAAAAATTTAAGGTATTAGATGAAAGTGTGGTTCAATATATATATTCTATCGTTGATTGTCTTGTTGAACCAGCCGATCGGCTATGAGTCATCACTACTACTGATCCTTTTGCTACACATAATGGAAAAGGGAAAAGAGAAATGTGATGATGCAATAGTCTTATGGGAATGATGGATAGAGCTCAAGACGTGGATCTTCTATACTGGCGGGGACAATACAACAGGGGATATGATAGGACACATCCGGGTGTGCTGGAAAATAATTTCTGGGATTGAATCATGCCCGGGTTTGGCACCACATGAAGAAGCAATCCGACAAATTGCGTAATCACATGAAAGTTTGGAAGAGATTGAAAGAATAGAGATGGGTCGCGTGGTGGTGGGGGAGGGGGAAGCTCTTTCTTTATCCAGGGAGGGACCATACTCGCCCAGGCTCGATCATGACCGTGCGTACCCTGCCTGTCCTCCCATGATCGGTCAGCGTGCGCGGGTCCGTTTCACTTGCTTAAGGAGAAAACAATGAACATTTTATGTACGCGCTGATTACGTGACCCCGGTGGCGTTGAAACGAGTCAATTACTTTTTGATAAATCAATCAATTCAAAGGAAATTGGGTTCCCCCTTAGTCTGGAAATTATTGATGTCGAGTGGGTCAACTTTCCCACCGGTCAATACAGCACGGGATTACAAGTAGTTCTGCGTCATTATCGTGCTATAATTTCTAGTTCATGTACCGGGTGTATGCCACGAGGTGCGACAAAATTCATTGTCTTTGTCCCCCTTTTCCTTCCTCCTTGCAAGCCAGTTCAGTTCCCTGTTACCTGGAGCTCGACTATTATCCGCAGGAATATTCTTGAAAAAGAATTATTATTGTGGAAGATTGATTAGGGCGAGGGACCAACGCAGCAAACTTTTATTCCTTGAGAACGGGATAATTATGTTTATTTATGAAATTATGGAAAATAAAGGCAACTTTGAATGTTCAGCTTCTATGTATTATACTCTTTATGCAACATCTCATTAGTGGATAAGGAGTTTCGATTTAAGATCTTTAGTTAATTCATTTGGCCTTTTGATGAAGAGGGAGAACATCCCAAGGTTGGTCCCCATTGGCGCCACTAATCACCTCGATTTGGTTGCTGGGCACTCCTAGTCCTCAAAGGAGGGAGGGAAAGAGGGTTAAGTCGAAAGGAGGGTGCGATCAAAAGATATCACAACAGATAAGGAGGGGGTGGGGTCGGGTGGGGAAGCGGGAGAGAGAGAGAGATCGCGACCGGGATGAAAGAGACAACTGTGACTAACGTGGGGGCCCGCCACTGAGGTCGCTTTCTTCCGGGGTCCACCATTGTGAAGTTATCGGTGACAGTGGATCTAGATGTTGACAGCAAATGCGACACCTATTTTTTGTCGGTGTTTTATATTAATGAGAACAAAATTAAAAAATGATTCATGCACATTAAAACCCATCATATTTGCTTAGATTGTCTCTTAAAACCCATCTCAGCCTATTATATGAAAGCTTGAGTAACTCATTTTTCCCACGATCCGGGCAAAATGAGTCCAAAAATGAATCGAGGATTCGTATTGCCACTTCTATCCCATAATTTTTGGAGTCCGTAATAATTAATTAATTTGATGATATCACGTGAAAATGCAAAGTCCGTAATAATTACTATCACTTTTATTGGTGGTTGCAATTTTCAAAATTTTGCTTGTCTGTAATGATTCTTGTCATTGGTGTCTATCCAAAATCGAAAATCATCATGGGATGATGATTCCAAGTTCGGCAGCATCAAACAACCATGACTCGAAAGCACTAAGTCCACCTTAATTTCAAATCCAAATTGTTATCGGGTGCAATTAATTTCTTGCAAAAGGCTGGGCACAAATGGAAAATATCTACACAACGATAACACGAGGATATTGTTAATAAAAAGCTCTAGGAACAGTTGGTAAGCAATCAAATAAGAATATTTATGTAAAGGAATAATGACACAAATAGTCGTTGAACTTTGATCTAATATGCAGTGCGGTTTCAAATAAAATATAATTAACAAGTGCTCCGAATGCCCTCGTTAATAAAAGCATCCATAAAAATGAAAAAAGCACACACGTCACTCTTTAAAATCTATCTACCGGATATTGCAGTTTATCGAATAGACGTTCAAATAGTTTTGCATGTTGAGCAAATCCAGATTAGACAAACACCAATATTTTACAAAGTTCTTAGGTCATTCAATCAAAGATATGTTTAATCAACATAATTAATGACTAGATGATGAGCCATGCCGAATTGTGCGAATTTCCATAGAAATATAAAATAAAATGGAGCACGAAATATTTCTGCATTAATACAACGTTGTTTATAATGTAATAATGAATTAGCGCATACACGTTTTGCTACTTTCATAGATAGAGCATCAAAATATTTTCTTGACTTGAGAATAGTCTAATTCGAGCAAGATACGAATCTAAGAGGTAAACTTAGATAAAATATTTAAGGAAGATACTATTACGATATATTGACATAGATCATGTAGCATTCTCACAGCAGCAAATGGTTTGTGAAAGCATGTGTAGTTGCGAGTCAAATATGTTGAGCTTAGCATTTGATCCAAAAACAGTTTTGATTGCCAAATGTGAGCTATTTATTTAGCAACTTTGCTCAAAGTCAAAGGATGCGTTTGTTTCACGAAAAATTGATGATTTGGAAAATATTTCCTCTGAAAAATGATCGTTTAAGTCACTTATAAAAATGAATTAATGAAAAATATTTTCATCATTTATTGAATTGTTTGGACATAGATTGTTACCAAGAAATCACATTTAGGGTTTCAAAAAATCACAAGTTAATGGACATGCCGGATATAAAGAATGGAGAGAGAGAGAGAGATATATTCTCCTCGATCAAATTCTTATGCATTGCCTTCATTTTGGGGCCCACAAGTCTTGTCATTTAGTCGATTTTCCACTTTAGACTTAACTCTCTTAAAAACGAACCCATCGGACATGTCTTTATTAAAATAAATTTACATGGAAATTGTCGAAGATATGTTGGCAAAATCACTCAAGGGGACCATTTTTTATAAGTTATGCTATTATAGTAACTGGTAGAAAAATTGTGACATGAAAATGAGCATAGTACGTAATTGAATGACATTGTTAGTGCGATTTTTCCACTTTTGTTATATACAACTACAAGCTCAACGGTTGTGCCCCCACGTCCGTGGATATAATAGGAGCAGAAGGTCTAACTTACGTCAACCCATGCCAAGGTTAGTTTCTTCACATTTATGGTCATGTGTGTTCTAATGAAATGACCAAGTTCATTGTACCTCTGGAAAATTTCTATTGGAAACAAAGGTAGAAATCAAGGTCACATGAATAAACCAAAGAATCTTGTCTCATTCAACGACTTATAAGTTTATTTTCTTTTTATTATTTCGATACCTCCTACCGTTTAGCACAAAAGATTCAAAGATGACTCAATAAACATATTTCTAATTTTTTGAAAGTTTTTTCTCATATTTTGACATAGATAGCGTTGCTATGAAGCATAAGTGCGATACTCTGAATTTAATGATCATGTTAATGAGTACCTCAAAGTACTTAATGATGGGAAAAAATTCAAATATTATTATATAAAATAAAGAGAGCATTCTGCTTTCGACATCTCAATCATCTTTTTCTTCTCGCAAATATGCTTAATTTATTTATATATCTTGTTTTTGGTCAGATGCTTAATTTATTTATTTTATAGGTATTGTGTCATTGATCAATGCATAAGGTACGAAAACGTAAAGAACAGACTATAGATGTGATTGAGGGACATCATTTGATCGTCAGTTTTTCTTTACATTGTTTTTTTTTTTTTTTTTTTTTTTCTAATTGAGACAACTATTTGGTAGTGTCGCGACCAAATTTTCGGGTGTGAACCACATGGTTTGGTTAATGGACATTAAGCCTAAATTTGGTTCGGGCTCGCAAGCCCATACCATTTCGCGACTTAGGTTCAAGTTCTTAACATGCAATTGATCTTCCAATGAGGAGTCGCCATTAATTTATTTTTGGTGGGTCGATTAAAAATCCAAGTAAAGTAACGGGAGATTTACTTTACTCTTACGAACCAAAGATTTGTGAGTTCGGGGACTTAATTACGTTATATTTCTCTAACGCCCTTTCGGTACCTTTCTCTTTTATATTCAAAAATGTTTGGCAAGCGGTTTAGATTGATTTTTAATTTATTTCCTTAACATGTGAGGTGATCATGCGGGTGCGCAATCCACCAATCTAACACTCAGATAAATAACAAATAAATTGCAAGCAACGAAAGCGTCTGCAATGTTAAATTAAAATCCACATCAACGAACCTAGATATGGTTTCTAATTAACATGCAATTTTTTTTTTATTTTCACTTAATTAATGAAAATCATGCAATATGCAATGCGATATTAACTAAATGACCTAATTGTAATGACATGTAATTTCTAATTAAATGGGCCTAGCAAAAATACTAAATGAGATATATCTTAGTGAATCTAACCCTAATGACGCACATGTGACATTTTTTCTTTTTTCCTAAAAGAATGCATTTTTATCCTAAATAATAAAAGTAATTTAACCTATGACATTTTTTGTATTTTTCATGAAATTCGGAATTAAATAAAATGTGAAAATTACCTAACTAGATTAAGATCCCACTTAATTTATATTAGGAATTAGATTGAGCCACATCCTAATTTAAACTAAAATATTATCTTAACCCAAATAATCCTAAAATGCATTATATCTAAAAAAAATACCTAAACTTATGATAAATTAAAAAATTATCTAAATTAAACTAAGTGCAATTTTTATCCTAATATGCAATGACGTGCAAAATATATCCTAACTCTACATGATATATGCATGAGGATTTTTTTTTGTTTTTTTTGTTTTCTTTCTTTTCTTTTTAAATTTCGAAATTAATAATTGCCAAATAATTAAACATGCAATCTAAGTTAAAAAAGAACTAGTAACCTAAATTAATTGATTTGATTTTTTTTATTTTTGAAAATTCGAAATAAAATTCCTATTATGAGCATGCAAACACTAAAACTACATTTCTTTTTTTTTTTTTAGAAAACTAATCTAAGTAACACCACAAAGCAAATCAAGTAATATTGATACCTCAATTGACAAACCATATTTCGCATGAGATAGGATTGACGGGCCAATTTCACATAAATCACGAATCGATCTCGGGTGAGATTGGATTACGATTTTTAAAGTAATTGCAAGTCGGATTTCGGGCGTGAAAATCGGATTAACAATCACTAATTTTAAGGTAATTTCATGTCGGACAATTCATCATTGCATCAAGGAATAATTATACTAAAAAAGAGCAAATAAAATAAAATAACAAAAAATAAAATAAGATAAATAAGTAAAAACTACCTAATTTTTCTTTGGTTTTTTTTTTTTTCAAGCAAAGCGGTAACGTAATGGACGCCCCGGTGAGGGGGGTTTCACCGTCGGTCACTGGCCGTCGGAGCTCCAGCAAAGGGGGGCCAGCAGTGAGCGGATCAGCGGCGAGCGGTGACATCGCAAGGAGCAGCGGCAGGAGGCCTCTCTCAGGCTGAGGCAGAGAGTGGAGCACCTCGGCTCGGGCTCGGGCAGAGGCGTCAAATCGCCTGCAAGTCGCTGACCGGAGTAGCACCGGAGGAGATCTGCAAGCACAGACAAGACAGCAGCGTCGTCGGAGCAGAGGGGCTGTGATCCGGCTCAAGTCAGGCTCCGGGGCAGGTGCAGCGACGGCCGGCACTGGGAAGAGGCGGCAGGAGGCTCGCGGGCCGGTGGGACGGGCTCCGTCGATCGGCGATCGGGGCGGCACGGCGATGTCGGGACAGGAGCACCGGAGCTTCAGACCTGCAGGCGGAGAGATCCCGACGTCTGGACCACGGATCTGCCGCGGCGGTAGCTCCACGAACTGATCGGGGACGGGCGACGCACAGCGGTGCTCTGCGTCGGGGCAACGCAGATCGTCAGGGCTCGCGGACGAAGACTGGCGGTTGCGACGGCGCGGAGGAGGGCGGCTCGGACGAGGGGCGGCATCGCGAGCTTCGGGCGGACTGGCGGGCGGCTCGGATTCCGGCGCCGGCGCGGCGTCGGCAGGGACGGGGGTTTCGCCGAGGAAGACGAAGCCCCTTTTCTTTTTTCCTTTTTTTCACTCTCTTACCTCACTTTTCACTTTTTGCTTTTTTGTGCTTTTTTTTTTTTTATGGAAAAGGAACCACCTTGCTCCCCACCATACGCGACTCCTTTTATACACCAAAAAATTGTATCCCGTGGTATATTTCATTGCCAACTTTGCTCATGCAAAATACTATTGAATATATCATCCCACCCACGCAATATTTTTTGTGTTTTTCCAATATTTCATTTGAGAATTTCCTTTCCGTCAAAAATACATCCATCGCCAGATATCGGTATATTTAAATATACGAAAATCCCAAATGAATATGTGAAAAATTTTTCAGACTCGCCGCATGGGTCCAATATAATAAACAAAAATGTTCCTAAACTATATGCCATGTGATTTTTTTATTTTGGTAAAAATTAACCCTAAAAATTATGCAAAAATTTAGGTGTTAACAGGTAGGTTTTGATATTAAACATTACGCACAGGTCAAATTAGCGAACCGTTTATTGATGCAATCAAAAGAGACTACTCATTATGGAGAAGTCCATCTTTTTATTATTTGATGATGTTCTATTGGCTTCCTTATTGATGTTTTGCTAGATCTTGGCGAGGGTGAAGGAGTGGGTATTACAATTTTACAATTTAAAGTCACCATGAGATGCACAAATTCCGCGTAATTTTCTCCTTCAAACACCACCTTCATAAAATTGTTATTAATGACATATTTGATTTAAACTAATAAATGAAAGGATGGCAAAAAGAAATACTAAATATATTACGAATCTAATTAGACCGATTGAAAGTTGCGGGAAGATATTTCACATTAATCAAAAGTGATTTAATTGAATCGATTGAAAGTTCAAATATGACATGAAGCATTGACAAAATTTGATAGACTTCTAATAACATTATCTCTTCCAGGAGTAGGAGCTTTCAATTAGTCATCTTCCAACGAGACACTTGATATTGCCCCTACAAGAATGCCTCGACAATTATCACAAAACCCTTTTCACATTCATGCCTTGGAGCATTGGTCCAAACGTCTATTTGTACCCTCATAGAGTTTGAAAGTAAGCGTGAACGTGTAAACGTAAGAATGGGCCGTAGACATGAGTGAGGGACATCATTTGATAGTCAGTCTTTCTTTACATTGTTTTCTTTTTCTTTCTCTTTTTTTTTTTTCTAATTGAGACAACCATTTGGTAGGTTTTGGTATTGAACACTAAAAATAGGTCAAAATTAGCGAATCATCTATTGATGCAATCAAAAGAGACTTTGTTCATTATGGAGAAGTTCATCTTTTTAGCATTTGTTGATGTTTTGTTTGCTTCCCTAATGATGTTTTGCCAAATCTAGGCGAGGGCGAAGGAACATATATTATAATTTTACAATTTAAAGTCACCATGACATACACAAAGTTCACATAATTTCCTCCATCAAACACTAGCTTGATGGAATCGTTATTCATGACATATTTCATTTAAATTAATAAATGAAAGGATGATAAATTAAAAAAAAAAAAAAAACATGTTAAATATATTACGGATCTAATTAGATCCACTAAAAGTTGCGCGAAGAAATTTCATATTAACCAAAAGTGATTTAATTGAATTGATTGAAAATTCAAATATGACATGAAGCATGGGTAAAATTTGACAAACTACTAACAACATTATCTCTTCCAGCATTAGGAACTTTCAATTAGTCAACTTCCAGTGAGATAATTGATATTGCCCCCACAGGCGTCACGACAATTATCATAACATCTTGCCTTGGAGAATTGGTCCAAAGGTCTATTTGTACCCTCACAAAGTTGAAAGTAAGTGTGAACATGTGACGTAACGAATGGGCCATAGATGTGATCGAGGGACATCATTTGATAGTGAGTCTTTCTTTACATTGTTTCTTTTTCTTTCTTTCTTTCTTTTCTTATTGAGACAACCATTTGGTAGGTTTTGGTATTGAACACTAAGAATGGGTCGAAATTAGCAAACCGTCTATCGATGCAATCAAAAGAGACTCTGTTCATTATGGAGAAGTTCATCTTTTTAGCATTTGTTGATGTTCTATTGGCTTCCTTATTAATGTTTCAGCCTGTCATCTGTTCCAGCAACTTTACTGATCAAGAGGCTCTCCTCCACTTTGAATCGACGATGGAAGTCGACCCGACGAACACCATCAAAAGCGGCAATTGGACCATGAAAGCAAATTTCTGTGAATGGATTGGTGTCATTTGCAGCAACCACAAGCATAGAGTCACAGCTTTAAACCTCTCGCACATGGGTCTCCAGGGAAGACTCTCTCCCTACCCTGGGAATCTTTCTCTCCTGGTTTCTCTTGATCTCCGCAACAACAGTTTTTATGGCATGATTCTAATAGAAATTGGTCATTTATGCCGCCTCAAAGAACTTATACTCGAATTGAACCAATTCAAAGGAAACATTCCTCCTATCTTAACCCAGTGCCAAAACCTCGAAGTCATGTCACTCGCAACGAACAGGCTAACAGGTGGAATACCAAGCGAATTCGGCGCCTTCCCTAAGTTGCAACAACTGGATCTTAGCTCAAATGACTTATGGGGTCAAATTCCAAGCTTCCTAGGGAACGTATCCACTTTGCAAGTCATTATATTGGCCAACGCCAGTCTCACAGGTTTGATTCCTTCAGCACTTTTCAATAGATCGCTCACGTGGGTCAATTTGACGGATAATTATCTCTCTGGAAGTCTTCCCTCTGATCTTTGCTACCGCTGGCCTAACATACAAATGCTTTCACTACATCAAAATCAATTTGGCGGCCTGCTACCAGAGACGCTGACCCAATGCAAAGAGCTTATCATATTGAGGTTGTCATACAATCGTTTTCACGGAAGCATTCCTCGAGATATAGGCAGCTTGCAAAAGCTACAAAGGCTCTATTTTGCTGCTAACAACTTGACTGGGACGATTACTCGAACCATCGGTAACATGTCGAGCTTGCAGTGGCTGATCATAGGATCTAACTACATTGAAGGGGAGATTCCGAGTGAGATTGGCAATTTGGTCAATCTGCAACAAATGGTCCTTGCGGAAAATTTGCTAACCGGCAAAGTACCTCAAGAGGTTTTTAATATTTCTTCGCTCCAAGAGCTTAGTTTGATGTTCAATTCCCTCTCTGGAAGCCTTCCCTCAGGTAGAGACCTAAGCCTTCCGAATTTGGAAGGTCTATATCTATCAAACAATGGCTTTAGTGGCAACATCCCGCAGTATTTCTCGAATTTTTCGAACCTAATCGTTTTGATGTTTGGTTCAATCAACTTAGCGGACCCATACATACGAGTTTGGGCAACTTGAAGAACCTCGAAGTAGTTGATATTGGGTTTAATCAACTAACAAGGGAGACTTATAGTTCAGAGCTTGGTTTTCTCTCTGCTTTATCTAGTTGTCTGTTGTTGCGACAATTGTGGTTGGAAGGCAACCCGCTTCGTGGCTCCATACCAAAATCTATCAAAAACTTCTCCAGTTCCCTACAAATTCTAAGTGCTCCCAATTGTCAAATAAGAGGTCGTATTCCTGAGGAAATAGGTTTCTTGAAGAGATTGACTTTTCTAAAGTTGAGCAATAATGCTTTAGACAGCAACATCCCATCATCGATGGGAGTACTAGAAAGGTTACAAAGGCTGTATCTTGATAACAACAATCTTGAAGGACTGATCCCCGATGAGATATGCAACTTGACAGGTTTAGGAGAGTTGCTGCTCCAGCAAAACAGGATATTGGGATCAATCCCGAATTGCATTGAAAACCTTAGCAGCCTTCAAAAGTTTCTCATAAGCTCGAATAACATGACATCAGTTATACCATTTAGTCTGTGGGGCCTTCGAGAACTCATCTTTCTCAATCTGTCACTCAATTCTTTCATTGGAGGACTACCACTTGAAATAGGGAAGATGAGAGCTATAGAGAGCATTGACCTTTCTTGGAACCGACTTTCTGGTGCCATACCGAGTTCTATCCAGGAGTTTGAGAGCCTTGCTTCTCTCAACTTGTCAAGGAACTCGTTTCAAGGATCGATACCGCAATCAATTGGCCATCTCAAAGGGTTGGATTTCCTTGATCTCTCCCACAATGAGTTATCGGGCACGATACCTGAGTCCATGGAAGGACTTGCATATCTGCAAACTTTGAACTTGTCCTTTAATAAGCTATTAGGAGAGATTCCTAATGGCAGGCCCTTTGGAAATTTTTCGGCTCTTTCTTTTATTGGGAATGAAGCACTTTGTGGAAATGCGATTTTTCAAGTCCCACGTTGCAAAGTAAATGGAACGAAAGCATCAAGGGACAAGCAGCTCCATATACTATACATTATTGTGCCAATTGTATTAGCTATACTTTTAGTTCTCGTCATTTGCTTGCTTATAAAGCGTGGGAACAACAGTAAAAAAGCTTCAATTTCTATGGAGAACTTGACTAGAATTGACCACCCGATGATATCATATCGGGAGCTTTGCTTGGCTACTAACAATTTCAGCGAAAGCAATTTGCTCGGAGTAGGAAGCTTTAGCTCTGTATATAAAGGGACTCTGGCTAATGGGATAGACATCGCGGTCAAAGTATTGAATCTCCATATTGAAGGCGCTTTGAAAAGTTTTGATGGTGAATGTGATGTTTTTCGTATGATCCGACACCGTAATCTCGTCAAGGTGATCAGCACCTGCACGAACGCCAATCTGAGAGCTTTGGCGCTGCAATACGTGCCTTGTGGCAACTTGGAGAAGTGGCTGTACTCCAGCAACTACAACTTGGATCTCCATCAGCGAGTGAAGATAATGGTCGATGTTGCAACGGCGATCGAGTATCTCCACTATGGCCAACCAAAGCCCATTGCACACTACGATCTGAAGCCTAGCAATATTCTTCTAAATGAGGACCTAGTTGACAAGTCTGTGACTTTGGAATTGCCAAGATTTTGGCTGAGAACAAGCTTGAAACACAAACCCGAACTCTCAGCACAATTGGTTACATTGCTCTAGGTACATTTGTCAAATATTAGCTAATTCAAGCCTTTGATTTCCAATATAATGGTATAATGTAATAGAGATATATTAGCACTCGTATGCCTCTTAATCTTATTACTTATGTTCCAAAAAGAAATAGATCAATTGCTGATGTTCTTATGTCACAAACTATGATGCTTGCAGAGTATGGTTCGGAAGGGAAAGTCTCGACAAAAGGAGATGTATACAGCTTCGGCATATTGTTGTTGGAAGTGATTACGAGGAAGAAGCCAACCGGGGAAATGTTCAATGCGGATGTCAGCTTGAGGCAATGGGTAGGTGCAGCAATTCCAGAGAGAGTGCTTGACATTGTGGATAGCAAAATCCTTCACACAAAACATGAAGATCCAATGCTTTCGAAATTCCATAGCATAGTCTTATTAATACTAGAGTTAGGACTAGAATGTTCAAAGGACTTGCCCGAGGAAAGAATGGACATGAAAACTGTCATGGTTAAGCTCAACAAGATCAAGTTGTCACTTCCTTAACAAGAAAACAAGGCCGAGAGTAGCTTAGAGAAGTTGAACATATCATTTTCATATTTTTTTACTCAATAATTTCATTTCTATTGCATTGTGTATACTACTCGGCAAGATAGTTCCTAAACTTCTTTTAAGCTCTCTGAATCAGAGAAAGCAATGCAAAACGCGAATAGATTTGCAATCGATGGTCTATCTCATGTCCAACTTCAGAATGTGTAGCAGTTGCCATGTTCTCTAAAAAAAACTTTGTCTGAGTTGGTAGATTTGCCAGTGATGAACATGGTTTCCTTGAAGCTTGAAGCTCGACGTCTTCTCGCGTCACGCCGGGCACAGCCCACGAGCCTTGCATGTCAAGCTGGGCAGGGCTAACCTTTTCGGCCCGCACGCCAAGCCTAGGCCGAGTACCTGTTTGGGCCAATTTGGATCCCTTTTCTATTTTAAAATTCTCCTTTTATTTTTACAAAAAATACATATAATTTATTTTAATCCGACAAAAGATTATTTTAACTTTTCCATACTAAAATTGTAAAGCAAAATCAAACTAATTGGAACGGATAGTAACTTGGCGTTAAAAAAGAAAATATAGTTACGATGTCCGCATTATACACCTATACAGTCATCTTCATTCACTATGAAATGTCATAATGGATAGTAATAAGACCATCCTTTCAATTGTATGGAGAAATAAAATATTGAAAGTCATTTTCTAATTGTTATAATTTTTCCAAGAGGCAAACATCAAAAAATATTTTCGTATTCTTTCAATGATTAAAATAAACATTGATTCAAGGGCACTGTAGAAACGATGAAATATAATAGGCCTTTTCTTTTGTCTGTTATCTTTTCTTTGGCCTGTTTTCCATTGTTCTCTTTCAATTTTAATTACATTAAAATATTAAAGTAATATGTAACTGAGGGCTAAATGAGAAATCAAAAGTGAGATAAAACCCATTTTTGACTTAAATATGTAGATGAAGGGCATTTTTCGTTTTGATGGAAAAAAAAAAAAAAAGAGGTTATACAATATGAATATGAGTAAAAACTTATTGTCATTGTTTTTTTCCTTGAAGTACAAGTAGAATGATTTTAAGTAATCACTTCCAATGAATTTTACAAGAAAATTTTCATTGGAAAAGTATAAGAAAAGTCCTAAATTTTTGCATTGATGCCAATTTAGTCATAAACTATTTATTAGTGCAAATTTAGTTCTAAACCTTTTGACTTAGTACCAATTTAATCCTAAACATTTTATTGGTATCAATTTAAACCTAAAACAGTTGATTTGGTGTCAATTTAGTTCTAAATATCTTGATCTATTGTCAATTCAATTTTTTCAGCTAATTTTGGCCGGATATTGTTGATGTGAACGCCGATCGGCTAATAATATCTTAATATTTTCAAATTATTTATTAATTTATTTCTTTTCTTTTCTTTTTCTTTTTCTTTTCTTTTTTCATTTTCTTTTTTTTTCTCCTTCCCCTCCTCCTTCCTCCAGCTAGTTGCCAGCTGGGTGAGGCCGCCCTCACAACCACTGGTGAAGCCTTGCTAGTGACCGGCGAGGCTTACCAGAGGTTGAGCCTGTATAAATCAATTGGCGTGAGGAAAGCTTTGAGCATGAAGGTCGGGAATTTTCTTATGGCGGGCTACTGTAGATTGGTAGCCTGTCCCAAACTCCATCGGACTATCTTTTGTTGCACCCTATCGGCTCTTGCTTATAAATGAAGTTAGTTCATTTTAAAAACCCATTTAAACCCATTTAATGCGGGTTTTTAATTTAGAACTAATAATGGTCTATATCTTAATTTAAGTTGACAACTCACTTCCAAAGATTTAAAATATGGATCTGCAATCTATTTTGACAGCCTCACTGCCCTAGTTGTACCCTAAAATGACTTCCCTAGGAAGCTAATAGGTGTCGTGTAATTATCCATACGGTCTTCTCGATTTTTTATTTTTTTCAATAAGTGCATTGAAAGCCTTAAAGCTTTTTGCAGAAGTTTAATTAAATCCTAAAATTTTCAAAAAGTGCAATCAAGTTTTTTTACGAAAGTATAATCAAGTCTTAAAACTTTCAAAAGCTCAATGAAATCGTAAAATTTGTTACAAAAATGCAATCGAGTCCTAAAATTTTCAAAAACTACGATTAAGTGAAGAATTTAATTGAATCAATTTGACAAACTTTAGGACTTTATTGAATTTTTTTAAAATTTTAAGACTCAATTATATTTTCGTAATAAATTTTAAAGACATTCAATGCAATGATCCTTTCCGGCCAATTCAGTCCTTTCCGGCCAATTTTGGCCGGATTTTGCGACTGAACACTAGCCGACTAACGTGGCGATCGATCGGCGCGTGAACAGCTTTTAATAATTTTTAATATTTTAATATTTTTTTTTTTTCTTTTTTTCTTCTCCTCTTCTTCCTCCAATCGGTCGCCAAACCTCGACGACCGGCTAGAGGCGATGGCCGGCGAGGTTGAGGTCGACCTCGCCGGCCACCTCGCCAGTGGCCGCGAGGGCGGCCTCGCACGGGGCGGCGAGGCTCACCCTCACCGGATCTGGCGAGGGCGAGCCCCGCCAGCTTGGCACGAGGAGGCCAGCTCAATTCGATCAGCTCCCGAAGCCGATTCCCGATGGAGCCAACAGCTCTAACCCTAGCCAGATCCACCAACGCCACGCTGGAGTTGGTGTTCCCCGAGGATCTCCAGCACCTGATGGCTCCGCCCCCGGAGAGCACTAATTCCTTGACGGCGTTCCTCGGGCTCGCCTCGACCCAAGCCATCGAGCTCCTCCACTCACCTCGGTGGCGGCAGGGGCAGCTTCGCTTTCGCCGTGGATTCCGACCTCGCGGTGAGGTACCCCGCCTTCTTCGGAGAGAAGAATGACTCCCTGGAGACGAGCTCGCAGAAGGTGAAGAGCGAGCCGTTGATAGAGTCCAACTCAAACCTCAACTCATCGGCAGATCCGGCGAGGGGCGAGGCTAGGCCTTGAGGGCGGCCTCACGCTGGGCAGGCGAGCCTCGCCGCCTTGTGCGAGGCCACCCTCGCGGCCGACCTCGCCGGCCGTTGCCTCTGGCTGGTCGTCGAGGTCCGGCAACCAGCTGGAGGAAGAAGAGGAGAAAAATAAAGAAAAAGAAAAATCAAAAAATCAAAAAATAAATAAATAAAATAAAATATTAAAATATTAAAATATTATTAAAAGTTGTCCACGTCAATGCGGATCAGGCCACGTTAGCCGGCCGGCGTTCAATCAGCAAAATCCGGCCAAAATTAATTGGAAATGACTAAATTGGTACAACGTAAAAGACTAAATCGGTACCATAAAAAGATTTATGACTAAATCAACATAAAGACAAAAGGTTTAAGACTTTTTTGACACTTTTCCCTTTTGCCAATTAAGTCTATACGACCAATTTTGGCTATAAATCACTAACATGGACAGGTAGCATTGACACTTTTAAAATAATATTTTAATGATATTTTTATACTTTTTGAATCTTTTATGCTTTTGTCTATTCTTTTCTTTTTTTTGGTTTTCTGAGTGTTTTGGAGAGAGGGTCCACCAGCCACCCTCACCGGCGGACGCTCGCTAGCCACAAGTGAGGACCAGCCGACCCTCGTCGGCCCTAGGGGAGGGCATCAAGGCCCTCGCTTGTGGCTGGCAAGGGTCACTGCCCTTCCCCTACCAGCCAAAGATAAAAATTCAAAATTATTATAATATCATTAAAATATTATATTAAAAAGTGCTATGTCAACGCTAACCATCCACATTAGTAATTTTCGGTCAAACTTGACCGGATAAACTCAATTGACAAAATGTGAAAAGATTTAGAAATTAATTAATAAAGTTAAAAGATTTATGATTTAATTGACAAAAGCATAACATGTTTTTCAACAATTTTCTTGAAAATTCCCACTCGAGTTGAGATTATCTTCACATACGATCCCTGATCGTTTTCCCTTTCCTCCTGAGCATCTTTCATTCATTGCCTTCTCCATTCTTGATGGCTCTTTTCCCTTTTTCTTTTGCTGATATCCATGTTTAAACGATCCTATTCATTCTCATGTTCTCACGAAATGCAGGTTGGATTCTTCGTGTATCCTACCCATGATTGTCTCGTCGAGTGCCTGCCGACGTGTACGTCCGAGGAGAACCTCCCAAGTCGGTTGTCTTTCCAGTCGGGGCTGGAACCTCTATTCTGCGGGCTTTTCCTACGAGGATTTGGGCGCTGTATTTGTCATCAGCTGCTGGACGCCGTGCACATTAGCTAAAATTATCCAATCAATTCTAAACTTATATTAGCAAATATTATCCAATTTAGCTAAAATTATCCAATCAATTCTAAACTTATATTAGCAAAAATTATCCAATTAATTCTAAACTTATATGAGATGTCAATTCAATTCTAATCGTTCGAATATGATCAATTTAATATTAAATTTTTAACTAATGATCCAATCATCAATTCAATTCACCGATTGATAATCTAATCATTAACAATCTTCCTACGTTAACTAATGATCCAATCATCAATAGCTGTCCTATATGACAAGGCCATGTCAATAATATATCGATAATATTTAACAACAATTGATCGGAATGACCACATTAAAATTTCATACAAAAATTTAGAATTAAAAAAATAAAATTATAACTGAATTAGCATCCATGTAATACGTTTAGAACTGATAAAATAGAATAATTTATGACCGAGTTAGCATCCATATAATACATTTAGATTAGTAATTTTCCCTTAGCAAATTCATACGAGCATGGAATCCTAAATTTGCTCGAAATTACGTCTTGTGCAGGTTTCCTCCCATCTTATGTCAAAACTACTCTTCCCAAAGATACGGCGATACTCTTGTTGATTTAAATGTATACACAAGGGAAGGAGCTTAAAGTTTGCCAGCGAGAAGCAGAAGATTGTCTTCCATGGAATGCCTGCCAAAAAACCCTAATTACTTTCTCCGAAACGTTATTTCACAACTGCAACTTTTTAGGACTCTTTTAAGAAAAAAAGCAGAAAAGGAAACGCCCCACACATCTCAAAGCACAAACTCTCCTGCGATTCGACAGGCGGACGGTTGCCTTTCAACGATAGTTTCGGTAGACTGGACTGTACATGCAACTTTCTGCGTACTCGACAAGATTTCCTGGACGTGGTAGGCGCGTCGCTAAGCCTGGAATGGGTTGAAAACACAATGAGCTAAAGGAGAGAAATAAATATGTCCATGTGGATGGAACTGTGAGTAGCATTGCCATAGTGCACTTACCGAGATTGTAAGCCACTTCAGCTACGTTGGCTGCTACTTGCGCAGAAATCTTTCTGATGTTCCTCAAAGGTGGATAGATCAGCCCCTTCTCAAAGTCCTCCGGTGTCACTTGACTAGCTAACGCCTCCGCTATGTTATGACACACAGAAACAAGCTTTAGACTGATAGTAGCCTGCTTATTTCACTTGAGCCTCAGTAAGTAATAAGCATGTAAGTAATGGCGCGACATGAATTAGCAGATTCCTTACAGGCGGCTAGAAGCATTTGATCATGTACACGAAGTGTCCCTGAGATGACCAAACCCAGCCCCAACCCAGGGAAGATGTAAGCATTGTTGGCCTGGAGTACAGGAAAAAGCAAAGTCCAGAACTCTATACAAACACGAAAAGAAATAAATAACTAAAGAAGGAGACAAGGGATGAACCCTGAAGAAAAGGTTTACCTGGCCTGGTACAAAAACCCTGCTGTTGTACTCAACGGAGTGGAACGGGCTTCCGCTAGCAAATACAGCACGACCCTGCGATTGGGTTATTGTGATATCGTTATCAGAGGGCGCAGGATGAGGTACTACATGTTAACAGATGAGTTTTACATTTACCTTGCTCCAGGAGTAAGCTTCTTCTGCCGTGCACTCGGACTTGGAGGTTGGATTGGATAAGGCCATAATAAGAGGTCTCTACGTTACGGACCGACAAAAATTACAGTTCATTTTGTTAACGGTGTAGAAGAGAGGCAAAGCAGTAATGTTATTCCCTGGATAACATTTCCATAGGCTTTGATTTAAGGATGAACATACCTCGGTATAAGAGGTCATGGCCTCAACAACCTCCTTTGTGAAAGCTCTTCCTACTCCAGCTGATCCAATCAAAATCGTGGGCTTGAGTGCCTGAGAAGGACGGTAAATGCGTGATGAGTGAACAGAAATAAAGACAAACGGTCACTTTCAAAGGGAATGTAACAGAACTAGCAAGGAATAGTTTTCCCACCTTGACAGCACTCAGAAGATCCTCGACAGGTTCATGTAGATGAGCCCAGGGCTTCTTAGGCTCTCACTGGGCTCGGCCCGATTCCGCTCCTCTCCGCTCCGGCTCGTTGGCTCGCTCGGGCTCGTCTCTTTAGTTGAGGATGGTGAGGACAAACGCCCAAAACCATCCGATGTGCCTATCTCTGGCTTCACGATCCTTGACACCTGGCTCAGTTACGAACCTAGGTGCAATCTAGCTCTGATACCATGTTAAAAAATTTAATTGAGTGCGGAAGCATGTTGGATTTTGCGGAAGTGTGTGTGTGTGCAAGTGTGTATGAACTATGGCAAAGGAATGAGAAATAATTTGAAGTATAAAGGGCATGGATATGGGGGAAAATATCTTCATTAGTTGAATAAAGTAGTTTGATAGAAATAGTCATGGTGGAGGATTTTCCCACACAAGATGGACCTCTCACACTCTCGGTGGAGGGTTTCCCCTCACCCTCTCTCGGTGGAGGGTTATTCCCTCACACACTTCTCAAATTATAAACTACATGCCTATTTATAGGCAATTACAACCGACTTAGTCACCGCCCTAGACAGCTAATTTCCTTCTTCTCCAAGTACACTTGCTGCCCACGTACTCTTGATCCTTCTTTCTTCATGGTTAAGAGTCAACAATTGTGGGCTTTCTTTCACGTTCACCTTCCTTCTTGCTCTCTTGAAGACTCCAGCAGCCATTATAATAATATTTTAATATGTGCCCATCCTCTTGATCAGCTTGTGGGAGCTTCTTCACGTGTTTCTCATGCACGTAGATTGCATGTAGATTTCTCTAGCTCATTCTAGGTTTCTCTTCTATGCTTGGCTTCTTCACATAGTCTTCAAGTTCAACTTGGACTCTTCTTCTTTTCTTGCATGCACGTGCAATGTTGCCGACTCATTCCTTCTCCATTAAGTTAGTAGTTTCTACACTTTGTTAAAAATGAATCACCAATTTCCAACAGTGTTGAAGTGAACCCTTCCGAGAATTAACAATCAGCCCCTGCCGTAAAAGATACGAGGAAACTATGATATATCAAGACTTCTTTTAAATTTCTTTTGCAACTGAAGCAGCTAGTATTCATCAAAATATCTGTAACCTTTGAATCAACTAGCCAAATGTTTTTCCGAGTCTCCTCCACTGGAGCTTCTGCCTGCAATGACCATAAATCCACACTACAAATAATGAGATAAGAAGATGGTCTCTGACTTGCTGTGGATGATATGAAAACCTAACCATGAGGAATCTCCAAACCAGAACAATAGATGAGTACCTGCTTCGACATCTCGAGAGCTATGAGTTCTGCTACGCCAGTCCCTGCCTGCTTTGAGCATATCGTCAATGTTAGATCAAGTTGATCACATCTAGGGTGGAATCTATTGAGGATCTTAACTTAATACCAAGACAAGAGAAATTAAACTGCCATCTTGAAGAGATGGACATCATGTACTACTAATTCTTCCAATAAGCTTCAGTTAAGAAGAAAAACATGAGTAGAAGGAAAACCCACTTCTCCTGCGCCAAAGAACAAGAAAGTGTGGTCTGCCAAAGAGCCGCCGACAACTTTGAGTGCTGCGAGCAGTCCTGCAAGAACTACTGCTGCTGTCCCCTGAACAGAATGTGTATCGTTTACTATACATGATCGCAAATGAAAACGAAATCCATATAGAACAATGCATTATACCTGTATGTCATCATTGAACACAAGATGAGTTGTACCATACTTTGCAAGCAGTTCAAAAGCATTGTGGTTTGCAAAATCCTCAAACTGCATAGCTTAATGAAATATTAGTATCCGATAACATCAGAAATCACAATAATTTAGAAACTTCTTCATGACCTAACTTGGAAAAGATCCTTACCTGTATGAGAACTTCTTCTCCATAATTCTGTTTGACAGCATTCATGAACTCATGCAAAAGATCTGCGTACTCCTGCAAAGATGATGTTATCTGCCGTGACATTCATTGTTAAACTTACGTGACTGCCGACTCTGTAAGGCATAATATATTAAAAAAGGACCTGTCCAGTTGCCCTTCTCTGTCTGAGGCCAATGTAAAACTCATCCTTCAACAAATCCTCATTGTTCGTTCCCACATCAATTGTCACTGGTAAACACTGCAAAGAGAGTCCAATATGTGAATTCTTAGTTACAAAGAGAACATCTTAGAGCAAAGCAATGAGGCTTGTTAGGTTAAGTTCAACAATTTGAGTTTGGACTTCTTCCCACTAAGATAAAGAAATAACTTTTACACTAAAGAAATTCTAAAGGTGGACTCGGAAGGTTGCGGACAGAACTGTTTCCAATAAATACTTACTGCTGAAGGACGGACTCCTCCAAGGGCTGTGTACAAAGCCAATTTCCCAACAGGAATGCCCATCCCCTAATGAAAAATTTTCGCAAGAAGACTCATATATTAATCATCATAATTCATCAGCATAGCTTATGGCATAAAGTTGAAACACTAGCATCACCTGGCAGCCAAGATCTCCAAGTCCCAAGATCCTCTCGCCATCAGTCACAACGACAACCTGAATGCTCCTTTCAGGCCAGTTTTTCAGTGCCTCGAGAACCTTACCTCTGTTACACGTTGATCAATGTCAGAGCTGCATTTTAGTGGGACAACCCGCAAAGTAGGCAAAAATAACACCTTTCTTTTAGACTTATGAATAGACCCTCAGGGCGCCTGAAGATGCTCCCATATTTCTGGCAAGCCTCACCAACAGTTGGAGTATAGACGACAGGGAGCAACTCCTCGACGTTGTCGATTAGAAGCTTATAGAAGAGCCTTTCATTCCTCTCCTGCAAACCGAAATATGTAGGGTTAACTGCCACATCCCGATAACAAGGACAAGTAAGCCAATTACTACAATAGAGGCATTGAAAGCTCAATGTGCCTCGTAAATTTATGGGAATACTTCCAAATTACGGTAAAGGGCAATAGGGTAATACTGACAAGAACCCGTCATACAATCCAAAATTCCAGAATGATCATATCCTACTCAAGTGCAACTTGTCCAAATAAGAAAACGCAAGTTCATCCCATTATGCTTTACAATCACCACATATGCGGACATATATGCAAGCTTGGATGCGTCGTTCACAAACGCTGAGAAACCAGAACAAGATTAGACATGGTGGCGGGGGGTACCCGGAGGTCCATAATTGCAATGTACTTTTGCAGCGGAAGCTGATATTGCCAGAGATTATGCAACAACTTCTTCTCCTGGTCAGCAAAATCGATAGCGATCAAAGGAGATTGACACAAGAATGTTAATAACGTAGGAATAGCCATACTAAAAAAATAATAGGTTGATGATGATGAAGCAACCTGAAGACGTTGAGAAGCAACTGTTGGAGGCAGAAGACCACGCAAATAATGAGCGTCCCTCTCTCTCTCTGTAAAAGCAAGTCCCTTGTTGTAGCGAGGATCTCTCAACAGAGATACCCCACTGCACCATGTAAAACTTGTTAAATTACCTCTGAATTACAAATCTCTCTCTCTCTCTCTCTCTCCCCCTCCTATAATCATTTCCTCTTTAACAAGCTAACTCCAAACCAAACACTCCACATTCAAACATGTAAAGCGTCAAATGATCTAAGAAAGCAAACCTCGCAACAGAGAGAACCCATGGAGTGACGAACTGGTCCTCAGTGGCACGATCCTCGCCGTAAACGTCCTCGATCCCACCGCCCACTTTGGATTTCGGCTCGAGCACGGGCGCGCCTTCCCTCAGCTCCTTCATCGTGCTCTCCATATTCACGGCAGTCTTCCTCTCTCCTCCCGATCAAAGCCGCCGTTCAACCTCGATGCCGCCACAATCAACGGCGGAGACAAAAACTCCCGCGTAGATAGATATTCGAACGACGCAGTGAAGCTTGAAGACGAAGATGAAGATGAGGATGAAGAGAGATCGACCCTGTTCTGCTGCGAGCATTACCGGCGACGGGTCGGCTCTTCTCAGTCATCGCGGCGATGATCTACTAGTAGCTCACCGACAGAAGAGAGAGTTGCGAGCACAGGTGTCGGGCGGTGGCGATGGCAGTCGGCGCGATGTCGAGTGCATGCGCGCATTCAAAGCACGCGACTCGTCGCCTTTCGACGCCATGCAACGGCAGACTTGTCGGGAGTGGACACGAATGTGCGAGGAAAAGGGCGTCCGTACAGTCATGGGCCCGACGGCCCGAGGACATTCTTGGACGGGTTTGGGCAGGGCGTTTGATGAGAAAACCCGGCTCAGTTGAGCCCGAGCCCGATCCCAGTGCGGCCCAAATATTTACCACGGGTGGGCTTAGGCTGATATGTAGGCCCGACCTTAATGCACGGACTTGGACAGGCTTCGGCAAGGGCTTCTAATAAGAAAACCCGGCCCGGTTGAGCCCGAGCCAAGCCTAGCACGCGAATCTTCTATATAAAATCTTTAGGAATTATATCATAAATAATCTCAAATTAATATACCTATGATAAATTTACTCCTCATTAATATCCATTAAATTGTCAAATTAGGTAACACTTGACAGTTAATGAGTTTACCATTTTGGAATTTTACCATTGGTTTACAATCAAGATGAAGATTCTCATTGTAAATTATTAACCCAATATGTTGAGCTGCATTTGACAATTTGTGAGTTTTCATTATATTAATATAAGTAAAAAATAATTGAGAACAAATTTATCATATGAATAAGTTAGAAGTTTTTTGAAGTCAAAAAATTAATATGGTAAATTTATCACAAATATATAAATTTGAGATTTTTATAATATTAGTATTAACCAAAAATTTTACAATAGGCAAGCCTAAGCAAAAGAGTTAAAACTTTTAGACCCCTAGGATTATTGCCTTAAAAAAGCGCAATACAAGTAACAATTTTTAGAAAAATATTTTTCAAAATATTCATTTTTCACAAAACAAACGCAATTCAAAAAGCAACTTTTCTACCGTAAAAAATAAGAGGTCTAAAAGATAAGATAGATGAATAATTATATTTATGCTAAAGCCAAACCAAGTTCCATCACATGACATTAACATGCTCCCCTTAACCCTTGCCCCTCTCACTAAGACTATATAAGTAGTGATTTCAAATCAAGAGGTTAGTCTTACACTAGTAACTTTACATAAAGACAGTTTGGTTAGAATTGACAAAAAGTCACCCTAATGCCACTCTACAGAATCATACATGAGATTTTCACCGCATACGGCTCCTCATTCAATTCTTTTGAAGTGGATTATGCACCGTAATACATCTAATGATCCTAACACGTACGTACACCTCATACAGCTCCTCATTCAATTCTTTCGAAGTGGATTATGCACCGTAATACATCTAATGATCCTAACACGTACGTACCTACATGATGCATGGCACAAAAAATTTCCGCGACGAGGCACTTTTTCTCCACCGACGAGGCGACCGACAAACCTAATTATACACCCGTAGCTCGGATTTACAACGTCTGTCCTCGCCGATGTTAGGTTTCATCTGAAGATTTCCTTTAGAACTGAGGGCAGGCAGACAATCAACTTCTGCTCCTGCTTAATGGCATAAATCCGGCAGAGTGCAGGACCCGCCACTCTCCAAGCAAATCCGCATTTGCTGACGTCATTCCATCGCATCGCATAGTCATATGTAATGTTATAGATTGCGAGAGCCTCGGTAAAAATATCTTCCTCCTTCCTCGGGCTCTCTTCAAACTCCGGTGCACCATATAGCAACTGCACCAGAAGAATTGTGCAAAAAATGAATTTTCCTAGAATCAGGTCTCTCCCCCACAGGAAGTACACAGAATGTCTGTGTCCTCTATGACTTTGTTTTCCAGAACCCTGCTGACTACGACTGGAAATCATGAATGAGAAGAGACTAGATGAACAAACCTGTTTATATTTGTTTATAACGTTGTCGGCGGAAGAATTCTTGCCTTCTGCACCTTCCCCTAAAGCAGCCACCATCTCCCTTCTATATTCCGTGTAACGTCTTTCCCACTCCATTCGGCAGTCCCTCGGGGTTTCCACATCAAAAAGGGAGCTTCCAAATCCCTAAATTTAGCGCAATTAGAAGTCAGTTCCCGCAAATTTCAACAGCAAAGATGAAAACAAAAATTGGAGCTGATCAATATTAAGAAGCAATAAGTACCAGCAGAAGATGTTATTTGACCACACAAAATTTGTTCATTAAACTCATTGACTTGGTGATAGGATGAAGTCCTCATTAACCGACTTCCATCGAGAAAGAGTAATTTCCATTTTCTTAGGCCAAGAGGTGAAGGCGTGATCTCATGTCAACTTTCTACTTGCATAATCAAAATATCACCTGGCTTCATATTGTATGAAGAGCCAAGTGAGAGCAGCCAGTTTGAATAAGCGTTATCCCATTCCCATACTTATTTATCATGCAACTTCACAAAAGGTCTTGAGAGTAAGGCGAAATCTCACCTTTGCCAGTCGGAATATCTGCCTGGTATGATTCTACCTTATCAAAAATCACTCCAAGGATAGAATTGGAGTGAAAGGAAATGGATTTATCCTTTCCCATGTAATGTGGGAAAGTTTCTGCCTTCAAAGACTTGGGAACTTCAATCTGGTCTCAAATACAAAAGAAAGAGTCGCTATTTAGCCTTTCAAGAAACACTACCATCAAATAGGCATATCACATGACCAAGCTAAAGAAGATTTGAAAAAAAAAACAGAGGCGAACAGAAAAAATCACATATTTATATGCTAAGCAACAAAGATGCATCACTCAAAGTTTTATCCAACTCACAGTAAGCACTATGAAAATATACCAAATTTAGCAGAGCATGCCCCAGGGCACTTCAGTATCTATTGCATACTCATGAAATGGTAGATTAAGCTCTAAATAATAATACTAAATACATCATTAGACTTGTAAAGAATTGAAGCAAATACAAGTGAATCGAGAGACTCAAAATCTTATCTTGTCCGATACTTAAATAACAAAAAACACAAGATAAGAAACTGACCTTGAGTCCACTATTCTTAGGAGCATCTAAGGCATCATAATATATGTCAATCAACTGACAAAGGTTTCTCTCGACCCGACGTTTTTCATCAACTTGATCACTACCAAGTGTTAGAAAACGATCCATCAATGCCTGCCAACTATCAGCTGCAACACCAACTGTGTAACTGAAAACACCATAGAAAATGTCAATTTTTCCCAAGCGATGCCATATATGCAGCACAATCAAGTGCTATAAGTAGATTACATTAATCTTCACGATCATCTTACTTTTTCACCAAAATAATCATCAAATAACGAATCGTGTTTTTCATCTGACATTTTAAGATGGAAAAACCTGGAGCCAGCTCAATGACACTAAGAAGGCTATAAATCTTTCCTTTATATAATACCCAAATTATGCCTCTACTTACTGGCACATGCCTAGCTTTTAATCAGGTCAGCAAACATAAATAATACACAAAGCACATGAGAAGTACTTGGAAAAAATATCGTGATTGCATCATATATAAACAACACTTCATTGACGGCAAATTCAGCATAGTGATGCAACAGCAAACATCGAGCTTCTTAACCTATTTAATAAAATAACTGGAAGTTTTGAAAGCTGAAATGACCCACCTCCATCAAAGAATGAAAAAGTTCGTTAAAACCAGAGACCTGAAGTCCAAGTTTTCAAAGGAAAAGTACTTCCATGAAAAAGCTTTTCAATGAACACTAGTGATTCTAAGTCTAAATGAAAAGAAGCAAACTAAAGTAAATTTAGGGCAAAAAACCTAAAATATATTTTGGCAACGGAAAATACAAGCGCAAGAAAGGGAAGATGAATGCCTCCATAACACAATTGGCCAAACCCCTCTAGAGCCCCCAAAGCCCCTTCTAAATGCTAAACCAAACGGGTCCTTTGAGGGGAGACGCCGTCTAACACAAAGGGGGGACACTACGTTTTCACTATTATATCCATGTTACTCACCCACTTTGATCAACAAACTCCAAATTCATTATATCAGCCCACCCAAAAAATATGCAGCGAAGAATCGACATTGAATATCTCCATCTTCTTAATCTTAGTGTGTTGCTTCTGTGTAAGTGTGTCAGCGTGCGTGCATTCGTGCGTAATACATGTGTGAGGTGTGTTTGCAGCAATGGTTGAAAAAGAGAATGAGCATGGAAATGGGGACAACCATTTTGAAGTAGATTTGGCTAGAACAGTGAGCAATAAGTGCAAGTCTATGCAGCTAGGTTGACTGTTTTTTGTTTTCCAGGTATAATAGGAACAACAGACGATGATAATTTTGCTCTTGCAGAGGCAGCAAGGAATATCATGTGAAGAAATCATAAATCTTTTGCTGTTCAATCTTAAAAATGCAGCCAAAGGAGGGAAAATTCATATTTTTGTGAGGTATTTTACAAAAATAATTTGCAAGAACTTTCTTTTTTTCCCAAGTTCTTAGATCATTCTCTTCAATCACAAATAGTTCCCCACTATGGAGTCTCAGACTTATGGCACTGACCAAAAAGCAAATGCATATTCAAGCGCCTACCTTGGGTTAAATCTAGTGGTCAACCATAAATCAATCAGCTCATCTTCCAACTCCTCAAAAGACAAGTCAATTGGCTTCTTGCAGTTCATATCTTGCGCTGCAGAAGCAGATACCCATGGCTGGCTCGGTCTAAAGTACTTCAACAGCTGACAAATGAATTGCATGCTCAATTAGGGGTTGTTTGAAAGATTTAACTGACATCATTCGGCAATCAACAAATTTTGTAGATAGTTAAATGATCACTGCCAAACTATAACCAAGGCAACCACTGCAAGGTAGGCCTCACAAAATGACAGAACAAGAATGGTATATGATGCACCAATGAGTCCATTATCAGGAACATAGCCACTGACTCATGATTCACCCTTGATGCAAAAGAAAAGGGAAAAAAAAAAGGACAGTTGATCCAGGTATCTACAACTGCAAGATATAATAACAAAGATTTTAGATGGGTCTTGTTAATGAGTGCCGCAATCCTTTAATAAAGAAATGTTTTCATTTCCAATGCATCGATTACAAATAACACAAGAGACAGTGCATTGGTAATTAAATAACAAGCTCTCTTATATTGGCTGTTTGACAGGTGCTCCCATCCTTCTTAAGATGCTTGGCTTGGACAGTTAGCATGTGAATGAACTCTCCTTGCCAACTTAGGTGTGTTAGGAACAAGAAAATGAAATCAGCAACATCAACAGATTCTTGCGGGGTCCAAATAAATAGGAAATAAAGAAAAGATCTACTCTTACAAATTAATCTCTATCAAATTTGAATATCAGAATAGTGGATATAGTCATGATTCAATGGGCTATAGATCTACTTGCTATTTCTTTTGTTGTGCTAGACAACATTGCAGAGAAAGACTGCATTTCCAGCAGGATGAAAACAGAAGTGAAAGACTGCATTTCCATTCTGCCAAATCCATGTTACCCAAGAGATTCAAGAAAAAGCAACAGCAAAACATCTTAGAAGTAGAAATTATCCAAGGACATTAAGGATGGAAATCCTGTTCCAGTAAAAGGCCCCAGTTGGTCATTCATGTTACTCCACTCAGTTTAAAATTACTTTCAAAGTCTAGGCCTGTACGCCAAAGGAGAGACGAAAGAGGAACAGGCACATGCATAAAGAGTGGCTGAAAAGGCCATTATACATTCCTTATGAGCAAAGCCAAACCAATGAAAGCAAACATGGACATGAACAGTTTTCCCTGTTGTTCAGGAATTAAGCTCAGGCTCATCTTCTCCTAAAGGTCTGTCACAATAGTAAATAACATGTATGAATTTCATATAACTTTTTTCGTTAAACTTCTAATAACTTAAGTAATTGACCATATTAATTCCTTTTCCATTGGCCATACAACAACTGCTTAGCCAAGTTGGAACCCAGTTACAATGACATACAACTATTCTGGGTATAGTTTGAAGAACAGTATGCATCAACTTTAAAGCAAGGGAAATTTTGAACCGCAGGAAAATCTCAAACTCTGCAGTCATGAGGTACCACACATAATTCCAATGCTATATTGCATGAGACATTTACAGGAACAGAATGATTGAAACTGCAGAAAAATTGTCTAATGAGAAAAAGGATGGTGAAAAATACTATCCAACTATCAAAACCTCACTAGAAAGAGGAAAATCATGAAAGGATTTTGAAACTGCAAAAAGAAAAATAAAAAGACTAATTCCTGTTGTGGGGGAAAAGGAAGGGGGTCCAAGGTTGTATCATCATTAGCTAGCAAAGGACGTCAACCAAATGTAATATAAGACATCTAACAAGAATGAGCGAATCTCATATAAACACCAACCTGAGGGTTCCGTGAAACCCAATACATATCCCCATCGAAATCCCCACCAGCTATTTCATCGGCCAAGGAGCGCGGTCCACTAGTAGGGAAAAATATAGCATACTTTGAATTTCCAACTTTTGTTTCCAGAGCTTCCACATATGTAGCATTCAAAAGATGAATATCTCCGAAGTGCAAACCAGGATTGCGGTATACTAATACCTTCCCTGAAATTTGTCCACTGTCACTGCATTGATGATTCAAGCAAACTATTAAATAGTAACTAAATTAAACATGGGTTGACATGGGTTAACAAGAACATGGGTTAACAATAGGTAATTACACCTTTTCCCCAAAGTTGTGAGTATCAAACTCAAACATGGGTTAACAAGAACAGAACCATGAGATGGGATGTCATCAAAGCAATATAACACCATTGATGTCTAAATCCAAGGACCAGATATGGAGGCATGTAACTAAATTAAACATCTAAGCCCCAAACAAGCATAGCTACAGTTATTAATTGGCAAGCTCATTAAATGAATAAGCAAAAGCACTTACAAATGGCATTAGAAAAGTAGGCTAGGATGATGATTATTTTAACAATTAAAATAAAAAAAAAAAAAAACTATGCGTATCTAATAGTTGTGAAGACTGACCTTTTACTTAAATCATAAAACATGATTTTATTTGGAAACAGGAACAATAGCAAATCTTTTAATCAGTTGCCTTATAAGACAAAAGACCTATAAAACAGAATACTCTAATGGATCATAATGAAGATACTAATCAACGTGAAAGTAGATCCTGCCAGATAAAAAGGAGTCTAGCTTTGACATCCCCCAGGAGAGGGCCAAACCGATTGCTTGATGTCAACTGCCAGCCAAACCATATTACACTCATAAAATTCTAATGGAAAGATAGAAATAAAATGACCACAATTTTGGGTATTCACTTAATCTTGTTAGGTATAGGTGCCTTTCTTCTAGTATTCAAGGCTCTTTATTTTGGAGGTGTATATGATACCTAGGCTCCGGGAGGGGGAGATGTAAGAAAAATTACCAACTTGACCCTTAGACCAAGTGTTATATTTGGTTATTTACTAAAATCTCCTTTTGGAGGAGAAGGATGGAATGTTAGTGTGGGTGATTTGCAAGATATAATTGGAGGGCATGTACGGTTAGGTTCCATTTGTATACTTGGCGGAATCTGGCATATCTTAACCAAACCTTTTGCATGGGCTTGTCAAGCACTTATATGGTCTGGGAAGGCTTACTTGTCTTATAGTTTAGCTGCTTTATCTGTTTTTCAGGTTCAGGTCCATAAGCAGTGACAATTGCCCTATAAAGACTCACTTTCACTATGACTCCGGTGGGTTCTCTTAACCAAGCCACTGCCTATAAGTAAGGATGATCATTGACCAAATTTTGCCAAAAGAGATCTATTTCCAAAATAGAAAATACTACTTTTTAATGATCTTCGAACAGGCAAAATCACTTGCATGGGGTCCTCACAGAATTCATTTTATTTCTATGAAATTCTTTGAATTTGGATAAAAGTACAACGTTAGGTTAGTCAAATAAGCCAAATCATATGCAGACCTAAATTTTGAATTTTACCCTATGGCATGGTTAGAAATTATTCCATAACCATACCAAGCCACTAAAAACCAAGGGATGCACTCTAAAATCAAAATTACAAGAATGACCGTTTTTCTTGAGTTTTCTTTAGCAGACTCATGCTAAATGATAAATCAAGCACAGAAAGATGAGATTACGAGTACATACAGGATAATACAAACTTCATCACTTTTAAGAATTCCAGTGGGATCGGCTGTCCCCATTAGATAGTAAGAATCTGGAATAGGAATCCTTCCTCCTTTCAAACTCTTCTTTTCATCGTTCATTAGGATGGACAGACGATTCTGTAGGTATGTTTCATCCAGAGGAATCCCAGATAAGATCATTCTGGCCGCAGTGAAACCATCCTTCTCACCATGATTCACCGAAACTGTTCATACGGTAAAAGAACAAACGGAAAACACAAGGGAAAATGTTTACACATCAAATAGCAATTGAAGGAAATATGCACCCAGGGGAAGTAAAAGCAACAAAGATGAATAGAGATGCATTCTTTTACTTATGCATATTATGAATCAAGAAAAATAAAAGAAGCACATCCAAGTAAAGAAAAAAAAATTGGAGAAAAATCTCTTTTTGGACTGTTTTAAGAATAGACAATGTTTCAACAGTATGTTCAGAAGAATACTACCTTTTAGAGCTGCTCGTTTACTAGAGAAGACACTATTTGCATCTCCCAGAGCACATTCCACCATGTCCAAAAGAAATTCATTAGGGACCCCGCCATAGCTTAAAAGTGCAATCAAAATCTTTGAAAGATATGCAGGCTTTGGTTTATTACTGCATCAATGAGGACCAAGGTCTAATCAGTTCTTCCGAAAAGGTAAAATTGTATGGCAGAAAAAGCTCCAAACAAAAAGCAATGGGATTTAGTAATTCACAAGAAAAACATGTCCCATGTTCAAATTAAACTGCTGAAAGAACAGAAAAGCTGCTAACTTTTCAGTCTGTTTATGTAAGGGTCTTTTAACCAGCTAACTCCAAAGGAAAATCCTAACACAATGATCAACAAATCAATAGCATAGCCAGGCAACAAACCCACAGATAACACTGTGATCACAGTACTAGGGGTCACAGGTACCATAAGAACCTCAAGAGAATTAATTAAAACAATGATAGCCTGCTGGCAAAATATGTTGGTTGTACCTTATATGTACTATTTCGAGTGCATCAACAGTCCTGATATCTGAAAGCTTTGGGTCCTTTTCAACCTTGATCATCGACGGTCGAATATGAATTGTGTGAGGAGGGAGCTATAGATTAAAATTCGGCCAAAACAATTAGAATGGAAGATATAAATGAACCGATAGAAACAATGAAATATATCGCAATATGGAGAACTATTGCAGCTAAAAAACTAATAACTAGACTCACATTTACAGCTCAAAGCTGAAATGATACTAAATAATGCAATGTAGATTTTCCTAAGCAACCAAAACACTCTAACAACATCAATGATCTAAACAATTTTCTGCATATAAAATGACTGGCTTGACAAACCGCATTCCTTTTATGCTTCCTCTTGTGAGCATGATGGATAGAGGAAATTCCCACCAGAACACATGAGACTTCTATTGCACTCTCATACTAATACATTATCACTAAAGGCAGCATAAATGAAGTTGGAGAGAATTTCTTTCATGTCAACAACCAAACTGACTTTCATTTGAGCTCATTAAAACCAGTTTGGAGTATAATTAAATAGCATGAAAACCTAGTAAATCTTACACAAACATATTATTCTTATTTTTCTAATTAAATTGGAGGACCAACTAACAAATGTATAAAATCATAAACAAAGAATAAAAATATCAATTTCACTTCCAGCAATTTATACCACATTGTTTTTTTATTAAACAGGACTTTGTAAGAGAAAATTATAGTCTTTAAAATATTAAATAAATTGAAAGCAGAAGTACATGAAAGGACATGACAATACTCCAATATTCAAATACAGAAAACATTATAACACTGCAAAATCTTTACTTGCTTATTAAGGAGAAGAGTTCCCTTGACGGCTCTACCATCATTGAATAGACGGCACTGGATCAGCAAAGGCTGCAAGAGAAGTGTAAAGAACAAAAAGTTCAACACATACTGTGCGACAATCAAGCACCAGCACAAAAAAGAAAATCCCATCAACTACCGGTTCACAGATGCCCTCCCTAGGTATCTGCTCATCATTGCCGCAGCCAGCAAATCTCTAAGATAAAAAAATAAATAAAAAAAAATAAAATAAAAAGACCAAATCAGAGGCAAATAGCATCTAGAACAGCTATAAATACAAACTTCTAGGAAATTAACTTGAAACTACAGAAATGAGAGACAGGATGAAAATGTATTCAATCATATGCCTTCTCAACAAGTTTTCCGTAAATAATGCACAATAGAAGGGAGAAGAAAGCAACAAATTCTTGTGGGCCCCATAGCACTGAACATATCTCAAAGAACTCCCCAAAAGGAGAGACAGCTTAATTTAATTCTATTCTTCTACTTGGGACTATTTGGAACGTCACCATTTAAATGAGGGGAAAGAAAGGCCTAAAGCAAGATATTGTACTTTTAGAACATTTGTCACTAACAATATCAACAAAGGCATGAAACACAAAGGTGACTGTTCAAGGTTTATGAAAAGATATCTTCACTATTACATGTAAGAAGGAAATTGATGATTAGTGTATCAACTAACAATGCTTCGTTGCAGTAAAATCTCACTAAACTGTGATCCGCAACACCTAAGCTGCAAATTCACATTGTGTACAGCTTAGATCTGCATTTCATTCAAATTTATTTACGGGATTGCATCCCATAACCAAAATACCACTATTACTAGACAGTCCAGTAATTCATCGTACCCAGGCAGCATCATCCTATTGCCAAATGTAGTATTGCCATTATAGTGTCATCATGACTATACTATCTACAGACATAATGCACAATTAACCATAAATGACATCATTACATACTATCAGTTTTCCTTTTTTATTTGTCATAATTATTTTTTGGAGATCAGTTTTTCTTGCATAGCAAGAGGAAGATACCACTAAGATGATACCCATATCCACAGGTCACAAACCTTAAAAGCAGAAGCAATCACACCTCTTCCCTTGAAAATATTTCCAGGACACTTCAAAGCTATGTCCTCGGATACAAATCCAGTCCCATCGGTATGTATAAGTGGCTTTCCCTTCTTATCATAGATGCAATTTCCCTCTTTATCCTGCTATTAGACAGGAAATTGACCATACTAAGTGTTGGAGCGAATAACAAGTATACCTTTAGATGACACCAAGTTTTCATTCACGAAATAATCAAAAGATAACACCTTGCAATCCTTGTCCTCAATTCTCTCAATCGTAACACGATTCCAGTCAACTTCCAAGCTAATAGTCTTGGACAAGATAAGAGACAACCTGTTTATTAACAGATGCATGTCATTAGGATATCATATAGTTCATGCAAAGTTCAGATGAAAAACTTCTACAGCAACAAACCGTATCATGTAGCGGGATATGCTGGACACTGTATGTGCATGCATGAAGAAGCATCTCGCTTCATGTACTGTTTTCTTTTCTTTAAGTGCCTCGCACTCCATGCAAACAAAGTAACACTTTACAGGTGATGTAGTAGGGTCTCTCTTTTTCTCTTCTTTGCCTCCATCCTTAAACACTGATTAATTACCATATCAGCAAGGATGAAAAATTTATCAGCAGTTCCATATGTATTTAAGCTCTCATTGCAGCAAACAAGGCTCCAAAAACTAAGATTGGTTCATCTCCCTTATGCATGCCACACAAGTAATAACAAAAAAAGAAAAATACTTTGTGAAATAGAAACCAAGATAACCAGCATATGAACACTTGTATGTGCCGATGCAATTATCATGACTGCGCATCTGGTTCTAGAAGCAAGCCGAGAATAAAAAATTTCCAGAAAACGTATACAGACTGGGGAAGAGCATTGTGTATTGCATGGTGTCAAAAGACAAAAGCTAGCAGAGGCATGTAATCCCCACTCCTGCATTTTACTTAGGAACAAGGATGGGTAAACATCAATGTTGAATGGAAAACAAGAAACATGATTACAATCAAGATTCATCTAGTTAGGATACAAGTTTTCCCAACAAATTTGAGAAAATACAGAAATTTTGGCAAAATAACAATAAAATTGAATGCTTAACTTGTGCTCTCATTTAATGCTGGGAAACTGCTTGTCCCAAGAATTCAAGCAGTCAGGAAATGAATACATAATGCACATAAGTATACATCTACTACACTTAAAAAAATTACTTTTCATGCTCTTAAATTTGCACTGAAATTTTGAAAATGGAAAAAAGAAATATTTTTTAATACTATATAAAAATTGCAATGATTATACATGTCAACATTCATATATTCTGAAAAGTTACATGTGATGACTATACAAGTCAACATTGTGAGATCAACAAGATTTTATAAAACTAGAGTTAATAGGAAAAGTCATTCCCAACAAAATCCACATTACCTAAAGAGAGAAAAGGCAAAGGAAGCATGGAACAAAAGAATAAATTACTATAAGCAAACTGCAAATTCATGCTTGTGTAAAGCTATATTTTCCATTTCGACATTAAATAACAGTAGAAAGCTGTCAATAATTTATAATTAGCCAAAATACAATGTCATGACCGATTCTTCTGCTTCCTTTTATCACGGTTGTCTTATTTGATAATACAAATTGCTTACAAATTCACATCTTCTGAAAAACATTAAAATAAAAGTATAAGACCATACACACAACAAACAAAACTGCACACAGAGCATGAGCAACGAAAATTACCAAAGAACTTGTATCGACGCAAACCAACAGGAATCCCTTCCTTTGCAATCTTCTTATACATAGTATCAGTATCATCCGTAATCTTGTCTGCCAACTTGACAAGGAGAACATTTTCATCTCCTAATGCCTTTTGTAGAAGTGTTCTTGTCTTATTAAGGTAAGGTCCCTGAATGCACATACAGTCTCGAGCATCATCATTAAGAAGCTAAAATCATAAGGATTTTGTTCAAAAGTGTCCATAGGGAACTTTCTTAACAACCAAATAAGGAAACTTTGTATTATCTGAATGCATTGCTTCACTTGTAACATGTGTAATCACTACTTTGATAATTAAAACCTTCTTATGCTCACCAAATGCCCTTGGGCAATTGATACCAGGATCCAACTAGTTAAACCACTTTTTTTGGCACTAAAAGAAGCTGAATGGTGAAATTAATAGATGGCACAGAAGAAAACAATACACACATTCTTTATAGTGGTGAAAAGTATCAGACATGCAGAGATATGAAAGGGACGACACAGCTCCTATCCAACAACCACCACTCAAAGCACACTGTTCATTTGCATTTTCCTCTCTAAATGACTCGATCATATTAGACAACTGCAAAGCAGCAACAGCCAAATACAGAAAACACAGTTACAAAGGCGCAAGTCAACATTCTGCCAAGGTGCACCAACCAACCAATGCCACTTACAATCTTTTCAATTAACAGATCATCCATTTGCTAAAATTAAACTCATTTATTCCATGTACATGACACCTGCTGATAACTACAATATACAGGGTAAGCGCAAAAAGAGGAAAAAATGACTAAGGTGATGTACTAATCCCCCACTCTGACGAAATCATTTCCACAACTTAGCTGGGAAGACAGAGCCATTGCTGATATAACCTAAGAGTCAGAATGCAAGTCTTACAGATAAAAGCCAAGAAACTTACTTTAAAACGATAACACCCCTGAGGTGAAACGTGACAATGGTAGAAATGTGTCCTTTCACATGCCCAGTCAACATGCTGAAAGCAGCAACAACAAAAACACCAAAAAGGTTTCAGGTGACAAAGTAATCTGAATTATTAAGAATATTAGGATAGATAACAAGAAAAATGTTCAAAAAATTTTGGATATAAATCCCTTTCCACTTTAAAATAGAATAAAATTAACACATACATATTGACCTTTCATTCTCTTTAAAAATATCTGCAAATTTAACTTGTCTAGTCAAACAAAGAAATACAAAGATGAAATGAGATGAAGTAAATGGCTGACTTCTTCACTAATCTAACATATTATATATATGAGGAGCTTGTGGGGAAAACGAAAAAATGGACTCTATCACAAGAAAAGTTAAGAAACCACCATGACAGCTGACATAGAGAGACAATACACAGCTAAAGAGGGTCCACACAACAACCATGTATGCAAGCAAAAAAAAAAATTGAATAGTGATGAAAGTGATTCTTTTAGCTGTTAAATGCCACATACTTGGCAACCCATTACACATTATTGATAAGTTCAATAACCACAGTTCTCACAAAAAAGCTTCATCCTTGCCAAACAAGCACCTTGGCTTATCATTTTGTACAATTATCTTGGATTTTCAGAAGAAATTACGAAACAGATCACATTCAATAAAGAATTTTTAGATAAAATAAAATCCTAGTGACATGCAAATGCTCATGTCAAGTCATTCTTTTGTCCTTAAAGTGCTGAGAGCAGTGTGCTGCGCTAAATATCTAAGTTAGAAACATTATGAACTGTATTGCTCAAATTACTAAGTAAGAGAACAAACCACAAAATCCTACTAACCTTAAGCTCTATTAGCCTGTTTACTTGCAACAATTTATACAGGGTATAATCATCCCAACTGAGCAGCATTGCCATCATGTTCCCAAATCAAATGAAAAAAAAAAATCCAATTGCCATATTCCAACACATAAGGATCATTGCATTAAGAGATTATACATCCACGCAAACTCAGACTAACCGCTCTTTCCTCATTCATTTCTAAACTAACAACTATTTATACACATCAGAACACCAGTTTTTACATCCCATAATCCATCGCAAGATGTTAAAAGACAATATAATGGCAGACTACATAAACCATCATTAATACCCTCATGATATGTGATCTACAATACTCATCCTGTTTTACAATAACTTTGCAATTAAACACTTGTATGAACATTTCTAGCAGCTCTCTCTCTCTCTCTCTCTCTCTCTCTCTCTCTCTCTCTCTCTCTCTCAAGCGCGCATGCACGCACATTTTGCATTATTATGGCCATTATTTTCTCAAATATTTATAATATGTATCAGATAAGAGTTTTTGATTTAGGACATTTTGCCAAATCATGTGGCCAGCATATCATGCTCAAACTAAATATACTATAGGCCAATGCCTCTCATATCACTTCCCTAAATAATACCATTCCACATTTCCAATTTTATTCCACATATCAAAATGATCCATAGTCCAAGTCACTTCATAACAATCTGCCTCCCAACAATCAAGGGACAATTTCCAAAATGACAATTTCCAAAATGAATAGAAGGGACTAGTTTTGGAAACAATAGACAAATGAAATCGCTTCCTAATGGTTACCAGACAACGGTCATCTTTCTTGACACGATACTGTCCAATGGCATTCCAGACTGCTGCCTCAAATTCGAACATTCTGAGATCTTTCAGCCGTCGAATCGTATCACTGTCTATGGCATCTTCAAGATTTCCTCTGCATAAAATAGCAGCTCAATAGTCTAAATATGCAGAGCTGACAACATTCAGATACAGCAACTCAGAGGCAAACTTACTCCCCAATGTAGTTTAGAATGAGAAATGCCTTTCTAAACTCCAGTTCACTTAACGCCTTCATGTGGGGGCTAACTGCCGGTCCACTCCCATTTTCCCAAATTGGAAGGCGTCTCCGACTTCCAATCTGTTGATCTCGCACAGGAGAGCTTGCAAATCCATTGTCTAGCAGAAAAATACCTGGCTCAAATTTTCTGTACAAACTTTGAACAAACCATCTTGCCCGACAACTAGCACCAGAAGATGAAAAGAAGATACAGTTTTGAGCACTACTTTTTTTCCCCCTCAATTTCCAAACAATAACACAAGCAACCAGCAAAAACAGGACAACGAACAAAAAACAGGGAAAACCACCGTATCAGCAGATTCTTTTACACATACTTTGAGCATACTTTGAACAATCCATGTTCGTCATAATACACAGGAAGACAACATGATATGTAGGAAGCAAGTTTTCCATTTCGCAACAATAAACACTAGCACTAGCAGACAAAGTCAATAGACGATAAAACATATAGTTCAGTCGCTCTCACTAAAAAAAAAAAAAAAAAATTATCATATAAAAAGCAGAGGCTTGCCTCACCTCATGCAGCCATTCATGTCTTTGCTCACCAGTCACTATCATCTCTCCGAACATCTCAGTCCTCCAAAAACAAATCAAATCGGATAATCTAAACAGGACGTTGACACCACCAAATGGCGATGGCGATGCAACTTCCGAATTTCCGACGATTGACCGTCCCCTTTTCCTCTTATTTCTCCGAATTACAAGCACAAGAACCACCAGCACGACTTCCACACTTTACAACAACAAAAAAAAAAAAATGGGAACTCACACACACGAAAAGGAACATCACTGACCGCGCGAGTTCATCACAGGCGAACGGGCCGGGCTTTGATCACTCAGGGACATGCGAGCGGTCTTCGAAGGAGACGGCGACAGAGGAGAGCCGGCGCCGGCGCCGTTTTCGATAATGTGGCGGATCAGGCCGTCGATGGACCACTTGATCTTCGTCGCGGCGGTCGCCCTCAGGACCCGGAGCGCAGCCTCCTCGCCGAGCGCGGCGAGCTTCCTCCGAGTCCGCGCGTTCGGGGGAGGCTGGTTCTGGTCACTGCAGATTCGGCGTATCGCGTCCTCGACGGGGAGAGGAAGCGGCACGAACTGCGAAGGCGGAGCAGAAGGAGAGGAAGGAGGAGGAGGAGGAGTGTTCATGGCGATCGACCGCGACGGAGGCACTGAAGTGGAGCGACTGCCGTGCTATTCTGTTCTGGCGGTGTTTGAACTTTCCGGGAAAATCTGGAATCGAGATGGAAAGTGGGCGACCCCTTTTCTTTCCGTTTTCTCGCGGTTTTCTGGAGTTTCCCGTTGGGGTTCGATCACGTCAGGGGTCTTGTCTAGTTGTCTGAACCAGGGAGCCGGATAATTGCCCGTGCCTGTTTTCGCTCCAGAGCGAAATCTTTGTACCGGATTTTCCATTTCGAAAGTTACAAAACATCCTTTCAAATTCAAAAAATTTATTATTTCGTCCCCAAAAAAAAAAAATCAAAATTTGTTTTTAAAATTTCCCGCGAGATAATATCTATTTCTACGAGAGGCCTGCTTCTTTAGTTTTTTCAGCAACACCCGGTGAAAATTTGAAATATTGTTCACTATTAATAAAAGTTATTTAACGTGTAAAAAAAATTAAAAATAAGTTTCAAAATTTATTAGAATAATGCAATTAAATTCTAAAAATTTACAAAAGATACGATCAAATTCTAAAATTTATAAAATTGGTATAACCAAATCATTTCATTAATTCTATTCAATTAGATTAATTAGAAAATGCTGATTTTTTAAAATTTTCTATCTTTAATGTGGTTTGGGCTAGTGGTAGTCAGAGGATGAGGGCCGCAACTCTTGCTTAGATTTAGGGGAGGGCTGCTAGTCTTTTCATAGTGGGGAACTTTCTTTGTTTTAGATTTTAAATAAAATTTGTATTCAAAATCATTTTTTACTAAAATAACATCATAATAACTAAATCACTTAAAAAATCATAAGGATAGAGAAAACAATTTAAAAAAAGTCACGTCAACATTTTCCGTTAATAACATTTTTTTCCGTTATAACTTGATTGCACCAATTCAGCAAATTTTATGATTTAATTGCATTTTTTATAAGTTTTATAATTCAATTACACTTTTGTAACGAGTTTTTAGATTTCTAGTACACTAACTTTTAATATATAGATGTTGTTATCTTATTCTTGAAGACTACTAAATAAAATTAACAAAATAGAAGTGGGCAAGCCATGAATTCATAATAGATTTAAAATCAAAATCACACTTAGTATATGGCCGGTTCAACACGCTCCACGGATCTCACTTGAATGAAATCGAAATTCTAACTTCTCATGCTAGCACGAAAAACAATTTATAAGTAAGATTACGACATGCAATATGAATAATCAATCTCCAAAACCTCTACAAAGAAGAGAGATCATTGTTTGCACCGTTTCACATTAGCATCATCGCTTTGATACTTTCTTGTCAATTTCATATTACAAAAATTAGTAAAAAGGATTACCTGCCATTTTTCAAGAAATTATGAGTACACTGCATTAAACAAAAAAAAAAAAACAAAATTATGATGATAAAAGTGAAAAATCTAAAGATTCCATGACGAAAGTCCTGAAAGGGAGATCTTAGAAAATGGGGATTCCAAGGTACAATAATGTTATTCCAAAAAAAAAAAGTACAATAATGTTAGTAGAAGTGCTAAAAGAATAGATGAAAAGCTATGAACGGAAAGAGGACAAAAGAAAGGGGCGGCTAAAGGGAAAAGCGCAGGCAAAATCCTCTACTTTGGCGAAGCACTACTGCACTGATCAAAAGATTGGATAATGATTACTTCTCTGAGAAGTAAGCATGCTTCCAAGAGAAGTTTTCTCAGAGAAGTTTGTTTTAAATCAAAATGACATGTAGCACAGCAAGTCATGGAGTATTAACGCAATTATCGATTGAAAAACAACAATTTGCGACTTATAAGACTTTGATTGTCGATATTTACAAAAATTTATGGATTAAAAGATAATTTACGACTACACCGAAATTTACTCTACTAATATAAAACATGATCCACAGACTTCATTTTACATCCACAAAACAACAAGTTAATTCGCCAACGCTAGTTTCAAGATAAACTGATCCTTTTAAAGATAATCATATTACTTTTTATAAGACAAACGACATCATCTTAAGAGATGTTTACTCCTTTTAATAACATTGTATTTTTGCATTAAGAGTCATATTTTGTTAGTTTTTGCACTTAGTGATATAACCCCAACAACTGTAATTTGACTGATCTCATCATAATCTAGTTATTACAGTTTGTAACTTGAGTCAATCACCATGAAATAATAATCTTATCTTCATTTATTGTAAGAGACGGAACTCGTCATTACTAATTCACAGTCAATAAGCATCGATCACTTTACATCGGGCGACTTTTGAATATTCTCACTAGCAATTATTCATAATGCTGTAAGTTTCCAATTATTCTCAATATGGTAATTTTATTTAGTGTTGACAAAACAAAATCCAGTCCGTTTATCATCAGATGATCACTACTACCGTCACTATCATCTCTCCGAACATCTTACTGCTCCAAAAACAAACCAAATCGGGTAATCTAGACAGGATGTTGACACCGCCAAATGGCGATGACGATGCAACTTCGGAATTTGTGACGATTGACCGTTCCCTTTTTCTCTAATTTCTCCGAATCACGAGCACAGACATCACCAGCACGACCTCCACGCGACAACGACCAAAAAAAAAAAGGAAAAAATGGGAACTCTCGCGCGCGAAAAAGAACATCACCGACTGACCGCGCGAATTCATCGCAGGCGAACGGGCCGGGCTTTGATCACTCAGGGAGATGCAAGCGATCTTCGAAGGAGACGGCGAGGGAGGAGAGCCGGCGCCGGCGCCGTTCTCGTAATGCGGGAGATCAGACCGTCGAGGCTGGTTCTGGTCACTGCAGATTCGGCGTATCGCGCCCTCGACGAAAGAGGAAGCGGCACGAACTGCGAAGGCGGAGCGGAAGAAGGTGGAGGAGTGTTCATGGCGATCGACGAGTGAGTCCGTGCGAGAGAGAGGTCTGGAGTGACTGCCGTGCTATTTTGTTCTGGCGGTGTTTAAATTTTCCGGGAAAATCTGGAATCGAGATGGAAACTGGACGACTCATTTTCTTTTCGTTTTCTCGCGGTTTTGGAGTTTCGGTACGGGGGAGAGAAAATGCGGAGGGAAGCGTGAAACTGGGAATGCTGCGACGTTTGCCCGTTCGGGTTCGATCACGTCAAAGGTCTTGTCTAGTTGTCTGAACCAGACAGCCGGATAATTGCACGTGTCTATTGTCGCTGGGGAGCGAAATCTTTGCACTGGATTTTTCATTTCGAAAGTTCTAAACATCCTTTGAAATTCAAATTTTATTTGAAATTTCCGGCGAGATCAACTCTAAACCAACATAAGCCCGCAATGAAAAGTGCATCGATAGAAAGTGTCACGAAAATAAACCATTGAAGTTTATTTCTTTTGTCATATTTCTCAAATGAAAAGATGGAGGTGGGAGCTTAAATCCACATCTTTTCAGCTCCCACCTCCATCTTTTCAAGATGAGTTGAGGTGATGACATTTTAGGACTTTTTTTGAAACGTTTCTATTTCAGAAAATAATTTTTTAACAGAAATAATTTTTGTTTGTTTATATTATAGGAAACAATTTCTCAGTATAAGAACGCATCTAATAACTGTAAAAATATTTACTCCATGAATAGAATTGCATTTAATAAACTTGTATATTTTTTGTTTCTCTTAATTTTTCAATATTTTAATTATATTTTCCTTTTTTTCTTTTCTCTTTTTTTTTTTCTTCTTTCTTCCTTTTGGCCAATTGCCGACCCCTAGCGAGAGGCTGACCTTGCACTGCTTAGGTAAGGTCGAGCCTCGCCTAGGCGGCGTGAGGTCGACCTAGCGGGGGGCTGGCAATGCTCCAGTGAGGTTGCCAGCCCTTGGCGATCGGTCACTATCGATGGCTGAGGCCAACGATCGGCCAAAAGGAAGAAGGAAAGAAAAAAGAAGAAGAAAAAAGAGAAAAAAAAAAGTGTTTCTCGGAATTATTTGCAAGAATAAGAAATAAGTTTTTTCTACTTCTTATTTGTTTCAAATCCGTTTCGAAAACAAAAAACTTTTTTTGGTTCTCGAGAACAAAAGTGTAAACAAATGCATTTCTGTTCTTTTTTTGTTCCCTAGAACAAAAGAACATAAATTTTTATTCCGGGGAACAAAAACACAAATAAACAAACAGGCTCTTAGGATACGTTTAGTAACATTTCCGTTTTAAGAAACAATTTTTAAACAGAAATAGTTTTTTTTTTTTTCTGTTATAGGAAATAGTTTATGAGTATAAGAACGTCCTTAATAAGCGTAAAAATTTATACTTAAGAATTAGAAATGCGTTTGGTAAACTTGTATAATTTTGTTTGTTTCTTTGAATTTTTCATTTTCTTTTCTTCTTTCTTCCTTTTGGTTGATTGCTAGCGACTGATCGAAGAGGGCCAGCCAACAAGGGTCGGCAACCTCGCCATGGCTGAGCGAGGCTTGGCCTCACTGGTTGGCGCAAGGCTGACCTCGCGGCACCTGGGCGAGGTTGAGCCTCGCCAGTGACCTTAGTGGCCAGTGAGGCCATTGGCGAGGCTCGACCTCACCCAGGCGGCGTGAGGTCGGCCTCGCCTTGGCTAGGTGAGCTCGAGCTCGCCTAGATTTGGAGAGGCCAAGCCTTGCCAAGGGCCGGCGATGCTCCAACGAGGTTGCCGACCCTTGATGGCGGTGACCGGCCATGGGCGAGGCCGGCAACCAACCAAAAAGAAGAAGGAAAGAAAAAAAAAGAAGAAAAAAAAGTGTTTCTCGGAATTGTTCTTGGGAACAAGAAATAAGTTTTTTCTATTTCTTATTTCTATTCCAGATCTGTCCCGGGAATAAAAGTGTGAACAAACGCATTTTTGTTATTTTTTTGTTATCCAGAACAAAATAACAGAAATTTTTGTTCCAAGGAACAGAAACACAAATAAACAAACAAACCCTTAGCTTCATTATAGGCTTCACTCGCACACTTGCAAAGATGCAGGACAAAAATTTGAAAGTGAGAATTATAGTAGGATTAGAGTAAGATCGATAAAAAAAAAATGTTATGAAAATATCACAAAAATGTAACTAAACCCTAAAATTTATAAATAAAATTTTTTAATCAAGTTCCAAAACTTATCAGATTAATGTAATTGAGTCTTTTAGTCAATACCGTTAGAATTAATTAATGAAAAAAATGATTTTTAAATATTTTTAGAATTAATATTATAAAAATCCCAAACTGATATACTTATGACAAATTTACCATAAATTAATTTTTTTTACCACAAAAAACCCCAAACTAGTACGCCTTTAATAATTTTACCCTAAAGCGATATACTAGTGACAATTTACCCTTTATTAATTTCGATAAATTTTACAGTCAAATTGCTAAGTTTGATGACATTTAATAGTTAACCGGTGTATCGATTTAGGATTTTACTCTCCATTTGTCACAGTTGCACTAATTTTATGATTTTTTTATTGTATTAATCAAATTTAATAGAATGTACATTTGTCACAAATGTATCAATTTAAGGTTTTTGGCAATAAAAAAAAAATTAGTACGTGGGTAAATTTATTACAAATATATTAATTTGAGGGTTTTCGTGGTTAAAAAATTATTTTTGATAAATTTATCATAAGCGCATTAATTTAAAATTTTTCGTGATAGTAATCTTATTTTATATCTTCCACATGGCAAGAGATTAGCGGCTAGTGGTAGCCCTTGGCAAGAGACAGAGGCCCACAACCCTCGTCCAAATCTAGACAGGTGTTGTCAGTTCTTCTTGATGATGGTAGGGCACTCTTTTTTCTAATTTAACTTATATTTTAATTTAATTTGAATAAAATGCCTTGAAAATAAAATATTGACCAAAATGACATTGTTTTAGGCATAAGAAATCCAAGAGGAAATTTTAGACTTGAGAAATGAAGCCCAAATGGTCTTTGTACTCATGCCCACTAAAGAAAATTATTAAAAGAACCACGTCAATTTTTTTATTTACTAAAGTTGGACGGAATTAACGGAATAACTTGATTATACTTTTATGAAAAATTTTAAAATTTCCAATGCACTCATCCCACGAATTCATATATTATGAAAGTTCCAAACATTTTGATTTATGAAAACATCAAACTGCATCTTCGGCGAAATTTAGACTGAGCAAAAAGTGAGACAAACCATAATATGCAGAAGTTCGTTTTGCTTTGGAAAATCAATATTGCAATTTCCAATATCTATTTGTTGATGACCCCTCCTTCTCTCACTTTTCGGAAGTGTGCATATTGTCTCAACACTAAATAAGTTTTTAACATATACGTTTAATATATAGATGCCGTTTATCTTATTCTCGAAGACTACTAAATTAATTTAACAAACATAAAAGTACCCTTACCACTTTTAATATATGACTGATTCAACGCGCTCTACAGATTCCACATGAATGGAATCGAAATTGAAACATCTCATGCTAATACGAAAAATAATTCATGAGCACAATAACGAAATGCGATATGAGCAATAGATCTTGAAAATCTCCACGAAGAAAAGAGATAGTTGTTTGCACCGTTTCACACGAGTGCTGTGCTTTGATACTTTTTTGTCAATTTCATATTACAAAAATTACTAAAAAAGATTACCTGCAAAGCTACAATTTTTCAAGAAATGATGAGTTCGTCGCATTAAAAAAAAAAAAAAAAAAAACTAGAATGTGAAAACTACAAAATTAGGATAATAAAAGTGAAAAATCTAAAGATTCCATGATGAAAGTCCTGAACGGGAGATCCTGGAAAAGGGGGATTCCAAGGTACAATAATGTTATTAGAAGTGCTAGAAAAAGAGACAAAAAGCTAGGAGGAAAGAGGTCAAAAGAAAGGGGGCTAAAAGGGAAAGCGCAGGCAACATCCTCTACCTTAACCAAGCACTACTGGACTGATCAAAAGACCGGATAAAGATTTACTTCTCTGAGAATTAAGCATGCTTCCAAGAAAAGTTTTCTCAGAGAAGTTATTTTTTTAAGTCAAAATGACATGTAGCACAGCAAGTCATCGAGTATTAAGGCAATTATTGATCGAAAAATAGCGATTCGCGACTTAAAAGATTTTGATTGTTGATATTTATAAAAACTTGGCTACACCGACACTTATTCTACTAATATAGAACATGATCCATGGACTTCAGTTTACATCCACGATGCAACAAGCTAATTCGTGAACCTTAGTTTCAAGATAAGCTGCTTCTTTTAAAGATAATCATATCACTGTCTATAAGATAAGTGGCATCATCTTAAGAGGTGTTTACTCCTTTTAATAATATCGGATTTTTGCATTAAAAGTCATACTTTTATAGTTCTTGCACTTAGTGATATAACCCCAACAATTGTAATTTGACTAATCTCATTGTAATCTTGTTATTACAATTCGCAATTTAAGTCAATCATCATGAAATAATAATCTATCTTAGATTATCCCAAGAGACATAACTTATCATTACTAATTGATAGTCAATAATTGTCAGTCACTTTACATCGCGTGACCTCTGAATATTCTCGCTAGCAATTATTTTTTATGTTGTAATTTTCCGATCAAGTGTCCGAAATACGTTGGGGTTGACTTCCGAGGTTTGGTCTTCACCATACTCACAAAGGAATGCTACTTTTCCTTTGTAATGCATGATGGTCACACACTTGCCATTGCAGGTGCCTTTGTCGCAGTTCATGTTGACTGGTACACGGCGATGGTGCCGTTGTGGCCATGAGAAGCCCCAATCATAGATGAAATGAGGAGGTGGGAGATGGATGGCATTGAGGATGGAGTTGGTATCAGTGTGGAGAGAGATCTTTCCACCTAACCTTCGGGCCAAGCCCAGTCCATCGAACTTAGCCCCAAATTTGAAGGTACCTTTGTTGCAAGAGAAATATTAAAACTATTGCTGATGTAAAAAGAGATGCAAGAGAATATCGCATTAGTGCATTTATATCATCAAGAATCTAATTTCTTTATCAATCAAAAGTTGGAATTAGAGAGAGATCCTTAGGAGCATGACAGATTTTGTGAGGTCAACACCAATTAGGGGTGTGCAAAGTAACCGGAAATCACATGGACTACCTAGAACTAGATCAACCACTCGTAATTGGTGGTTCTTAAAAGAACCAATTAGGTTCCTGATTCCAATTTATGAGAATCGGTAGGTATCGGTTTGGTTCCTGGTTCCATGGGCAGATATGCCCATCTACTCACCTGGACCGAACTAATTATATTATAACAATATATTGATTTTTAATATTAAAAAATTTTAAATTAATAAATCTAAAATTTAGGGCTTCATTCTCTATCTCGTTTCAATTCTCTACTCTCCTATTCCATCTCATCTCTCTCGTTCGAAACTCTCCCCCACTCCCTCTTCCTCTCCGATTCACCTCCGAATCTAGTTATCTCCCTTTGAGTCCTAGTCTGAAAGCAGCTAGCTCGGTGAAATGGTGAGTTGATTTTCTTTTTCCCCTTGAATTTGAACTCTCTCTCCACGCTGTCACCATCCTTGTCACCACCTCCGCATTCATTGTCACTATCGTACTTGTCGTTGCTAAGCTTGTCCTATTTCTGCCTCCCCTCTTCCTCCTCCCCCTCCTCGGGCTTCTCCCCATCATCCCCGTCTTCGGGGATAGGGGTGAACTCCAGGTCAAAGAACGGCCCATCATCCCTGTCATCCTCCTCATTGTCAGTCTCAAGGGAGGAGCGAGAGATAGTGGAGGCAGTGGTGAAGATGGTGATGGTGGCCGGGACGAAAGTGGTGGCCACTGCCGTCGTCACCCACTGTCGTCATCGCCGCCAATGCCGCCGCAACACTAGTGCTTGAGGAGGCTAAAAGCTTCCATGGGCGGGACAACCAGAATAAGCAGATGTGGGAAGGGCAAAAAGGGGAAGGTGTGAAGGTTGGACCGATTCTATGGATCCACTTGGGAACTAGAGTGAACCGGCGATCCAGTTCCCGGGTGGATTCATGTAACTAACGGGCAGTTCCTGGTTCCCATTTCTGAAACTGGTCTTGAGCGGGCCGTTCCCGATTCTAGGCCGGGAACCGCCCACCCGAACCATGCCTACTCCTACTACCAACTATTCTAAAAGATAAAACTTATAATTAGAGGAGTACCATATATATAGAGCATACGAACTTGTAGTCAAAAGACGTGGGATACTAAAACACCCAATCACTTGTAAGCCAAATTAAGGACACGTGGAATTTTACGAATGGAAGTCGCACACACGAAAATTTCTAGAGCAGAACTTGGCCTTGATACCATGTTAGGTTTTGTAATACCACTATTGAGTTTTTAAGTCAGTTTTTTCAACATGATATCTCGTCCACCCTCTTGCTTCTATAATCATGGAGAACCAATGCACCGGCTTCCGTCAATCCTCATTCAATAGCTATGGCTTGGAATCTATCCATAGTGCCAAATGGTATTAATGTCCTCTAATGGTCCGGTTAGAGGTGAACATTAGCAAAATTTTCCTTGGGTTACCGGGGCAGAGGCCAAGGTGGTAACTTGCTTACTCAAAGAAAGCACTCATGGTGCCTAATGCTTACGTGAATGATATTTCCTCTCTCATTTAGTCCACAACGATTGGTCAGGTTTTAAAAATAAAGAGTTTAAGTTACACCCAACTCACGTCTCTCCTGGACATGTTTGGGAGAGATCATTTGCTATGACGAGACGCGAGGTGAGAGAAATGAAGGCGACAGGCGTTGAGAACCAACCGTACTTTGCCGGGGTTCCTCCTCCATTATGCCTGATCATGGAACGAATCTGAGCCTCTCTTGCAGAGTTTCCTCCTAAATTTGCTAGATTTTCCTTCTTTTTCCTTCTTTTTTGGTTGAAGATTTTGGATCTACTGCAGAGTTTTCTCATTTCTCTATCGTAAAAAATGAAAATTGTTTCTTACCCTTTTTAATCTTGCCCGCATATGACCCAAAAAAAAAAAAAAAAAAAACAAGAAAGAAATCTTGCCTACTGAACGGGAGATCTTGGAGAAGGGGCATTCCAAGGCACATTAATATTATTAGAAGTGCTAAAAAAAGAGACAAAATGCTAGGAACGGAAAGAGGACAAAAGAAAAGAGGGTGCTAAAAGGAAAAGCGCAGGCAATCCTCCACTTTAACCAAGCACTACTGCATTGATCAAAAGACAAAATAAAGATTACTTGAGGTGAGGACACCTGGAGTGCCATAACTTGGCACGCCGGGACACTTAAGTGCCATAACTTTAAAATGGTACACTTAAGTGCCATCATCGGAGTAAAATGGGACACTTAAGTGCCAATCCGGCAAAAAACCGGCCAAAATGCAGACGTGGCATTTTCCGGTGACATGCTTAACTGATGTGGCAATTTTTTTTTAAAAAAAAAGCACATGTGGAGGAGGAAAACGACGTCGCCCCATCGACTGTGCATTTGGCCAAACTAAACGACGTCGTTTTTCGTTAGTGTTAAACAACGTCGTTCGTTTATTTGGATTTTAACATTTCATCAGTTCACACTAGGTCTGACGTCCTCTCCATCCATCCATCACCGTTCACAGCTTGCCGTTCGCAGGTGATCGCTCGCCGTCGTTGCTCGCCTTTGTCGGTCGCCGTCGTCGCTCGCCGTCGTCGAGCGCCGTCATCGCTCGCCGTCGTCGATTTGCTTAGGTTTTTTCTCTTCTTCCTCTCCCCTGTGGTGAAATTAGGGCTCCGACTCGTTTATTAGAGCTCGGACTTCAAATTTGGGGGTCGACTGGGAAAGGTCAGGCTTGATGTGAGATTTATGGCTAAGATGTAGTGCTACAATCCTATTGGGGGTTCGAATTGTGTGAGTTTAGGAGCGGCATTGAAATATAGGCTCGGTGTAGTGCTCGGGGGAATTGGAGCTCGGTGTAGGGCTCGACGTCGCCTCATCCACTGTGATGTGTGATTCATTCAGGGTGTTGAATTGTGATGTGCAAAAGTAATTTGTAGTGGTCGGATGTGAAATGTGCGATGATTGGTGATTGTTAGGGTTCAAAGTATTGGACTTTGCACATGTTCGAATCGAAGGTTGTGGGGATGGGGACTTCTGGATATTTGTTTAATAAATTGCATTGTTGAGGATCTATGCTGAGGAATCTCTCCATATTTTAAAGAAATGCGACAGCATAATCAAAGCAGTTGTCGGGTTCCATCTTAATTTTTATTTGTCATTGTCCTGAGGCCCGTTGTTTTCAAGGTGCAGCTGTCGACGACCGCATCTTCCCTCTCTCTTCTTCTTTTCTTTTCTTTTCTTTAATAAAGAGTGTGGGGACCTCCACCTGCAATTGTCTGTTCTTTGTGAATGTGGTCCCAAAAGTTAATTGTATATTTGTCCTCTTTTGTTGCAGAAATGGCGCATAAAGACTATGTTGCTGTCATCGTTTACTACGGTGGAGATTTTGTGATTGAGGAGGATGAGTGGGAGTATGAAGGGGGGAATGAGGATACTATCTTTGTAGATAAAAAGAAGGCATCTTATATTGGATTTGTTAGGGATATAGTGACATTTTTGCCTTGTAGAGTACAAAAGTTCTTGCATCTTTGTGTTCTGGGAAAGGCTTGAGAGATGGTTTGCGAGTTTTGGAAGATGATAATGGTTTTAGGGATGTCTTATATCATTATCTTCATGGCGAAGAGGCGAAAGTGTTTGTTGAAAACAATAGTGAGGACGAACATGATAATAGAGATTCCACCGAAGTAGGAGAAGGAGGAGATGAAGTAGGTCATGATGCACGGGATGGGGAGGAGAGGGGCGAGATCTTTGTTCACCGCAGCGATTGTGACATGGGTGATGTCACCATCACTGAATTAGATTGGGAAGTAGCTGAATCCGGTGACGGTGATGATGACGATGACGATGAAGGGTTGGTCTTGAAGCTGAAAATTTGTTAATCTTAAGTGACGCCGACGATGAGGAGCTTACACGATCAAGGAAAAAACAAAGGGACTTTTTGTCGATAGATTTGCAACTTTGCATGTAGCTATTCATCCAACGAGAGACGAAGGCCCCCAGATGTTGGTGTTCTGGCCGGGTCGTGGAGACAGATTATGAAGAAAGCATCGACACCGCAACTTCCCGGGACGAAGTTGAAGAAGATCAACGAGCTGTGCGTAGAAGGAAAAGTAAGTTTCCTTTCTATGATCCATCTGTTGCATCTCCTACTGTGTTAGTAGGTATGAAATTCCATGATGCGATACAATTTAGGGAAGCTATACTGAAGAACTCCATTGCCGCACAAAGAAATATTGATTTCATTAGAAATACCAAGAAATTTGTAAGAGCTAGGTGTTCACAAAAGAAACCGCCCATGGAAGATTTACGGTGCGTTTGTTAAGAAGAGTGAGTCTTTTCAGATTAGAGCCTACCAAGAGGAACACACTTGTTCCATTAATTTTCAAAACAAAGGGTAACAAGTTCATGGTTGTCCAAGCACTTCTTGATCCGATCAAGGTGATGCCCAACTTGAAACTTGCTAACTTTAGGATCTTTGGTGAAGGAGCGTGTAGGCATCAATGTATCTAGGAATCAGTGCAAAAGAGCAAAGCAAAAGGTGATAAAAGTACTTATTGGTCAGTATGCTAAGGAATATGGGCAGGTGTGGGAGTATGCTTGGGAGTGTAGGCTGCAAAACCCTACAAGTAGAGTGTATGTAGAGGTGATTGAGAGACTGTTTCCTGATCATGGGACCAAGTTCGATAAGTTCTATGTGTGCTTTGATGCATGCAGACGAGGATTTTTAGCTGGTTGTAGACGGATTATAGGATTGGACGGTTGTTTCTTGAAGGGCTTGTGCAAGGGAGAATTGTTGGCAGCGATTGGAAGAGATGCGAATAACCAAATGTTCCCACTAGCTTGGGCTATTGTAAAGATTGAGAACAAGGACAATTGGTCTGGTTCTTGAAAAATCTGATGGCGACTTGAAGATAACAAACGGGGAAGGGTGGGCATTCACGAGTAACCAACAGAAGGTAATGCTTGCTTTTTGAAAAGTTTAGTCAATAGTTTGCTTTGCTTTGTAATATGAACATGTAATTTGCTCTAGTATTTCTTACTTTGAATTATTGCAGGGATTGGTTCCGGCAGTAGCCGAGTTGTTGCCCAGTCCCGAACATCGAATGTGTGCGCGGCACATATAGGGAAATTGGGCAAAGAACTATAAAGGGGATAAGCTGCAATTGCAATTTTGGCAATTAGCAAAGAGTGCAAACATGAGTGACTTTAGAATAGCCAAAGAAGGATCGCTTCGGTTGACAAAGGAAGGTTGTGCTACCCTATTTCAACTAGAACCGAAGCATTGGTGCGGGGGCATTCTTGATGAGGAGTTCAAGTGCGATAACGTCGACAACAACATTTGTGAAGTATTTAATTCGAAGATAATAGATGCGAGATGCAAACCAGTCATCTCAATGCTTGAAGATATACGAGTTGTGGTTATGACTCGCTACGTAAAAAACAAAGAGATGAGGCTGCAAAGTGGACAAGACAATATGGTCCTAGGATTGTGAAGAAACGGATGAGAACTTGGCTGCAGTACGCATTGTCATCCCATTTGGAATGGAGATGACGGATATGAGATAATGAAGGGTGCGAGATAAGTATGTTGTCAATTTAGGAAGTAGGAAGTGTTCATGTAGAGCATGGCAAGTTAGTGGAATTCCATGTGCACATGCCATATGTGCCATCCAGTTGAAGGGCGACAATACAAATGATTACATCGATGATTGGTACCATAAATCAAAATATCTTGCTTCCTATCAGTTCATGATGCAGCTAATTAGAAGTAGCAAGTTTTGGGAGCCCACGAATCATGAAGCACCTCAACCTTTGCCACTGAAGACGACAATTGGAAGGACAAAACGAAGACGAAGAATGGCGAAGGGAGAGGTCTCGGGTCAGCAAAGAATGAGCAGGCAGGGTGCAAAGATCATGTGCTCTTATTGTCGCCTAACAGGCCACAATATTAAAGGTTGTCAATTGAGGAAGCAACAACGGTTGAGGCAAGGTGAAGAGCCTAGTGAAGAGACAATTGGAGAAATGCACACAAAGGGGGCCAAGTGAGTCGATTTGTTCTTGAGTCAACAAGTAGAACCCCGGTAAGTCATGAAATTTATTTTATGTTTATGTTGCTTTCTTGTCGTTTATCATAAAAATGTACATAATATCCTATTTGGCCTTGTATGTAATGTGTTTGTTAGGTCACAAGAAGAACCTCAGTAACTCATGAAACTGAACAGCCTGTTCGAAGAAGGCAAGGTAGAACACAGCCAGATGAAGGATTGGCCCAAGCAGCATTAGGGCCAGCTGAAGGATTAGCCCAAGCAGCATCATGGCCAGTGTAGTCGACTGTTCTTCAGCAGCGAAAGAAATACCCAGTGCTAAATTCAACCAATTTGTATTCAGTTTTTATTATTATATGACTCGATATTATATTTATAGTATCTTTTGGCCTCTTTCTCGGGTTCGAAGAAAGCAAGTTGGAACTCAGCGCAAGCGAAGGGCCATCACATGAGTCACCTCAAGGATCATCACAGGAGCCACCAGAAGAATCACTGTAAGGGGCACCACAAGTACCACCACCAGTACCAATAGAAGGCTCAACAGAAGGAGGTGTTACTGCAGTTGAAGGGCTACACAGAAGGACAACTAGAACAAGGCCAAGTGAAGGGGCGAGGTACACAAAGGCCATCTAGAAGACGCAAAGCACAATTGGTCGAAGAAGCCCCTGTAGTTAAAGGGCCCAAGAAAAGGAAAAAGGGGCAACAAATCACAAGTTCTGAAAGTGACGCCCTATTCAAACAAGAGGGCACTTGGGAAGAGGTTCGGATAATATGGCTATGGCCTTTATACAAATGAGCGTACTGGAACAGTCATTCTCAATGTAAGTTTTATTGGTTGCATTTAATTTAATTTATGCTGTAGATTTTTGCTAACAATTTATTGTTTTTTTGTAGCCTGGGATAAGTTCAGAAGTTTTTATCTCAGGCCCAACTCAAGAATCGACGGCTGCATCAACTGTGCAAACAAAAAATAAGAGAAAGAACCTAGCTCGAGCTCGAGCTCGAGCTCGAGCTCCAGCTCCGGTTCCAGCTCCGGCTCAGCTCCGGCTCCTTTTGATTCAATTCGGCCTAGCACATTTGCAGCTCCATCGAGTCGGTGGATATTGAGAAGGTTGAAGAAGAAATTGCACGTCCAGTTAGAAAGAGTGCCAGAATTATGAATCAAGTGAAAGGCCCATTGAATGGAGGACGAACAGGGGGTGTCGTGCATATTGATTGATGAGATCAAATGTGATAGGATTTGTGGAGCTTAGGAGTAAAAACAGTTATGTAAACGATGATGTTGTCGTGCATATAGAAAGTCTATGGATGGTTATCTTTTGTTTTTTTCTTTAGTTTGTCATTCATTGATGTTGTACTCAGACTCAGACTTGATGAAATATCAATGAAATGACATTGATGTTGTCAGACTCATACTTGATGAAATATCAATGAAATGATCTTTCACTGCTTGTCAATTTATGTTGTTGTTTATCATGGATTCTGCTTTTACTTGTTGCTGCTGCTGTTGGTGTTTTGTGGTGATAGCCGGAGTGCTGGTGTATTTGGTGATGGTGGATGGTGACGTTTGGTGGTAGTCGGTTGTTGTTGGGGTGCTAATGTGGTGGGGGTCTTTGGTGTGGTGGTGGTGATGCTGGTGATTATTGGTTTGTGGTGGGGGTTATAGGCTTAAGCGGTGCACCTACACAGTACAAGTGTGCGGTTGCACATCTTACACCATGTGCGGGTGCAAACTAGTGCAAGGCTCAGCTTGCACTAGTATCTTGTGCAGCAACACCACCAGCATGGTGGTGGCTGGAGCGCTTAGTGTGTAGTGTGGCTAGTGGTGATGGTTGGTGGTGTCGCCGGTCTTTGGTGGTGGCGCAATTTTTTACGGAAAACCCACAAAAGAATTGGCACTTAAGCGATCCTATTCTAAAAAAACTTGGCACTTAACTGTTCAATTTTAACTACAAGTGACACTTAACCGATCACTTTAACAATAACTTGACACTAAAGTGATCCTTTTTTCATCGCGACTAACACTTACGTGATTACTAAATACAACTTATGGCACTCGGGTAATCACAGATGTTTGTCTTGTGTATATGTCGGTCTGCATCAAAACAGAGAAGATGATTCTGCATTGCAAAATAGAGAAGATGATTCTGCATCAAAACAGAGAAGATGATGGTAAACTTATGGCAAGTCCATACGACAGCACAAACAACAACAAAGCAACAATGATCTTGTTCCACAACACAAACTTCTTCGCATCTTTCAAAAAGAAAAAACCCAATGTTTAATCCTGAACAACACCATTTTTAACTATGGCAGTCGGAGAAACTTTTTCTCATTTTCAAGTACTTTATATTTCATCATAAAGTACAATAGACAACAAAACAACACCATAATACACGCTTGGTAACACTTTCGTTCAATTTTCATCATTGAAACTTCATTCTTGAAAGGTTTAGTTGAAGATGTTTGAGCGTGCATTGAGACTTCATTCTTCAAAAGTTTAACTGAAGACACTTGAGCTTGCATTGAGTCAACATCGTCCAAGTCGTCCACGAACACATATGGAGATTGCTGTCTTTTATGAAGTAGATCCAATATCACCTCTATGGCTCGGTCAGAGAACTTCTCATCGATCCATTTGAAGTATTTGCACTTCGATGCTTCTTTATATCGGGCGCATCCATAAAATCTTCTCTCAGGATTGATTAGAGTCCACGATGTTCTTCTTGGACTCGGTAACTCACAAAAACAGAAATGCTGGCCTTCTCCTTCGCTTCGGTGAAAGGAAATTGAGGCACTGCTGCGAGTCTTGCTCTCCATTTCCAAGATTCGACGAAGGAATTTTGGGCAAATGAAAATTAGGGTTCGAGACTTCAATTCGAGCACTTCAATAGGGATTTTGGCCGATTTAGGGTTTTAGATTTGGGGCATTTGGGGAGATGACGTCGTTTTTGGAAGATTTTGGACTTTTATTATGCAGACGACGTCGTTTCTGGTGACTGAGAGCCGACTCAGCTCTCCGGCGAGCCACGTCGGCAAAAAATAGTAATAAAATAGTGCCACGTAGGATTTCCGGCAAGGGTCGCCGGAGGTGGCACTTAAGTGTCCCACTCGAAAAAAAAAGTGGCACTTAAGTGTACCGTTTGGAAGTTATGGCACTTAAGTGTCCCGGCGTGTCAAGTTATGGCACTTGCGCTGTACTTCTGCCAAGATTCTTATTACTTCTCTGAGGAAAAAAAAAAAAAAAAGAAAGAAATCTTGCCTACTGAACGGGAGATCTTGGAGAAGGGGGATTCCAAGGCACATTGATATTATTAGAAGTGCTAAAAAAAGAGACAAAATGCTAGGAACGGAAAGAGGACAAAAGAAAAGAGGGTGCTAAAAGGAAAAGCGCAGGCAATCCTCCACTTTAACCAAGCACTGCTGCATTGATCAAAAGACAGAATAAATATTACTTATTACTTTTCTGAGAAGTTTGCCATGCTTCCAAGAGAAGTTTTCTTTTTTTAAGTCAAAATGACATGTTATAGCGCAGCAAGTCATGGAGTATAAAGGCAATATACGATTGAAAACAGTGATTCGTGACTTATAACTTATAAGATGATTATTATACTTACAAGAAATTTATGGATTAAAAGGTAATTTACAACACTGAAGCCTACTTTGCTAATATAGAACATGATCCATGGACTTATTAGACATCTATGATGCAACAAGCTAATTCCCAAACCTTAGTTTCAATTTAAATTGCTCATTTTAAAGATAAATTATATTGCTTAGTGTTAGATGTATGCCCTAAAGTTGCTATGTAATAGTTACATCTTAGGGATTTCAATTGTACATATAAGGATTATGTTATTTTAATTAGTTAATTAATTAATTAATTAAATGAATAATTAATTAAAGCTTCATGCATGTGCATGAATTCATGCACATGCACGAAGCGTAATGGTCAGCGGTTGCTGACCATTATGCACGAAGCATGGATGGTCAGCAACCGTTGACCATCATGCCAAGATCGTGCATGAGCGGTTGCTCATGCACGATCGTCTGCTATGGACGATTAGCAACGGTTGCTGATCGTCCATTGATTAGCAACTGTTGATGGTCAGTTTTTAATATAAAACAATTGAGGGATGAGAGAAAATGGGGCTGTTGAAAAACAGAGAAAAGTGTCATTGTGTTTTGGTTTTGTTCGAGAGAAACACAAGCGAGGAATCAGTGATGCTTTGTTGAAAATAGAGAGAAAAGTGTGTGTGTGTTCTTGTGTCTTTTAGATGCAAGAAAGAAGAGCGTTATCTCGTTCGGGCTGTGACTATTATACATCAAGAATACGACGGATTCTTTCCACGTGATTGCTAGCACGATCAAAGTGGTGAATATCCGAAAGTTCTCTCTTCTGTTCGACATTCGTTATTGGTGTTTTTGAACTAGAGATCCGACGCTTGTGGGACTCGAACTGTAGAACATCCGAACCGACTTGTTTCAAAGCGCGCTTCGAGAGGTAATTCGTTTAACTCCCTTTTATGTATAGATTTTTGATTAAAACGCACGAATAACGCCTTAGGAGAATCATGTGTAAAATATATTTTTGTTTCCGCTGCGTTCATTTCGTTAATTTTTCTTATACATGATTTATGAAACCCCAACAGTGGTATCAGAGCCAACCTTAGGTGTTTTTTCATGCGTTTAATTGATTTATAGTTCAAATATGTTTTTGCGTTCTAATGGCCAATTTATTTTTATTAAGAGAATTGGTTCTCTTGCTCAAATGTGGCCTATAGAAGTTGATTGATTTATGTGATAAATTTAATTAACAAAGCAAAAATTAGAACTAAATCAATTTTGAATCAAAAATACGTAACTTGTTATACTTTATGTTTATATTTTGCAAATGACATGCAGAATTTTATGCATGCCTTCCAGAGCTTTAAATTTTGAATTTATGGCTCGTAAGGAAGGGTGGTGATCATGAAAAATCCATAAATGTTGTGATTGTTGTATGGATGAATGTATGATGATTACAGGTATTCTTTTTGGGGATGTAATTATTAAATGGAGGCTGCGTCCTTCCTTTTATATTTATTTTTATGAAATGTAATTTTAGTATAGTTTAGTATTTCAATTATTGATGTAAATACTACAAGAGAGGATGAGTCATTGGAGGAGCCATTAAATCGGTGAGCTCTTTGGGCTCGGTCTTTGAAGAGTTCAAAGATTGAAGAAAAAGTGAAGAGCAGGTCCATATTATTAAAACATTAAAATGGCTAAATGGATCTCTTTGGCTCAAGACCCATTGAACCATAATTCCATAATCACCACATAGGATAGATATTATGTGATATCTATTTATTTATTGTGTTTATGGTATCGTGCATGTTAAACTGGTTAATGTGCAAAGTGAGACCATTTATAACGACCAAAATTTCCTTATTAATAATATTAAGTCGAAACGGGTTTCGGACTCGTGACCTTCCATCGTTGTGGTTTGATCCAATATTACAGTGGTTAATTAACCGATTATGGATACATAGGGGTTGATTACCATTTATAATATTGGACCACTCCATTATGCATATGATCTTTGTGGGGTTGGAGCCAAATGATTTCTAATAACTGTCAGGTGAGGGAATCATTTGTGTTTTCAATACTTGCATGAGACGATGGGCTAGACTTAACTATGATCATGATGCCAATAACTGTTAGGTGAGGCTTTTATGGTCTAGAAGCCGAAGTTATGATTGGGACTCGCATATGATGCGTTGAACAAGCTGGTTCACTCACTAAGTTCATAGGACACCAATAACTGTTAGGTGAGGTGGACTTTGGGCTAGTGGGACTTCAATCCCCACTAGTAATCTTTACCCAACGAAGATTACCGCTTCCCATCTTAAGGAGTATGAGATTCGAATATAAATTTAGTGGAAGGATCTATTTCATTTAAAGACCAAAATGAAATAGTTATTATGAAAAAGTACAACTAGTTAACAATTTATTTTTTTGCAAATGATAAATTATTACTTTGAAAATGGTGACCACAAACTCACTCGCTTCTATACTTGACAAGAATTGTTTGGTGGACCCAATTTCACTGGACTGGGTGAGGAATTTGAGAATTGTTCTCAATTCAGAAAAAAATTGGGTATGTGCTTGATGAAAAGATGCCGACCTCCTTTCCTGAGGGTGGGACCCAAGAGGAGCGTGTCACTTATGATAAGTGGCGTGACGATGACTTAAAAGTTAGGTCATATGTGCTTGCTTCTATGAATAATGAATTACTGAAGAAGTATGAATTTATGGAAGATGCTGGGTCGATCATTTTGCATTTATAGGAATACTTTGATGAGAATGGTCGAACCTCTAGATATGAGATATCTAAGGTATTGTACCGTATGAGGATGGCTGAAGGATCATCTGTTAATGATCATGCTTTGAAAATGATGGCACATTGAAGAATTGGCTAGGCTGAATCTCGTTATGGACAATGAGTTAGCTGTGGATTTGATCCTCCAATCTTTACCCGATTCCTTTTCTGGTTTTGTCCAAAACTTCCACATGCATAAAATGGAGAAAACTCTTGTTGAGTTACATAGCATGCTGGTAGTTTATGAGAAGGAAATGCATAACACGAGGCCAAATGTAGTGGCTATGGCTAAGGCTTCTTCTTCAAAGGGTAAGATTGTTTTAAAGAAGAATAAATGGAAGAGGCCTGCAAAACCTGTTGTGCAACCAAAACCCATGATTGATAAAGGGAAATGCCATTACTGTGGTGTCAAAGGGCACTGGAGGAGGAACTGTAGGAGGTACCTCGAGAGCTTGAAGGTCAAGCTCAAAAACCAACCTTATGAATGTATGGTGTCTATGCTTATTGAAACTAATCTTATGGTTAGTGCTGAATCCAGCTCATGAGTTCTAGATTCTGCTGCAACTTCACATATTTGTATGTCTTTGCGAACGGAAATAAGCGAGATGTTAGGCGAAATGAGATTGTCTTGACGTTTGCCAATGGAGCAAGAGTTGCTGCATTAGCTATAGGGACTTTTCATTTATGTTTGCTTTCTGGACATGTATTGGTTTTAAAGAACTGTTTGCATTATAAGAATGCTGTTAGGAACATCATCTTTGTACCTCGTTTGGGTAAAGAGAGTTATGAATTTTCTTTTGCTGATGATGTATGTTCTATTTATCATAATAGAATATGTGTTGGTTCTAGCTTATTAACCAACAATCTTTATACCATTACAATGTCCGGTAATGCGATTACCAATGTCAATAAGCAAAATAGAATTGATATAAATGCCATAACTAATAAACGCCCTAGAGACGGTCCAAATAAAAAGTATGTTTGGCATCTCCGATTAGGTCATATTGGAGAAGACAGAATTAACAAGTTGAGTAATTATGGATACATTGATCCTTCAAATTTTGAGTCATACTCGACTTGTGAGACGTGTCTTCTAGGAAAAATGACCAAAGTGCCTTTTGTGGGACAAAGTGCGCGAGCTGCTGACATATTAGAATTAATATATACAAATGTATGTGGACCAATTAATGAAACTGCTAGAGGTGGTTATAATTACTTCATTACCTTCACCAATGATCAGTCACGGTATGGTTATTTATACCTCATGAAGTATAAATTTGAATCCTTTGAAAAGTTCAAGGAATTCAAGGCTGAAGTTGAGAAACAAACGGGAAAATGTATTAAGGCTCTTCGATCAGATCGATGAGGTGAATACCTTAGTACTGAATTCCTAGACTATCTTAAAGAGAATGGCATTTTATCACAATGGACACCTCCTGGAACTCCAGAACATAATGGTGTATCTGAACAAAGAAATCGTACTTTATTAGATATGGTACGATCTATGATGAGTTACACCGATTTGCCAATTTCCCTTTGGGGATATTGCCCTTGAGACAGCTGTATATATACTAAATAGAGTGCCGTCCAAATCTGTTCCAACTACGCCCTATGAGATATGGCATAGTAGGAAACCCAGTCTTAATCATATTAAGATTTGGGGTTGTCCAGCTTTCGTGAAAAAGCTAAAAATGGAAAAATTGGAGGCAAGATCTGAACAAGGTCGCTTCATTGGATATCCAAAGGAAACTCTTGGATATTATTTCTATTTTCATTCAAACCAAAGAATTTTGGTATGCAAGCACGCTTCTTTTTTGGAGAATCAGTTCGTCCAAGAAAGTGGTGTTAGGCGGAAAATAGTCTTACAAGAAGAAAATAATGAAGTGCCAAACAACCGAGTTCAGATACCAATCTCTGATTCAGTGGGAGCTTTTGATACACAACCTCTTAGGAGAAGTGCGAGAATGTCTCGCCCACCTGCTCGTTATAGACACTCAGTTGATCATATTGAACCATTATTCATTGTGAATGATAGTGATCAACTTGGTGATCCTAAAACCTATGAGGAGGCGATGTCAGACATCGATTCTGGTAAATGGCTAGAAGCCATGAAATCCAAAATGGATTCAATGTATTCCAATGAGGTTTGGACCTTGACTGACCTGCCTAATGGTATTGTACCAATTGGCTGTAAATGGATCTTCAAGAGGAAGATGAATGTTGAAGGTCAAATTGGAATTTACAAAGTATGACTGGTGGCGAAAGGATATCGTCAAAAAGAAGGAATTGATTATAACGAAACTTTCTCACCTGTGGCTATACTAAAATCCATTCGGATTATGTTGGCTATAGTTGCACACCTTAATTATAAGATATTTCAAATGGATGTCAAAATGGCTTTTCTAAATGGTTTTCTCGAAGAGGACATCTATATGGAACAGCCATAGGGTTTTGAATCCAATAGTGAAAAACGTAAGGTGTGTAAGCTTAAGAAATCCATTTATGGACTCAAACAAGCCTTTAGAAGTTGGAACATCCGTTTTGATGAGGTAGTCAAATCTTTTGGCTTCATCAAAAATCCAGATGAACCTTGTGTATACAAGAAGATCAGTGGGAGTGCAATTGCATTTCTAGTTTTGTATGTCGATGATATACTTTTGATTGGAAATGATGTACCAATGATATCATCGATAAAACTATTCTTATCATAGAAATTCTCCATGAAAGATTTAGGAGAGGCAACTTACATTTTGGGTATCAAGATCTATAGAGATAGATCAAGACGATTGATTGGCCTCTCATAATCTACGTACATAGATAAAGTGTTAACACGTTTTAACATGCAATGTTCCAAGAGAGGATTATTGCCTTTTAGGCAAGGGATCCGTCTTTCTAAGGAGATATGTCCCAACACTCCTGAAGAAAGAGAGCGGATGGCAAAGATACCATATGCATCCGCTATTGGAAGCATAATGTATGCTATGCTATGTACTAGACCTGATATTGCGCATGCTATAAGTATTACTAGCAGATATCAGTTTGATCCAGGAGAAGAGCATTGGATATCAATCAAGAATATTCTTAAGTACTTGTGAAGGACTAAAGATTTATTCTTGATATATGGAGAATGAGAATTTAAAGTTGTAGCTTATACTTGATTCCGATTTTCAATCGGATCCTAATGATTATAAGTCTACGTGCGGGTTTGTCTTTACATTCAATGATGGTGCGATTAGTTGGAAAAGTTCCAAATAAAGCATAACCGCCGATTCCACCATTGAGGCGAGTATGTAGCCCTCCGAAGTAGCAAAGGAAGCCGCTTGGATGAAGAAGTTTATTTCTGAACTTGGAGTCGTTCCTTCAATTGAGCAACCGATCACATTGTTTTGTGACAACAATGGGGGCGATAGCTCAAGCTAAGGAACCAAGGTCTCACCAGAAGTCCAAGCATATTAAGAGACGCTTCCATCTCATCAGAGAAATTGTTGGGAGAGGTGATATCGCCTTGCAGAAAATTGCCTCAGCAGAAAATGTGGCAAATCCCTTCACTAAGGCCTTACCTCAGTCTTCTTTTGAAAGACATATTGACAAAATGGGTTTGAGGTACCAGACAAGTTAGCTTTAGTGCAAGTGAGAAATTGTTAGATGTATGCCATAAAGCTGCTATGTAATAGTTACATATTAGGGATTTCAGTTGTACTTTCATTATTATTATTTAATTAATGGTAATGACGTATTCATTCATTTATCCAATTATTTTATATTAATGAATGATTCTATAAGATCAGTTGCAACTAGACCTATTCTTGAGACGTCAAGAATATATGTGACTGGTTTATAGTTAGACTGAATCTTTAAATCGTTCCCGGTCGATGGATTATTGAGTGGATATTAATAATCCTGTCGAGACTGGTGTGTTCTTAACTTCGCCATTAAGTATTGGATACTTAAGGGAATAATGAGTCACATATCATTGGGTATTATGATGCTTGAGTTAGAATACAGGTGTTTGTATTAGACAAATTCACTAAATGTGACGCATATGGAACGATTAGCGACATGGAAGCTTTTAGCGTGGTCAATGTCTAATTGTTCATGCTTTGGTCTTGTGTAAATAATCCTTAGACCTGAGGCACAGTGTTAACTTGTGTATTGAACAATTATGGTTCACGAGTGCACATAATGCCGGGTTGTTGATCCGTCTTTATACCTGATGGTCATAGTTTGTTCATATATGAAGTTGCACGTGTGCGCAATATGGAATCTGTCTCCTTGTTATAAGCAAGGTATGATAATGATGTCCTATTCGATCTAATTGTGACATTGCATTGAAATCTTCGGCCGGGGTTGTAACTGAGAATAAATTGTTTATGTCTCGAATAAAATGCATGTCAATTAGATTTGTGCATATGATCGAATTAATGACTTGACAAATATTCCATGGTTTTTGTTTGATTGGGACATAGTAAGACAGAGGAATTGAATTACACTGTAGCCAATGCTGACAGGTTTATTATGTTCTTAAAGTATTTACACTATCTGGGTAGCCATGACATATTGCTAGATGTCAATCGTGGCTTGTAGGACCTAAAAGATTAATCGGGACAATTAATTCTTTTGGAAGTATTAATATGTTAGTACAAGTCTTACTACTAGCTTAGTGATGAACTTATGGATGTCACACACCATAAACAATTAGAATGACGTGGAATAAGAGAGAAATATTATTGCAAATGTGTTTGCAATTACTGCAATCGAATTGAGTCGATTTGAAATTAAATTAAATGAGATTTAATTTAATTTGTATTATAGTCACGAGCCTACTTGCATATGATGCACACGCATGCCCAAAGTGGATATATGTTAACATACCCCAATTGTGTACTTTCATTATTATTATTTAATTAATGGCAATAAATTGACCAAATGGGTTTGAGGTACTAAACAAGTTGGCTTTAGTGCAAGTGGGAGATTGTTAGATGTATGCCTTAAAGCTGCTATGTAATAGTTACATCTTAGGGATTTCAATTGTACATATAAGAATTATGTTATTTTAATTAGTTAATTAATTAATTAATTAATTAAATGAATAATTAATTAAAGCTTCATGCATGTGCACGAATTCGTGCACATGCACGAAGCGTAATGGTCAGCGGTTGCTGACCATTATGCACGAAGCATGGATGGTCAGCAACCGCTGACCATCATGCCAAGATCGTGCATGAGCAACCGCTCATGCACGAACCGCTCATGTACGATCGTCTGCTATGGACGATCAGCAACGGTTGCTGATCGTCCATTGATTAGCAACCGTTGATGGTCAGTTTTTAATATAAAACAATTGAGGGATGAGAGAAAACGAGGCTGTTGAAAAACAGAGAAAAGTGTCATTGTGTTTTGGTTTTGTTCGAGAGAAACACAAGCGAGGAATCAATGATGCTTTGTTGAAAATAGAGAGAAAAGTGTGTGTGTGTTCTTGTGTCTTTTAGATGCAAGAAAGAAGAGCGTTATCTCGTTCGGGCTGTGACTATTATACATTAAGAATACGACGGATTCTTTCCACGTGATTGCTAGCACGATCAAAGTGGTGAATATCCGAAAGTTCTCTCTTCTGTTCGACGTTCGTTGTTGATGTGTCTGAACTAGAGGTCCGACGCTTGTGGGACTCAAACTGTAGAACATCCGAACCGACTTGTTTCAAAGCGCGCTTCGAGAGGTAATTCGTTTAACTCTCTTTTATGTATAGATTTTTGATTAAAACGCACGAATAACGCCTTAGGAGAATCATGTGTAAAATATATTTTTGTTTCCGCTGCGTTCATTTCGTTAATTTTTCTTATACATGATTCATGAAACCCCAACACTTAGTCCTTTTAACAATGTTGTCATTTTGCATTAAAAGTCATACTTTATAGTTCTTGCCCTTTTTGATATAACTCCAACAAATTGTAATTTGATCGATCTTGTAATAACCTTGAAATAGTCATTTGTCTTAAATTATCGTACGGACATGAACTTATCATTACTAATTGAGGGTCAATAATTATCAATTACTTTACATTCGATGACTTCTGAATATTCTCACTAGTAGTTAGTTATTCATAATGTTGTAATTTTCCAGTCAAGTATCTGAAATACGTTGGCGTTAAGTTTTGGGGTTTGGTCATTGCCATACCCACAGAGGAATGCCATGTCTCCTTTGTCGTGCATGACGGTCACACTTGCCGTTGTGGGTGGCTTCGCGCCGTTCAGGCCAGCTAGTCATCATGGCCATGAGAAACCCCGATCAGAGATGAAATGAGGAGGAGGAGGATATTGATGGCTGTGAGGAAGGAGTTGGTATTACCGGACAGAGAGAGACTCTTTCCACGTAACTTTTGGGCCAAGCTTGGTCCCTCAAACATAGCCCAAAGTTTGAAAGTATTGTCGTTGCAAAGAGACGTATTAAAATATTGTTGATGTAAAAAAGAGATGCAGGAGAATATTTTTCTTCTCTACAGTAGAGCATTTTTATAATTTGGAGGGTAATATGTTTATTAATCAAAAGTTTGGAACTCAAGAGAAAGATCTCCAGGAGCTTGAAAGATTTAAGGAGACCAACGCCAACTATTTCAAAAACTTAAACTTATAGATAAAGGAAGACCATATATATAGAGATCATATAAACCCATAATCAAGGAATGTGGGATGATAAAACAACTACTAACGTACAAGCTAAATTAGGAAGGCGCCATGGAATTTTACAAACGGGGGAAATAATCTAGGACAAAACCCAACTCTAATATCATGTTAGGTTTGTTGGAACTACTGCCGAGCTTTTAAGCAGGTCTTTCTAATATGATGGTCTCTTGTCCATCCTTCTTCCTTTTACAATCATGGAGAACCAATGCACCAGCTTTGTTGATCCTCTTTCGATAGCTATGGCTAGGAATCTGTCCATACCGCTAAATACTAGAGGTGAACACTATCATTTTGCCTAACGCTTATGTTTGGTCCTTGCCATACTTACAGAGGAATGCTATGTCTCCTTTGTAGTGCGTGACGGTCACACACTTGCCGTTGTGGGTGCCTTCATTACTGTTCAGGTCGGCTGGACGTCATGGCCATGAGAATCCCCGATCAGAGATGAAATGAGGAGGAGGAGGGAGACAAGTGGGGTGAGGATGGATTTGTATCATTGTGGACAGAGAGAGATTCTTTCCACCTAACTTTTGGGCCAAGCCCGGTCCCTTGAACATAGCCCAAAATTTGAAGGTATCGTTATTGCAAGAGACGTATTAAAATATTGTTGATGTAAAAAAGAGATGCAAGAGAATATTTTCTTCTCTACATTAGAGCAGTTTTATAATGTGGAGTGTAATTTATTTATAAATCAAAAGTTCGAAACCCGAGAAAAAGATCTCCAGGAGCCCGAAATATTTTGCAAGGTCAATACCAACTATTCCAAAAAATTAAACTTATAAATGGAGGAAGACTATATACATAGAGAGCATATGACCCTCTAGTCAAGGGATGGGGATAATAAAAGACCCACTCCTGTACAAGCCGAATTAGGAAGGGTATGTGGAATTTTACGAATGGGGGAAATAATCTGAGGGCATAACCAGGTTTAATGTCGTGTTAAGTTTTGTGGGACTATTGTCGAGGTTTTAAGTTGGTCTTTCTAACATGGTATCACGTCCATCCTTTTCCTTTTAGAATTATGGAGAACCAATGCACCAGCTTTTGTCGATCCTCTTCCGATAGCTATGGTTAGGAATCGTCCACAGCGCTGAATGGTATTAGTGTCCTCTACTGGTCAGGTCAGAGGTGAACACTATCATGGTGCCTATCACTTATGTCAAAGATGTTTCCTCTCTCTTTGTTGGTCGATTACCACATAATTTGGTCGATTTCCTCTCTCGCATTTAGTCCGCGACGATTGGTCAGATCTTAAGATGAAAAGTTAAAGTTACACCCACCGAACCCACGTCTCTCTCCTTGACATAGTTTGGGAGAGATCATTCTCATGAGATGACCTTACATGCGATGAAACTGGTGCGGAAGTGACCCCAACATGTCCATATCTTTAAGGATTTGATAGACTACATGTGAGATTTTTTAGACTATAGTGTTTAGATATTTATGCGGGATTCTCATCCTATGCGTGAGTGCTATGTTCACATTGATTATTCAATCTTACCTCCCATGTTTTTGACATGATATATTTTAAGCCCACTTTGTATAAAAAAAAATAACGTTGACATTTAACATAAGATTTGATTTAATTTATTGGATGACAAATGAGAGTCTTGTATACATATGATTCTGCTAGTTGATTCAATATGTTAGAATATTTGTTAGAACATTCTGAAACTGTAACTGATTTTGTAATTCTTGTTATTTTCTAAAATAACTAGTTTTTTTTTGTTATGTTAAATTAATTACTTTCCTATACACATTGTTCTTAGTATAAATATCCCTTGATCGTAACACATTAGTGTCAAGTAATACAGTACTTTTTTTCTTATTATTTATCAGAGTCAATCTTTTGGTCTCAGACTTTGTGCGAACTCAAGTTCTAATATGGGGACTCTTTCACATTTTTGTCCGCATAGAGCTGTGCCGTTTATTCGTGTCACAATCGCAGCATCTATCCTCGTCCATTGTCAACAGTTATTGCCCTCGTCCCTCATTCAGGTGCTTTATCCGCACCCACCATCCGACACATCTTCAAGGCTTAGAGTAGTCGCTGTCGAGTTATAATGCGGTACACCTCGAAAATCCACTCAAATTTTATTGAGCAGTCCTATCCTAGGACCTCAGTATCCTATCTCCCAATCCAGACTACTCTTCAAACGCTGTTGGTGAATCAGCCTAAATGCCGAGTAAGCAAATCACTGATTAAGTAAGCAATTATATTCTCTACGGATCCTAAATATAGTTAATAATGAATCGGAAATATGCTATTTGGTGAAACATTCAATATAGCTAAGTCTATCATACATAGACGATCGCACCAATTGAGGTGCCCTCCATGTAGCACTTTATTCTAATAAGGTTCAAAAAGTGGTTCCCAAGGTGTAGCACTTTATCCCGTGATAAGTTCCCACCATGCACAACTAATAGTTTAAATTCGATACACCTAATGCCATTCAATTGCATATCTCATATTTGATATTTACACACAAACCGATCCGGTTTACATATAAAACATAAATATATCATTGACAAATACTAAGGAGGGGGTGAACAGGTTGCACCACATAGAGCGGAGATAAAAGTTAGAAAAGTAGCTTCGAATGGACTAATGGCTCATTCTCGATCATACAATACAACCTCGTACCTTTTCCAAGTCCTCCGAAAAAATCATGCCTCGTGCTCTTCGCTTTATGAAAGCGTTTATGGCGTGTGAGGCCAAAAGTAATGATGCGACATGTGCCCCCCTTCAAATGTCTTCATTAGTGCGATTCTCGAACAAACACCGAAGACAACATTTCTTGACTCAGTGGATGACACTGGGCCAAGATGTCATGTGATGTGATCATCGTGCAACGGTTTTATCCGATTTACTTCATTAATGATTTACCAAATTCCCATAGACTGAGTTGAAATATATCGAAATTAGGCCCTATCTATTTTGCTGAAAATAAATGATTTAAAAATATTTTCATAAAATGATCACTTATATCATTTGAAATAATTAGTTAATAAAAATATTTTTATTATCGACAATCATTTATGTTTAAACATTTTCGTGGATAAATGAAATCTTTTTTTTGTCTATTTATTTGTGTGAGCAAAATAAACGATTAAAAAATATTTTCAAGTGGGCAGAGGTTTTACCATAATTCACATATTTCTTAATAAAGCGAAAATAGAAAGCATCAACCGTTCTTAAAAAATAACTAACTTTTGTCATTTCCAATTTCCCAGTCCCATTTTGGGGATTTGATATTTAGTGAATGATAATCACTATTTACCCGAGCAAGACACACTGTGTTCAAGATGATAAGTTTAACTTGATATATTTTGGAAGCCCATTTAGCTCCCATGGTATGAATTTGAATTATTAATTCCATAGCCATACAAGTAATGGAAAGCAAACAGAATCCAATGAGAAAATCGTTGTATTATGTGGGACCCAATTAGACTTGGAAGCTTTACCGGGAAAATGACACAAAAATCTCACAACTTTGTTGCAATGTACAAAGTCGTTCATTAACTTTTTATTTATGCGATGTGGTTATTGAACTTTGGCCTAATGGGCAATGTCATTTTTGCATTTAGAGCTGTCAAAATGGTCATTAACCCACTTTTGAAATATTAGTTTATGTTCATTTTATTCCTTAGGCTATGTGAAATCGATACAAACGAAAAGATTACATTGAACATTTTACAAATAATTCAATGATCATATTGAATAAATTAAAAGTGTTGTGATAAGATTACATATTTGATCAAAATTTAGTGATCATTAAATCAAAATTCATGGATTTGTGATATTATTCTTTTAAGGCTAAGGCAATCTGCAACCACACTAGCAAAATATATGATGGAATTTCAAATGCATGTTTAACATATGTTATCCATTGTTTCACATGTGGTCCCGATTGGAGTGCGTGGTCCCGATTGGAGTGCAATGTCCCGTCATTTTCAGGACGTTATCGGAATTAATTGGACTCTCGTACGAACGCCAACTCACAATGGATGACCCATGACAACCGATGGAAAGGGGAATGACACAATGAAATGTCATATGCTAAGTTTTGTCTGCATAAATGAAAAAAAAAAGCAAAAGCAAAAGCAAAGAGAGGATTACCAACTCGACAAAAGACAAGATGTAAGGTGGTCTTAATTCCAGAAAATTATCAAATCAATTCTAAATTTATTGTATGGATATTAAATCAGTTCTAAATTTTGTAATTTTGCTATTTTAATCTTTAACTTTTGTATGAAAATTCAAATATAGTCTTTTCATTCGATTTTTGTAGGAAATTACTATTGCATCTTAGATACAAGTTCTTACATAGAACTAGTTGGTGATGATTGTACCATCACATCATCAATTTTCAGTGAAAATTGAGAGAAACAGCCATAAAAGTTTAAGACTAAGTTAGTAATTTGAAAAATTAAGGATAAATTAGCATTTGTACAATATGTTTGTAATTGATTGAGAATTTTCCTGTTTTAATTCCCCACTTTAGTATTTTTACCGTGCTAAAAGTACAAAGTTAGGAGCATTAGAAGTCCTTTGAAAAACACTAGAAGCAAAATTAAGAAATTAACAGTTGACATGTAAATCAAAAGATATAATGATAAGTCCTATAAAATTTTACATTGAAAAAAATTCGTATAATTGGTAGGTGACACCTAAGTTGGAAGACTGTAATTTGGTTGCATCAGAAGATAGATTATTACAAAAAAGGAAATGCATTAAACCAAGACAAACAAAGCTATAACAATTAAATCCTAACCAAGGAAAACTACACCGAACTTAAACCTACATGCCTATAACGGGGTTAAGCGTATAGTTAATAGTTAGATGCAACGTAGCATTGTAACTACACGACTAAGATATAAATAAGAGAGAACTTGTTGCAAAAATTAGAATATTCATACTTAAATTATTACTTAAAAAGGAAATGCATTAAACCAGGACAAACAAAACTATAATAATTAAATCCTAACAAAGGGAAAACTACACCGAACTTAAACCTACATGCCTATAAGGGGGTTAAGTGTATAGTTAATAGTTAGATGCAACGTAGCATTGTAACTACACGACTAAGATATAAATAAGAGAGAACTTCTTGTAAAAATTAGAGTATTCATACTTAAATTATTACTTAAAAAGGAAATGCATTAAACCGGGACAAACAAAGCTATAACACATAAATCCTAACCAAGGGAAAACTACACCAAACTTAAACCTACATGCCTATAACGGGGTTAAGTGTATAGTTAATAGTTAGATGCAACATAGCTTTTTACATTGAAAAAAATTCGTATAATTGGTAGGCGACACCTAAGTTGGAAGGCTGTGATTTGGTTGCGTCAGAAGATAGATTATTATAAAAAGGGAAATGCATTAAACCAGGACAAACAAAGCTATAACAATTAAATCCTAACCAAGGGAAAACTACACTGAACTTAAACCTACATGTCTATAAACTACACTGAACTTAAACCTACATGCCTATAATGGGGTTAAGTGTATAGTTAATAGTTAGATGCAACGTAGCATTGTAACTACACTACTAAGATATAAATAAGAGAGAACTTGTTGCAAAAATGAGAATATTCATACTTAAATTATTAATGAGGAAAAAAAACTAGATAACTTAATTGTGATACTATCTCAACCTCAAATCCCAATTGTATTGATAAACCACTGCCCAAAGATAATTTTGTTCATTTATTTGCTAAAACCACTGTCCTGAGATTAGGCACATAATTAAAAAGTAAAATGAGGAGTGAGATACAAGTTATTACATAGAAAACTACCATACATTTCTTTCTTTTGTAGATTAGGTTTATAGGGCGTGGCTTCTTTTAGTTTCATTAAAAGAGGAAGATTGGGAAAAGTTTTGTATTAGTACTAATTTAGTCCTAAATCTTTTATTGACGCCAATTTAATTCTAAATCTTTTAATTTAATGCCAATTCAGTCTTTCCAGCTAATTTTGGCAAATTTTGTTGACGTAGACACCGGTTGGCTAACGTGGCACGGCCGGAGTGGACAATTTTTCATAATATTTTAATATTTTTTTGATTTTTTTAATTTAATTTAATTTTTCATTTTCCTTTGCCTTTTTTCCTTCTCTCCCCCTTAATATAGCCGGTTGCCGAACCTTGGCGATTGGCTAGAGGTGATAGCCGGTGAGATTGAGGTTGACCTCTTTGCTCTTTGGCAAGCCTCATTAGCCACTGGCGATGCTCAACCTTGTCGGATTTGGCTAGGTTGAGCTTCACCTTTGGCTCGTGAAGGTGAGCCTTGCTAGCCCAGCTCAAGGCCACCATTGCGGCTTGGATGGCCTCAAGCAAGCCTCACTAGATTTGGCAAGGGTGAGTCTCGCCGCCCGTCTCATCGGCCAACACGAGGCTACCCTTGCAACCTTTGGCGAGGGCTCGAGCTAGCGATCGGCTGGAGGAAGGGGGAGGGAGGAGAAAAGGAAAAAAAGAAAAGAAAAAGACAAAGAAAAAGAAAAGGAAAAAGAAAATAAAAAAAAATGAAAATTTGAAAGATATTATAAATTAAAAAAAAAATTAAAGATATTAAAATATTATTAAAAATTAGTATTAGAAGGACTGAATTGTCACGTCAGTCAAAGATTTAGTCGATAATAAATTGCATTGTCAAGCTAAAAGTTTATGATTAAATTGACACTAATAAAAAGTTTATGATTAAATTGACACTAATACAAAAGTTTTAGGATTTTTTTTTTTGACACTTTTCCCGAGGAAGATTAAGGTGTTGGGTGGGGCGGGAGGAAGATTAGGTTATACACATGATCAATTGCCTAATGGTGTAATTAGGTGTCGAGAAAATGTGCATGTGAGATATAAATAGAATCATGGCATTCAATGTATTTTTCAATCTTAAGGTACGTTTGTTTCGAGAAAAATTTTATGACAAAGGAAAATACTTTTTGGGAAAATGTTTACCAATTTTCAAGTTGAATAATTTATTTTCCAAACTTTAAGTATGCATATCTTTTTTAACCATAAATGGTTTTCCGTTGACAGATTATTCTTAGGAAACCAAATGCATAAATTGATTCGTGAAAAAGTATTTTGCTCAAACAAACACATCCTTACAAGGGAAAATATCATGCTCTCACCAGACGAGCCATGCTTTTAGCCTTAAGTTTGGTTTTTCAAACTAATCGATTAGATGGTTTAGTGTCCCATCGCGACTTGCTCTTCAAAATTTGTCAAAAGAACTTTCACGTTTTCAGCCAAAGAAAACGTGATTCATTCATCTCTTTCCCGAGGTCACCGTAATCTCGCGCAAGCACCGACGGATGGTTGGAGCTCCCACAGTTCTCTCTCGACAAAGACCCATTATCGCCGCGAGAGAATGATGATGCCTTGCAATAAGTGCTCTTTTTCAACAGAAGCATGATCTTATAGGCTGACGATCTTGAGAAAAGAAAAAGAAAAGAAAAAGAAAAAAAGCCCAAAACTTGGTCTTCAATCCCAACTATATCCTAAACATTTTTCCGTCTTATAAGAAATTCCCAGACCAGTTTTTATTCTACCATAAACATTTTTTGATATCATAAAAAAGCACCAACTTTAAATCCAATCCCAATTTTAAAACTTTTTTTTTTGTCTCATAAAAAACTACAATAGGTAGAGCCATATCATGGCCATGGGTACATAAGATAGTGCTAGGGTTATCGTATGTGATGTAAGTTGGAAGGGAAAATTACCAAAAAATCATAAAATTATACCAATTTAGTTCTAACCATTTTTTTCGCCGAGTCATAAAACTTTTAAATTTATACAAATTCAATCTATCTGGTCAATTTTGGTCAATCGGTGTTGACGTAGACAATTTTTAATAATTATTTAATATTTTCTCATTTTTTTTCTTTTTTTCTCTCTCTTTTTGAAAGAGATTTAAAACTGAATTGATATAATTGCTCTCTCCCTCTATATATAGACTCTCATGTCTGCAGCTTAGAAACACAAGCTTTCACTAGCCTTCATACCTCTCTCTTGATCTCGATCTCGATCTTGTGCAACTAGATATTATTGTACCTCGCATTAATTTGGCATTCCTCAGCATGGAGTCCGCAAACATCGATCCTGTGCCTTCTAAGATGAACCAAAACCAACCAAAATGGCAAGGGCAAGCTTGTGCGGACTTGGCAGGTCCAAAGGAGGACCAAATATGGCCCTTCTTGGAGGACTTCTTCGGCCTCGACAAGTGGTTCCCAACCCTCGCCACCTGCACCCCCGTTGAGGGCGTCTCAGGCCAGCCTGGGTGCGTCCGCTACTGCGCCGGGTTTAGGACCCCAGTCGACCAGGAACAGGACATTGGTGGCGGCACCGAGGCAGCAGCAACCCTGAACTGGACGAAGCAGAAGCTGCTGTCGATCGACCCAGCCGAGAAGATGTTCAGCTATAGCATCGTAGACAGCAATGTCGGGTTCAACTCCTACGTCTCCACGGTCCGTGTCATGCCTAAGGAAGACGGTTGTCGAATGGTGTGGGACTATGAGGTCGAGCCCGTGAGCGGCTGGAAACCCCAGGACCTGGACCAGTTCATTGGGTCGGGCTTGCGGGTCATGGCCGAGAGGATGAAGGAGGCTCTTCTTGGTCGAGCAAACCGATCGGATTCCGGAACTGATCTCATCTGAATCCGATGATTTTGCTTTTGTGCTCGTGTGTGATAGTCTTGAAGCTTTGTGATGCGGTGTGCAATAGTAGTGAAAGTCTGGGCAATAGCACGTATTAGCTCTCTAATTGCTTTGCAGTAATTTGTAAGTCTGGTCATTACTCCCCCCGTTCCCATTGGAATTAGAGCACCATTTCATATGTCCAAATTCACTTATATAGTACTTGAGCTAATTTCAGATTGCCTTTTACTGTATGTAACCATGTCGTGATTCATCTTGATCCGATGAAGGAATTTTGGCCGACTCTCAAATACAATGGAGTCATGAACTGAATTCATATCCGCACACTAACTTAGAACAATACGATATGAAAAGTCGATTTTTCCGTGTCACTTTTTATTACCTTTTATTAAAGAAAAAGATGTATTGCCTCTCTGCTGATTGTTTGAACAAAGACACATAAAAAAGATGCCTATGTGAGGCAATATATAAGTGTGGTAGTCTTCAAACTTGGCAAATATTATCCTTTTGAAACAGTATGTTTGTTCACAAAACGGTTTCGCTTTTATATATTCAATGTTTCTGGTTCAATATATTTCATTTTCATTTTTCTTCTCTTCTAGAAAAGATACAACGTTTATTCTCAAATTGTTTCCCTTAGAGGGTTCTTGTAGAAGTTTTAGAATTGCTTTGTGACATTTTCAGTTTGAGACTTAGTTGTATCCTGTAGAATTTTTGTTAATAACCATTAGCAATCTTGTGGGACAAATAATTCCTTAAAGATAGAATATTCATATCTCAAAGTTTCATTCCAGTTTTCCTGATTTTTTCTAACATCCTCTTCTCCTAGAACTGTAGTTTTTTTTTTTTTAGGAGAAATATCTAAATGTTTTTTCGTAGAATATTTTATGAAGATGGTAGAAATGAGTGGTTAATAAATTAGCCACATCTAATATTATCTAGAATTATATAGGAAGACATTTCTAAGGAAGACCACCTGCTTAGGAATATAAATAGCCAAATACTCCCATCAGTGGAAGTGAGCTAGGCTCCCACAAGCAAGTGCGTAAGAGTGTGCTTCGCTCCCATAAGTGTGCGTATAAGTGTGCGTAAGAACTTCTTACGACCGACATCGTAAGAGAGCGTCTCGAATAATAAAAGGAATGTTTTCTTTCGCTCTCATAAGTGGACAAAAGGTACAAGTTTTGGATTCAAATACACGAAGATGAAAGTTTTAGGATCGAAATTATGAATTGATAAGTTTTGAGACTTGAATTACGATTATCTTAATTAATAAGCATGCTAAGCAAGAGACTTAAAAAATATTTTATCAGTTTGCGTTAGAAGTTCATGTGAAAAGTTGTAATAACGAAAGAGGATTCCATGTAAGCGAATTGCAGGACATTGCGTGGATCTTTTGAATTCATAATAGGGTATGATGAGCAATCATACGCAATCATACATGCCCTTAGCGATAATTAGCAATAAACATTCCAAGAAAACGCTTTTCTCAAAACTTGTTGAATTTTAAACACGAAGACGCGTAAATGCTTAATTTTTATGTGCGTTGGCATCACAAATCTTAAGTTGAGATTTTATGAAAAAGGACAAGTTTTGGCCTTCACTTTGATAAAAGGATCAAAGCCTATGAATACCACCTTTTATATAGACAAGTGTCACAATTAGGTAAGAGTTTCCAAGATTCCAATAATATCAAACTACACGAGAGAGTGATAGAGAGAAAGAGCCTACATGATTCCCATGCCAATTCCAGCATATCCCTCTTCACACACTGACAAGAAATGCTCTCAGTGTTTCGACATGTTCTTGTGCTCCTATAGCACCGCCCCCATATACATCCACCGACCAGCTGAAGTCAACCTGAGAGCATTGTCCAACACATTGATTCCCATGACAATCCAAGCTTATGCCTTCTCATAACCCGACAACTGAAGCTTTTCCCTATTTCAATGTTGTTCCACTGCTGCTAAATGCGAATTGCTAATTGCTGAAGCCTGAAGCCTGCATTTGCTATGGCCAGTGAAGCAAAGGAAAAATGGGGAGGAAAGGTTAGAGCCCTGGTGAGAGGCTCAGGTCCTGACCAACTATGGCCCCTCCTGGAGAATTTCTTCAGCCTGCACAAGTGGGTCCCCACGATAGACACGTGCTATGGAGTCGAGGGCGTGTCGGGTGAGCCCGGATGCGTCCGATACTGCTCTGGCACAAGAAGCTCCGCCGATGGTTCCGAGGATGTTTTCACCGACTGGGCTCTGGAGAAGCTGCTTGCGACTGACCCTGTCAACAAAAGCTTCACTTATGAGATCGTGGACTGCAATAATGTCGGGTTCAAATCCTTGGCTGCCACAATGAAACTGACGGCGGTGAGAGATGCAGAAGAAGAAGATGGATGTGGAATGAGCTGGTCTTTCACGGTGAATCCGATTGAAGGATGGACGGAGAAAGATTTGACGGAGTTCTACAGTGCTGCTCTTCGAGTCATGGCTGAAAGAATAGAAGCTGCCTTATCGAGCAAAGGGTAATAAATCTTGATCTGATTCTTGTTTACCTTGTAGTGTCATCCTATGGCATTGATGCCCGCAATATTAACAGTCACTGCATGATCTGATATCTAGGATGAATAGGGCTACAATACCAGAGACCAGACCAAGAAGATTCGTGAAAATGGTGTATCCAACTTATTAAATGAGTGCGCGATAGTCATGTACAAGTATACATGTTCAAGTAGAGCATTTGAGTCGCATATATCCTCATTTTTCCATCTTTAGATGCTGTTTCGGGTAGAGCATGCAAATCGGGGTGTCTCCGCTTTATGGTGGGTAAGCTCAAAAAAGAAAATTTGTATAGCTGTTGAATCTCACCACTAACAAGCAGACCAGAGTAGAATGCAGACAGAAGTGGATGTCATCGCTTTGAATCAGTAAATGAAGCGAAGCAAAGTGAGAAAATAACCAAAGAAGGCAAAGAGAAAGCTGTGTTTAGACAGCACTAGTAATCATAAAAGTATGGCAGCTCTAAGCACCTTTTTTGATAAAAACCTAATCGTTAGCTTCTCAGCTGTGTTAGAGAAGAGAGTTGCATCACATGCATACGGGAATGCAAATTAAAGGTTATCGAATGAAACGGAAGCAGAACCTGCTTCAAGTTGCAGAAGCCTTCATAAACTCACACCCAACTTCGAGAAACAGAGATACCTACACCTCGTAGAGACCCTAAGCCTGAGCCTTCCTCCCTCTCACTGTCGCTCCTGATAACATGGAGTGCGAAAATGCGATTGTCAGGTTCGGTGACCTTGACCAAAGCGCACGTCAGCAGCTCCCTACTTTGCGAGCTTAATGCCGACCACCACCATCTGGTCTCCATGAACTTCGGTTGGAAGCTCTAGGCGGCGACTCCGCTTGGCAGCATTTTATCGTGTGCGTGCGAGCTTCAAGCATCGCGTTGGGCTCGTTGAGGCTGAAGAAGAGGTGAGCTGTCCAACTTTGACACTACGAGTGAGGGAAGCGCCATCTTTCATGTGCCGTGGTTGCTCTATCATGAGGAACGTCCAAAGGCGCTCAGATGCTTGGCAACGGGTCTTCTTGTCATTCGTGCAGCGAAATTTGTTCATAAATTACATCCAATAAGTTATAGTGTTGAAGTTGATTAAATTTTGTGAAAAGATTTGCATATAATTTCTCCATGAGATTGAGAGATTATTTCGTGAAGAATTGTGAAGTTTAAATATTACGTGTGTTATTGGGTGTAATTAGGGTTTTAAAAATACCGTGAGTATTTGAGTGATTCGAGTATATAATCTCCATGTATCGCTTGATTTATAATAAAATTCGTTATTGTTCTCCTTACAAACGCAAGTCACTATGACCGAATCATGTAAATTTGGTGTCCCATTTATTTTCTTGTTCTGTCTATTTTATTGTTCGATTGCTCGTGTTCTGCAATAATCACGATACCATTCCTTTATAGAGTCAATGCATCATGGCTAGGCTGTTTCATGCTCTTCTCATAATGATAGAATTAGAAGCAATTGGTCGTGCTTTCACGAATTAGCACCTCATCGCGACACGAGTGTGCAAGGGATCATCAAATGGGTTTAGCATTGATAAGGACTCATGTCAACATCTGTTTTGGTGCACTGACCTCATGTGGGCGTATCTCTTAGGATAATTTTAGGTTTGTCGAAGAGCCATGAGTAGAATTGTAACGATAGAAAAATATAACATTCAATTCATACTAAATAAAGAATACATTTATGACATGGCTTTCTATAGTAGCAAAATATCAATTAGAATCAATCAAAATCAATTAAGAGAAATAAACAAAAATCCCATAAATATATCTATATTTTAGGTCAACTTGAGTTTGGAGAAAAGATCCAACAAATGAAGTAGAAATACATCCAACGGTGCCACAAAGAATATAATATTTAATGAAATGCAATTTATTTCAATGTGTATAGTTTTATTCGTGGAAAACATCGAATTTATTGTCAAAAGAGCCAGCTAAAAGTGTCGGAAAAGCACCTACAAGGCGACGGGCTTCAGTGTCTTCGAGACGTGGCAGCATGTGCGGTGGCGTCCGACATCCTTTTGCCGTGAAATTTTAGGATTTGATTTGTCGGAGAGTAATGAATCTAGTAGTGTTGTCTATTTTCCAAAGCAAATAGCAAAAGATGCAGGCTTGGACTTGGTAGAGGAACGGAAGCAACATGGCCTATAGGACTGGCTTCGTGATGGCTGCGTTGAGTGATGCGAATTATACTGTTGACATCATGACGATAGAGGAAAGCAACCAATGCACATTGTTAGAAACAAACTCGATATTGCGTTCAATGATGGCTCTGATACTAAATTATGATGACTTAAAAATGTAATATTCTCTTTATAACCAAATGATAGTACATAGGCTTTATAATATGACTATCTAAAGTAGCAAAACATTAATTACAATCAACTAGAATCAAGTAAGAGAAATACACAAAATCTCCTAAATATATCTATATATCTTACACCAATATTCTCATGCACATCTTGACAACCATGCTTTCAGTATTTGTGTTAGAACACTAGAGAAGTTTCACATTGAAGAATTGATATGGTGTACAATAGTTAATATATCATAGTTAGATCATAACTCATTGACTTAAACTTTTAAGTAAAGGTAGACTTAATTGGATATATTGATAGATTTGGACTTGTGGCGATCTCCTCAAAAGAAGATACTGGGCAAGTGGGTCAAGACTGCGATTCTTGATACTTTTAATCAAAAATTTGATTTTCCTAGTAACAAGCAGTATGTGCTACTTGTAGGAAGGCATTTTCGGATTACAAAACTTCAAGTCCTCAACATGCTCTCTCACTCTCTATATAAACATTGATGTCCGCAGCTCAAAAACACAAGCCTAATTTGCCTTCATCTCTCTCTCTCTCTCTCCAATTTGTTTGAAGAACTAACAAAGCCAAAATGGAGTCTGCAAACATTGATCATGTGACTTCTGAGATGAACCAAACCCAACCAAAATGGCAAGGCCAAGCTTGTGCAGACTTGGCAGGTCCAAAGGCAGACCAAATATGGCCCTTCGTGGAGGACTTCTTTGGCCTCAAAAGGTGGTTCCCGACCCTCACTGCTTGCACCGGGGTCGAGGGCGTCCCTGGCCAGCCTGGGTGCATCCGTTACTGTGCTGGGTTCAATAATGCCCCATTCGACCGGGCCATCGGTCAGGCCAAGACAAGCACCCTGTATTGGGCGAAGGAGAAGCTGTTGTCGATCGACCCAGTCGCCAAGACATTAAGCTATACCATCATAGACAGCAATATCGGGTTCAACTCCTACGTAGCCACAGGCCGAGTCATGCCTAAGGAAGAGGGGTGTCGCATCATGTGGCAGTATGAGGTCGAGCCCGTGAACGGCTGGAAACACGAGGACTTGGACCAGTGGTTCGAGTCGGCCTTGCAGGTCATGGCCAGGAGCATGGAGAAGGCTCTTCTCGGTCAAGCAAACTGATCTCGTCTGAATCTGATGATTTGCTTCTGCGCCCGTATGGTAGTCTTGGAGCTGAGTGATGCGGTGTGCAATAGTACGTAGTAACTCTCTAATATTTTCGCAATAATTCATATGGGAGACATTTGATATAATTTATAAAAGTTGATAATTTTTATTCGTCGGATTCGGTTTCATAAGATTGGTCACTATTCCCCATTTGCATTGGATTTAGAGCACCATCTTGTGGATTCAAATTGGCTTATATATATATATACACTTTTGAAGGAATTTTTCCTTTTTGCCAGAAAAAGAGCGAGAGTTATATTTGCTCAAACTGAAGATGTGATCATACATGACCGACATAATATTGAGGCTATGATTATTTCACAGAATATATAACATTTCTAAAAAATATTTTCAGGGAAGTCATTTTCTAATAAGATGATAATATTTTCTGATATTTGGTTAAAACTTGAGAATGAACTGAAAATTATTTTATGTCGTTTCGTGTGAAATATAATTTGATTTTCTTAAATAGACACACACTATTCGAGCTTTAGTAAATTAGACATGGGCAATCGCGGAACCGAACACAGGCACTAGGGTCTCCGGTCTAGCCTCAGTGGACCCAAGCATGGGAACCGGGGTTCTGGGGCTCAACCTTGATTGATCAATGCACAGCCTTTGTGGACTCGGGCACGACCTTTGTGGAACCAAGCTCGAGTGTTGGGGATCCGAGCTTGGCTTGTGGACTTGAGGCCGGGTGTCGAGGTATTGAGTACGAGCACTAAGGCTTTAGGCCTGGCTTTGATGGACCCGAGCACAAGTGTCAGGTCCTGAGTTCGGCCTTGATGGACCTCTAGGCAAGGGCACTGGAGATTTGAGCATAGACATCGAGATCTATAGTCGAGTCTCAATGAACCCGAGCCCAAGCCCGAGCGCCAGAGATCTAGTTTTGCACATTGAGGTTTGGGAACCAACGTTGGGATCCTGGTGCCCAAGCGTAAAGTTTGGGTCCAAGCGTCGATATCTAATTATATTTTGAAAAATGATTTCTAATTTTTTTTAAAGATAAAATCATTTTCTTGAATCTAAAGATAGGTTTTTCACTGATCAAAGAAAAAACATTTTTTGCTAGCTCAGTTTTCCGAAGAAAAGCCACATAAAGCACCTGACACGCTGAGGAATTTTTGCTCGCCATATTGCCTTCCAAACAGTCCCTGCACTACCACCTTCCAGTTTAGAAATGGCATCATAGGCATTTTCGTGAAACATACCTAACTTGAGTTTAGGTATCTTTCAATTAACTTTGACAGGTTGAATAATGCTATTTCAGACAAATGCGGAGGACATGATTTCAAGAACAGTCGAAGGACTTAGGAAACCCTCTCTCGCTCTTGCGAGTTTCTCTCTACCGCCATGGTAGTGTTTCCCCTGCTCTACCCTAAAATTTTCATGCGAATGTTTCTCCACAGACATGGTTAGTGCTTCCTTTCCCAAACCCTAAACCCAACTTTCTTTCCTTCCTGTTCTCTGTTTTAAAAAAAAAAAAAAAAAAAAAAAAAAAATTCCCCGATGATGTTGGGTACAAATAGAAACTGTGAATTCGAACAATGGAGTTTGCCGATCTAGTCATTGTCTTCATGCATTAGTGTAGATCTAGCAGCGTAGTCTTCGGATCATCTTGGAATCTCTTCGGATCTGGGTGCTTGGAAATTAGTCTTCGGATCATCTTTGAATCTCTTCGGATCTGGTTGCTTGGAAATTATTCTGCTATGGCTGGTTTTCACTCGATGGTCCCGGGTATTGTCGAGGAGTAGCGGTTGAAAGGGATGAGTCTCAATGCAGGGGATTGGCTGTCTGTATTCGCCGAAGATGAGTTTTCTGAAGATTTTGTGCTGGATGATTGATTAAGTGTATTCTGAGGAAGAAGGGTGTTCTCGATATTCTCGGCTGGTGAATTGATATAGCGAAATTTTATTTCAGTATTAATGGAGAGAAAAGACGATAATGAACTAAGAGTGGCTGCACTATGTAAAAGACTGGGTTACCTTTGGTCTGAGGAGGATGTTGTAGAAGTATCTCCTGAAATTTCTCAGACAAAAAAGGAGGAATGTGAACGCACGCTCCTTGGTAAGCTCTTCTCCAAGCCTAATGTTAATTTCCCAGCATTTGTTTCCACTATGACAAAAGCGTGGAAAGCCGATAATGTTATCTGTGCACAAAAAGAACCGGGGTTATTTACCTTTACTTTTCAGACGAAGGAGGAGAAAGAGAGAATTATGAAGGCATCACCCTGGTCATATTCTAGTAACCTGCTCGTATTAAGACAAGTGCGAACCAGAAATACCCGAGCATTGTTATGAGTATACCAAAGCTGCCTTTTGGGTGCGTATTGGAGGCGTTCCCCCGGTTGGAGAGTAGAGCAAGTCTTCAAAGATCCGGGTAGTAGGCTCGGTCAAGTTAAGGAAGTTAGCCTTGATACTACGGGAAATCAGCGAGAGAGGAGGAAGAGTTAGAATAGAAGTTGATCTTAACGCACCTTTGAAATCGGGCGATCCTGGATATTGGTTCCAAATGGCTGTGGGTGGAATTCAAGTATGAACGCCTTCCCCATTTCTGTTACTCTTGCGGAAGAATCGGGCATTATGCTTCGATTGTGCTGAAATTCCATATGAACAGTCACCTTGGGAAACAACAAAATCGGATCCTATGGGCCTGGCTGAAATCGAAGCAAGTGAGCATAGCCCTTATTGGGAAACATTTTATGGCCGATTGAAGAAGATATTAATGTGGAGGAAACAATACCGTGATACCTTCCCAATCCGGTGGTATGGAGATGCCGGCCCATGATATAACTCCGAGATATACAAATGGGAGCTTGCGGTAAAAGAAGACTTGATAGTTCTCTTGGCAAAGAGATCGTTCAACTTAATGAAGGGTCATTAATCTTTGGCAGAGACCATGGCAAACTAGTTCAATGCTCTGAAACCCATAATCCAGTCCTATCAAAAGTAGGAAAAAGCAAGAAGAAGAATATGAAAGTTCGAAGGCGAAAAAAGAAGTGTATTCCCGAGAACACCCCCTCCTCATTGATGATAAAGAATTTCTCGATACTCCTGTGGCGGCTGCGAAGGACAAGAATGGGCTCGGTGGCTGGCCCTAATAAGCCACCGTGACGTCATGAAAATTGTTAGTTGGAATTGTCGGGCCGGGCAACCCCCGACAATTCAAGAGCTAAAAGCCTTAACGGCTAAAGAAAGGCCCAGCATTTTATTTCTTATGGAGACTAAAAACAAAGAGACTATGGTGGAAAAAGTTTGCAAAAAATTACTATTCCAGAAAATTTTCCTAGTTAATCCATCGAGTACAAACAGGGGCTTAGCTCTTATGTGGCGGAGGAAGTGTCATTGAAGGTAAAAACTAGTTCAAAGCATTATATTGATGTAGATTGTATGGATCCGGATAGCGAGGCAACATATGCAAATTACTTTTATCCATGCATCTACCCATTTTGGAGAGAGATTGAATTTGTGGCAAACTTTGGGTCACATTAAACCGAATAGTTCTGGCCGTGGATCCGTATGGGTGATTTTAATGAAATCCCGTATGTGTGGGAAAAAGTTGGGAAAAAGAAGCGGATAATAGTCGAATTGCAGCATTCGAAATATGATCAATGACCTCTCCCTAATGGATATGGATAGTCATGGGTGTGCATATACATGGACTAATAATAGAGAGGGGGAAGATCTTGTGAAGAAACGTTTAGACAGAGTATTATGCACCTTAGAGTGGAGAATTACCTTTTCGAAAGTGAAGTACAAGCCCTTCCAGCCATTGGATCGGATCATAGTCCTCTTATTCTCCGACTCTACCCCAGGAAGACAAAGATAAAGAGGTCTTTCAAAATGGAGGTTTTACGGACAGAACATGAAGAGTATTATGAACTCATGCAACAAACATGGAAATCTAACTCTATCTCACCATGCACCTTTTCAGAAAAATTAAATGAGACATCAAAAGTATTGGTACAGTGGAGTAAAGAAAAGTTTGCCAATGCTAGGCTGCAGATAAAAGAGCTGAATATGGCTCTTACAGAGCTTACTAATCGATATGACCAGCACACTAGCAGAAAGGAAAACAGAGCATTATTCAGCAAATAGAGAAACTACACGAGACAAGAGGAACAATTTTGGGGTATGAGGTCCCGGATCAAATGGATGCAATGGGGAGACAAGAATACCAGATTTTTTCATGCATCAACTATCCAACGGAGGCAGAGAAACGAGAATAACAATGCTGCAAATGGAAGATGCACAATGGTGCGGGGATCCAAGCCTAATTCGCAACCATATTCTGTCATTTTATAAAGAGCTATATTCTTCGAAGGCCCAAGGCAATACCAACCTATTCTCACCCAATGTCCCTCACCTATAACACAACATATGAATGAGGATCTTGTTCTTTGTACCTACGATTGAGGAGGTTCAAGAAGTTGTTTTTCAAATGGGAGCACTTAAAGCTCTGGCCCGGATGGTTTCAATGGTATGTTTTATCAAAAATCATGGGATAATATTAAAACGACCTGTTCCAGATTAGTTCTGAATTTTTTTCCCAGACGGGGGCTTCTTGATCCCATACTTAACGAGACGCATATTTCCTTAATCCCAAAAGTGAAGAACCCCGAAACCATCGGTCAATGAGACCCATCGGCCTATGCAACTTCGGTTACAAAGTAATTTCAAAACTTCTAGCAAACAGACTAAAGAAGTGGTTTTGCTATTATTGAACCGGAGAAAGTGTGCATTTGTCCAAGGTAGACAGATATGAGGACAACATCTTTATTGTGCGGGAAGTTTTACACCAACCGCGCATCACAAAAAAGAGGCATAAACATCAGGCCATCCTTAAACTAGACATGCGAAAGCATATGATCGAATTGAATGGGATTTTCGAGGGATTGTATGCAGCATATGGGATTTTGTGGAAAGTGGATCACACTTATCATGCAATGTGTGTCTACGGTGTCTTTCGACGTGAAGATAAATGGAGAACCTACTGAATTTTTCCACCCATCAAGGGGCGAGACAAGGCGACCCCTTTCACCTTATTTATTTATTCTGGTCTCTAATGTTCTCACTTGGTTGATGCATAAAGCTATTACAGATGGCAGCCTCAAAGGAATTCAGTTAAACAGGTTCTGTCCTAGACTATCACATTTATTGTTTGCGGATGATGTCATCTTTTTTATGGATGGTACTCTCATGGAATGTCAAAACCTGGCATTACTATTGAAACAATACTGTTATGCTTCGGGACAAGCTATAAACTTAAACAAATCGGGGGTGTATTTTAGTGCTAATTGTCCCTCTACATTGAAAAGAAATATGGCCACAGAATTAAGGGTTCCGGTATTTGAAAAACAGGGAAGTATTTAGGTATTCCCACAGATTGGGGACAATCAAAAAAGAACTCTTTGCATGGATATTAGCTAGGGTCAATTCAAAGCTTGAAGGGTGGAAAGAGAAATTACTTACCAAGGCAGGCAAGGAGGTGCTGATTAAAAGCGTTGTTCAGTCCATACCTATGCATGCTATGTCCATCTTTAAGCTTCCAATATCTATCTGCAGATCCATTGAACAGCGAATTGCATCATTTTGGTGGAAAAAAGATGATAAGAAGAGGGGAATTCATTGGAAAAAGTGGGAGGAAATGAAAACTCGTAAAGATGAAGGAGGAATGGGTTTCAAAGATTTGATTACCTTTAATTATGCTATGCTAGGCAAGCAAGTTTGGAGGCTATCAAATTCTCCTCTGCATTGTGTAGTAGAGTGCTTTGAAAGGACTCTATTTTCCCACCGGGGACCTCGGGACAGCGAGCACGGGACTACGTCCCTCATGGGGATGGCGGAGTTTGATTGTTGGCAGAGATACAATTAAAGAAAATATCAAATGGTCAGTTGGGGATGGTAAATCTATTCGCATTCAACAAGATAAATGGTTGATGCAAGAGGTACGGGGTGGACATTGCAATACAACAGAACCCCTGATGGTTTCGGAACTTATACAGGAAAATTCTAGAGAGTGGAATGTTCAAAAGATTCAACAGATGTATAACGAGGATATTGTCAACGAGATCCTGGCTATTCCATTGAACCCACTATCGCATCCAGATTATCTAGTTTGGACAGGCAATATCTTGGGAAATATCTTGTTAAAAGCGGCTACAACGGAGCGATGGCGGTCAACTCACAGCAAAACATAAATATGGCCTCTCGCTCGTTTCGACCACCACGTACCTTATGGACAAGAATCTGGAGCCTTGAAGTGTTACCGAAAATCAAGACTTTCCTCCGGGGCGCTATGTCAAAACGCCATCCCCACGAGGGAAAATCTGCATGAAGGAAAATCGTTTCAGATCCGCTTTGTCCAATTTGCTGTACGAAGATAGAATCAACCGAACACCTCTTCTTTTTGTGTAAATGGACCAAACGCATATGGGCGGACTCAACTTGCGGGGTTTAAGTCCAACAAAGGACATTACCCGAGCGGATAAGTGGATAATGGAAGCTTTTCGCACAACTCGGGACATACCCGACGGGAATATACGGGATTGATCCTCTCGGTACATCCGGAAGGCAAGGAACAGCTGGATCTTCCGAGCAAAGGCGCCAAATTCGGCTGAAACACTGCGATGTGCGCAAGAACAGCACGCAATCGGTACTCAAAAACAGAAGAGAAAGAATCGACCAAACCCTAAACGAGATTTACCTCGAGATGGAAACCCCGGATAGAACAGGCGAAGTTGAACGTGGATGCATCTTGGATTCACGGCGAGTTTATTTGCTCGGTGGCTGGAGTTGTGAGGGATTCGTCGGGGCGATGGTGGAAGGTTTCGCGAGCGCTGCTAGGGCTTCTTCTTCGCGGGAAGCGAACTCGAAGCCCTCTTTCACGGGTTCTTTTATATCCAAGACTTCCAAAGGAGACACGTGAGGGACTTTAGAAGTCAACGGCTTCGGTGGATTTGCGAATCGATTGTAGTCCGGCCGTTGATCAAGTAACGGGCCGGGCCGATTCTCAGTGGAATTTAACAGAAGTGGTCAGAAAATGCAAACAAGAGCTGGGCCGGTGTGTGAATGTCCAAGTCAAATGTTGTACACGCGAAGAAAACCGGGCGGCGGACTGGATTGCACGTTCTCATCGAGCGAACAAGCTCCCTTTCAACTGGTGGATTAACCCGCCATTATCTCTTTGGAACATATTATGTTCGGACATTAGTCCGTTTTTATCTTGTAATTCTCCTTTTAAGTAAGAATACCACGTCACATCTTTTCGACCAAAAAAAAAAAAAAAAAAAAAAAAAAAAAAAAAAAAAAAAAAAGACAAATGCGGAGTATCCATGTCAATTTTGACTCTACTTTTTTCATGCGTTGGTACGACGAGGTTCGTGGCGGATTCAAGAGCCCTCCATTTAACGCGGCAATATATCCACTTAGAGTGCCATTTTCCTAGTGTCCAGCCCCGCACCATTCATGCGCACCTGCTCCAAGAGTACGAAGATATCAGAGACATATTCAAGAAGCTAGTCAAAATTAGTGAGGAGAAAATCACAATATAAGTTCTAATTTTGTCAATTTTGTGCACTGTTGGAATGTGACTTCGAATAGGTTTTTTTGGTAGAAAGAAAAATATGACTTCGAATTAAATAGAACAATAAAGTTAGACTTCGAGGCGTAATGTCACATTCTTTAATGATTTATTTACTTCACATTGTTGCTAATGATTACTTGTAGGCTGCAAATATTATTCAAGACATAACAAAGTCTCGATTCCAAATACTATATAACAATTCTAGTATTGTTCTAGAGTATTTTAAGGGAAACAATTCAAATGATGGCTGTACTTTTAAAAAGGAAGCTGGAAAAGACTAATATGCATTCACGCAGAAGCTGATATATTTATCTGGGTCTTCATGAACAAAGAATGATGATAGAGGAACGGTGCCATTATTGCTTGAAGATGACAATGCAACACCACTTTCACTTCAAGAAGAACCGGCTATCGGATTTGTATAAATAAGAAAAAAGGGAAAATTGCTCGATGGGCTGCACCGGAAAGGAAAATCAGAATTTTCTTTTTTGCCATCTTAACCTCACATGTTCTTTGAGAATATTACAAAGTTAAGAGAACATTTGAAACATAGTAAACTAATTCAAATCACATTTTACCACGTTAACTTTAAATCTCTTTAGTACGTTTCTTTATAATATGTTTGTATTTTTCAATTTGAGAATATGCTTGTTCAAAATAAGCACTATGATGGAGGTAGCTCACTATGGTCAATCACCTAGATTTCCCTCTCTCAATTTTTATTGGGTACAATTACCCCTTCTTGGCATGCTCAAAAGTGATTATAGCCAAACCAGCTACCATTGTCGTAATGGTTATTCCGAACAAGCATTTTTTCAAATTGAAAAATACAAACATATCCTAGAAGTTCACTAAAGGAAATTTAGAGTTAACATTGTAGAATGGGATTTGATTGAGTTTATTGTATTTTTAATGTTTTCATTACTTTGTAACTCTCATGTTTATTATAGCAATTAAGCACTAAATTTATAAAATCGGAAATAAAGAATTATACCTGGCAATGAAAGATGCCATGGAAAAAAGTTGGGTTGGAGATCACGAGAACATGCGAGGTGAGGAGGAAAAAGAAAAGGAAAACTTTCTAATTCTCAAGCTTTATTCGTTTTGCAGAAAATAATTTTCAGAAAAATGATTTCCGGATTTTCCGGCGTTCATTTTACGGAAAATGAATTCCTTGGGGAAAATGTTTTTCATGAAAGCAAAAAGTCTTCTAAATTAAGGGAAAATGTTTTTCACTTTTGAAAAGTGTTAAACATTTTCCTCACTTGATCTCTCTTGTCTTACATCTCTATAAGTCCTCACTTCCTTCTCCCCTTTCTTTTTCTTCTTCTTTTTTTGTTCGACTTATTTTTTTAATTTTAATATTCTTTTTAATTTGAATTATTTTTAATTTCCTTTTTCTTTTCTATTTATTTTCTTTATTTTCTTTATTTTTCTTTATTTCCCATCTTCTTCTTTCTTGGCTAGTCGTCAACCGTTGGTAGGCGAACCTCGAGCTCGTTGATCTCAAGCTCGCGCTCCGCACTTGTGCTTATCCTTTTCTTTATTTATTCTACCCTGCAGTTGTAGCTCAAGCAAATGGCTCTACATACTTTGCTTCTTTTTTTCTTTTGTTTATTAGAACACAAAAGACGTAAGGGGAGAACATGCCACTCAACTGGAAGATTCTCATAAGGGCTGTACATTCTATGCTTCTTTTCTCTTTTGCTTATTTTTAAAATCCATATGAACATTTTTTAGAGTAGATGAGCGTTTGACGCTAATGAGGGAACAAAGATATGAAGTAAGTTTGCCTAGATTTAAAGGCAAGTTCATATTTGATGGATTTATATGTCGGTAAGTGATGCATGCCTAAATGGTGAAATCTTAGAAAATATTTTCTTTACTGAATACCGGAAAAAATTTTCCAAAACAGTTTCAGGTTTTAGTAGAACACACGAGAATATTGTCATTTTCTTGGAAAATGATTTATGGGAAAATATTTCCGGAAATGGCCCATTTTCCGCGAAATGAACGGACCTTCAATTTTCGGTGCAACCCATTGAACAATTTTCCTTGTTTTGATATTTAAACAAATCCAGTAACCAATTCCTCTTGAAGAAAAAGTAATGGTTGAAATTGCATCGTCATCTTCAAGCAATAATGGCACCGTTAGGGTCTGTTTGGTAACCATCCAAACATGCACTGATTCTGATTCTTTGTTCCTGGGAGTAGTTTTGGAATAGAATCGCGTTTGGTAAAATTTTTCTTCCCGGGAACAGATTTGGAGTAGAATCAACAATAAAAAAAAAAAAGCCGATTCTATGTTCTTGGGAACAATTCTAGAATCAAATCTATCTAATTTTTCATTTTCCTTCTCTTTCTTCTTTTATTCTTTTTCCCTCTCTTGTTCTTCAAGTGTTGTCGCGCTGCCGCCGCCCCTTGCCAAACGCCGCCGTTTGCCGCCCATCGCCACCGGTCGGGCAAGCTCGCGGAGCCTCGCTGGTGGCTAGGCGGGCCTCCCCCAGCCCCCGGTGGGGCTCGATCTCGCCAGATCTGGGTGAGGCCACTCGCCCAATTGTCAGCGAGAGTCGGCCGACCAGGCACGGCCTCGTCGAGGGCCAGCAACACTTCGGTGAGGTCATTGACCCTCATCGGCGTCGCCATTTGGTTGTCCCAAGGGGCGACCGGCCACCTTGAAGAAGAAGAAGAAGAAGGGGAGGAAGAAAGGAAAAAAAATAAAAATAAAATTATTTAAAAAATAAAAAATGATTTAAAGTATGAATGGAAATTTTGCTATATATAGAATACACATTTAATTTTGTATTTTAATTTATTATTTAGTATTTGTATTTATAGTTTATATTATAGTTTATTATTTACTATTTAATAAAAATTTGATTAGTTAATATGTTTATTACTTTGTATAAATATAATTAATCAATAGAATTTTTATAATTTGATAAAATTTTAGAATTGGGATAGAAATTTTATGTAGTTACCAAACACATTTATATTCTTTTTCTATTCTAGAATCGAAATTTTGTACGATTCCAAATGCGTTCTTTTGCTCAGAATTTGTTATTGGGAACAAAATAAAAATGAATCATTTCGATCAAAATCTATTATCGGGATTAGAATCGTTATCAAACGCGCTCTTATTCTTGCATTGCTCATGAACAAAAACAACCATTCAAGAGAGCTTACAAAGTGAACAAAGATAACATTTTGAAAAAAGTTGCAAAGTGAACAAAGGTATTCTTTCGGAAAAAGTTGTAAATTGAATAAGTATATTTTTAAAAGTTATCTTGAAAAGCCATAAAATTTGAAATAAAAAATAATAATAATTAATATTTTAGAAATAGAATTCTGAATTTCATAATTTCACAAAATACTAAATGAACAAATATAGCCTTTTGACTTATAAATGTTAACAAGATAAAGGTATGAAATAAAATTTAAAAAAAAAAAAAATGAATGGGTTAGTGCTAATTAGACCATGCCAAATTGCGCACTTGCACATGAATATTGTGGGTTTAGCCCCGCAACCATTATTTTCCTTTGAACAAATTAGAAGAAGCTTATACTTATAAAGTGTTCAATCTCCTCCCAACTTTTCTATATGGGAAATGGAAAAAGCACATTTTGAGGAAGGGACCAAGAAAAAATAGAGGCTAACTTGCTTTACAATGGAAGGGCTTTCTTTTACAAACAAACATTCGACAATTGTCCACTTTGTTTGTAAGACAAAAATTTCAAAAATATACAACCAACATTTCGATAAGATTAATATACATACATAAAGGTCTATTTCGAGTTAAATTTTTAGTTAGTGCAAGTATCTCAACACTCTATCAAAGTGACAAGAGTTCAACTTTACACTTGTACCTTCAATAATCGAATTGAACATATCGCACATATATTAACCTCTCGTATTAGCAAGAATTTTTATTTTACTCAGCACTATTATGCCATTGTGCTTGTACCTATTTCATGAGCTCTCTAAAAAACAAGCCCAATTTTTGTAAGAGACGGCCTCGCTTTTAAGCTCATATAAGTAATGTATCTACCATGTATTTTTATTACTATAAGCACATTACAAATTTGTTGTATACTTCATTAAAAATTCAATTCAGCCTACAAAATATAACATATAATACCGACTTCTCATATCAAGGCTAACGTTAGTACCCAACAATTACTTTCAAGAATATTTTTTTTTTACCAATTAAACCTTATAACTAATGATGTTTTAGAAAAAGATTGTGTTACCATTACTGGTGATTTTAAATAAAGCATTTCAGCTCCATTCCTTGTGAGGTCATTTTTACCATATCTTATGGTAAGCTTTTGTCAAGAGATTGGCTAGATTATTACTTGACCTCAGCTAAATAATTGTTATGGTACCATTTTTAATCAATTGCCTCACACATTGATTTCTTAGACTAATATGTCTAGACTTTCCATTATAAGTGCTACTATAAGCTCTTATCAAAGTAGCCTGACTATCACAATGGTAAAAATAGAAGGTATAGGATTATGCCATAATTTGATATCCAATTATAAATTCCTAATCCATTTAGTTTATTTTCCAGTTGCTGCTAAAGCAACAAATTTGAATTCTAATGTTGAATGAGTCGTATATATCATTTTCTTGCTCGTCCAAGATACAGCACCTCTACCTATTGTGAATATCCATCAAGAAGTAGAATGTTTATCACTTACACTTGTAATCCAACTAGCGTCAGTGTATTATTTTAATATGGCTGGATAATTATTATGGAATAATCCTAAATTTTTAGTTTTCTTAAGATAATCAAAAGTTCTGGTAATTGCTTTCCAATGTTCTATACTTAGATTACAAGTATACATATTCAATTTGCATACAGAACAAGTTATATCAAGTCTCGTATAATGCATCGCATATAAAAGACCCTATAACACTTGCATATTCAAGTTGTGTTAATGCTTTACTAGTATTATAATTTAATTTAATATTGGAATCAAATGGAGTACTAATTTCCTTGAAACAAAAATGTTGAGATCGAATATTTTTCAATGTAATCACATTGACTCAAACAATAACCTCTACTATGTTTTTTTACCTTAATACCTAAGATAGTATCTACTTCACCCAAATCTTTCATTTTAAACATGGAAGTTAGATACTTTTTAACCTCAACAATTCTAGTTCGTTCCAAAGATGAGCATATCATTAATATGCAAACACACTAAGACACCATAGTCTTTAGTGAATTTAGAGTATATGTGCTTATTAGTATTGTATATGAAACCATTAGACAATATGACTAAATTAAATTTTTCATGCCACTACTTAGGAGCTTGCTTAAGCCCTCAAAGAGATGTAATCAATTAACATACCTTCCTTTCATTTTTAGAAAGAACGAAACCTCTGGTTATTCTATGTGAATTTTCTCGTTTAAGTCTCCATTCAAGAAAACAATCTTAACATCCATTTGATGAACACAAAAATCATAAATGGAAGCTAAAGAGAAAAGAATTCAAATATAATACGTGGTACAGGAGCGAACATATCAAAAGGATCTATTCTTTCCTTTTGTCTATATCCATTGGCCACTAGTATAGCCTTAAAAGTTTGGATAGAATCATTGGAATGATATTTTCTTCAAAAAGACCCATTTATAGTCTTGGATTATTTTGGTAAATCTACTAATATTTAAGTATTATTGGACATAATTGAGTCAATTTCATCATTTACAACTTCTTTCCGAAAAGAAACATCTCTATAAGACGTAACATGATTAAAACATTTAGGATCGTCTTCTAAATTTAATACTAAAGGGCATTATTTATCACATTATTATCTTTGTCTCCTACAATAAGAAAAACATGAGTAATAAAATCCAGGCCTAAATCTTTTAATTTTCTAGCTCTAGTGCTTCTTCTTGATTCAGCCATGTCTTTAGAATCACTTTTTTTTCTCATGAGAATCTATTTAAGTTTTTGTAGGTTTTGAATTATTTTCAATAATTTCAGAACCCATGGAACATTTATTCTCAAAGAATTCAACATTTCTCGATTCTCCAATAATAATGGACTCTAAGTCAAGAATCCTATATAACCTTTACAGTTTTTGGCATATCCAACGAAAACACTTTTGATAGCTTTAGGTCCAAGTTTTGTTCTCTTGGGATCTAGTACTCAATAGCATGCCAAATACCCTTACACTTCAATGTATGACATGTTTGATTTTCTACCTTTCCATAATTCATAAGGGGTTATGCCATTTCTCTTGGATGATATTCTATTATAAAATATAACATGTAGTAAGCAATGCTTCTCCCCAAATTCTCCTTTTCTCTTTTCATTGCAAGAAAGAGGCAATATTGGAATTAATTGCAGCTTGAAAGCCAAAATAGTGAGCTAATACATCAATTGATTCTCATAATAAATAAGAACAGGCGCGAAAGGTGAGTGCTATTAATTAATCTGAAAGAGCTGCAAATAAAATAATTGAAGCAGTTAATATGGAAGAGACAAAAAGAATGTCCTATAGAGCAGACTGAAACTATGAGCAACCTGCCATAAGAAATTTTTGCCGCAAGTCTTAGCAAGTCTTCTCTGCTTCATCACCACTCTCATTTCCTCCACTTCTTTCCACATACCTCTGCTGGCATAAATATTAAATAATACCAAATAAACACCGTCATTCCACGGTTCCAACTCTTGCAAATACTTGGCCACCCATTCACCAATTTCCACGTTCTCGTGCTTCTCACAAGCACCCAACAGACATCCATAAAATATCGAATTTGCCTTCATCGGCATCCCTTCCACCATTTCTTTAGCCTCATCAAACCTTCCAGCTCGACCAAACAGATCAACCATGCAACCATAATGCTGTAAACGAGGCCTTATTCCATAATATTTCTGCATCATATCAAAGTAACACTTTCCCTCTTGCACCATCCCTCCATGTACACAAGCACTAAGTACTCCAACAAAGGTCACAAAATTAGGCTTCACGCCAGCCTCTCTCATGCAACGGAAGCATACAAGAGCATCACTTCCCAGCCCGTGCATCGCATAACCCACGATCATAGAAGTCCAGGATGATACGTTTCTTTCCTCCATCCCAAGGAAAACTTTGTATGCTAAGTCCATCCGACCACATTTACCGTACAGGTCAATAAGGGAGTTGAACATCAAAATATCAGCTTTCTCACTATTTTTAGCCTGAAAAACATATTTTGTTGGAGATATGCGAAGATCGAGCTGAAGATCATGATCAATCAATCCAAGATTACAAGAGATTATAATTGATTAATTATGTCAATCTATGATTGGATTTGATTTGATGTATATTCTCTTTCTTTTCCTTAGACATTTAATGTACTATAAATAGGGACTCATACAATGTAAATCATTCATATACAGAGATATACAAATTACAAGTTCTCCGTTCTCTCTTATACTTGGCTTATTTTTCAAACTCTGACATGGTATCAGAGCCATACTCTTCAACATAGCTTCCGCAAATCTTCGAATTGCCTCTGTTCCTTTCTTGCAAACCAGATTTTGCAAAGAGCAAAGGAATTCATCATGGTCAAGAATTATGAAGAGAGATTCCAATAGAGGAAAGCCCAAACTCACCTCAAAGCATAAATCTAGGCTCAGTCGACCCATCTGAAGAGGTACGTTCAACGGCCCAACATATTGCTAACCCAGTTCTTGCTCCAGCAAATGTTTCCGGCCCAACCCAATGGCCACTAGTCCCATGGTTTCCCTTTCATGGCTCGTGGGGAATTGGGCCAATTCAACCATGGGCTTCATACGGCACATATGGAGAAAGTTTTTCGAGTTCTGGAGCAGGCCCAATGGGCACAAGCCCGAGCATAGGCCCGATGGGCATAGGCCCGGGACTCAAATCATCCTTGGCGGGTCAAGGAGGAAATCCCTACCCGAACGTAGGACTCGGGTACCTGCCGTTTCCCTTTCCAGCGAGCAGCGGCCGGCCGGAACCCGCGACCCATTCTACACGTTGTCGGGCAATGGCCCCGAGCTGGCTCATCTCCTTGCAACTTACTAGACTAGAAAACTACAACACCTAGGCTTGAGATCTTCGGCGGGCATTGGTGACGAAAGAGAAAGATGGCTTCATCGATGGAACCGTGCCCTTCCCAACTGACAATCGCTCGCAGCGACACTGGCATAGATGCAATCAGCTCGTGCGGACATGGATTGGCAGCTGTTTAGCTCCCGAGGTGGCCGCCGAACTTCCACCAACCGAAGATTCGAAGACGATTCTTGATCAGGTTATGCTCTTCTCGCTCACCCAAGCCGTATTTGATCTGAAGCAAGGAAACCAGTCCGTCACGGCATGTTTCAACCGGCTTTCAGCCCTTTGGAACGAACTTGAGGCTGTTGAGGAGAAACTTGAGGGATCGGAGAAAACCTTTCGAAAATATAGGGAAAAATCGACTCGTTTTTTGCTAATCTTAAATGAGAGCTACTCACAATTTAGGTCGCAAGTACTCGCAATGGAGCCGCCACCACACTCGGGCGAATCTTCCAATTGGTGGTCCAAGAGGAGAGCCAAAGGATGGCAGCGGCTGGGCACATGCAAACCGTAGATGGAGTGGCCTTCACAGCTCTCAGATCTGGCTTTTCAGTGACCAGGAGCCCCTCAATGGCATTCGCCGCCCCCGGATTTGGTCTCTCATCGACCGGCAGCTCTTTGTACGTCCCTCCTCCGGCGGAGCAACCCTTCGGGCTCCATGGAGAAAGCTTTTCTCGAGTAGCTGAAAGAAAGAAGGGAGAAGAAGGAAACCCTACTTTCCGAATGGACGGCTCAAATCAATTCTTTAGATCTAACAGCCATTATTCAGCTAATGTTTCAGTTGAATCCAATGGCTCTTTTAAAGGATCCTACGGTCCTTGTAATTCCACATCAGGCTTGAAGGAAAACATTAAAGGAAAAGGGAACTTATATTGCAGTTATTGCAAATGCTCTCATCACACAGTGGAGACTTGTTGGAAATTACACGGTAAACCCGAGGAAAAGGGAAAGAAGGAATCCCTAGCTAATCAAGTCACTAGGCACAATATCAATCAGTCAATTACTCAAAATTAGTATTAGCAAATCATGTGGGCCTTGAAACAACTGGAAAAATCTTATAAAAGGACATGCTTCTCAGGTACTTCATTTTGCCTCAACTCTATTTCTCATGATGCATGGATAATTGATTCAGGTGCTAGTGACGACATTATTTGTGACGAGAATTTCTTTTCCCATACTCATAAATATATTTTTCCTGTCACTGTGAAACTTCCAAACGGAAATACCATAAATGTCACAAAAATAGGGACAATACATCTTAGCTCTTCCATTACTCTTAAAAATGTGCTTTATATCCCTTAGTTTGAGTTCAATCTTATCTCAATATCAAAGGCTTGTGAGGATAATTCATGTAGAATCTCTTTTTCAGGCTCTTTCGATTAGCAAACTGATGGGCTTAGGTAGTCTTTAAGAAGAATTGTATTTTTGGACAAATTTTCCCAAAATTTTTTATTTATCATGTATTTATGTGAATAAAAAATCATTATGTAACGTTGCTCCCAATGATAAGGTTATCCTTTCTCATCGACATTTTGGTCATAGTGTTTCCTTTCCACATCCTCAATGTGATGTTTGTCCTTTTGCAAAACAATCACGTGTTCCCTTTTCCACAAGCCAATCCCGAACTACAGAAAATTTCTCTTTAATTCATGTAGACATTTGGGGGCCCTGTCATACCCCACATCATGATGGGTCTCGTTTCTTTCTCACTATTGTAGACGATCATTCTCGTGCTACATGGGTCTTTCTTATGCAGTCAAAGAGTCAAGCTCTTTCTCACTTAAAAAGTTTCTTCACTCTGACAAAAAATCAGCTTGGAAAATCTGTTCAACGTATTCAAATAGATAATGGAAAAGAGTTCTCTAGTCATGACTGTCAATCCCTATTTTCCTTGCATGGAATTTTACATGAAAGTACGTGCACTTACACACTTCAACAAAATGGGGTTGTTGAGCGGAAACATCGCCATCTTCTAGAAGTCGCACATGCACTTAAATTTCAAGCTTTCATCCCTGAGACTTTTTGGAGAGATTGTGTGGTCACAGTAGCCTACCTGATCAATCGCATGCAAACTAGGGTTCTCAATGGATGCACACCTTTTGAGATTTTATTTGGAAAGAAGCATGAAGTAAATCATTTGAGAGTTTTTGGGTGCTTATGCTATACTACTGCCCTGGGTCCTCGTGACAAGATGAGTCCCCGAGCCAGACAGTGCATTTTTATGGGTTATCCAACTTTCCATAAGGGATACCGTGTTTTTGAGCCATTGACAAGTAACTTTTTTGTAAGTAGAGACATGGTTTTCCATGAAGATGTTTTCCCTTTTCAGGATGAGGTATCTTCAAGTGAATCTTCAAGCTCAAATCAGCATAATAGAAATTTCCTATTTGAGGAAGATTTATCACTGAATACCCATTATATATATGTCCCGACTTCTTCTCTCGTGATCGAGACAAATGCAGCATCTTTACCTATCCCAGAATACTCAACTCCGGAATCTACAATGTCAATTGAAGAGACATCTAATTCTAAACAATTATCTTCTCAGTTTTTTTCTGTGGTATCATCTCCTACATCTAATCATATTCCTCCATGACGGTTAGGACGAACCACTCGTCCCCCAACTTGGACAAAGGATTATGTTTGTGCCTCTCTCAACTCATTAGGTACTCCATATCCTATCTTCTCTTATGTCTCATTTAATTGTCTATCTATTGCGGAGCAAATGTGCTGCATTAGTTGTATTTTCGAAGAAATAGAGCCATCATCTTATGATGTGGCCGTTCGTGATTCACGATGGCAAAAGGCTATGGAAGCTGAGTTGCATGCCTTGATAGAGAATCACACATGGGATATAGTATCGTTACCTATTGATCGTAAACCAATTGGCTGTAAATGGGTATACAAGATCAAGTACAAGGCTGATGGTTCCATGGAATGCTATAAGGCTCGCTTAGTGGCAAAGGGTTTTACGCAACGTGAAGGTTTTGACTATCACAAAACATTCTCTCCAGTTGCGAAGGATGTCATTGTTCGTTCCTTCCTTTCTGTTGCTGCTTTCCGAGACTGGGAATTACATCAAATGGATGTCCATAATGCCTTTCTTCATGAAGATCTTGATGAAGAAATATATATGGATCTTCCACCGGAGATTACAGTGACAGGAGGAGTCTGGAGTACGTCGTCTTCGTAAGTCCCTTTATGAACTCAAGCAAGCTTCTTGTTAGTGGTATGCAAAGTTCACTTCAGCTCTTACAGCCATTGGTTTCAAATAATCCAAGCATGATTATGTCCTATTCTCTTGATAAATGTTGTTGACATACTCATTATGGGAAATGATGAATTGGGCATCAAGAGACTTAAGAAAAATTTGCATTCTAGCTTTCGTATTAAAGATTTGGGACCTCCCAAGTATTTCCTTGGCATTGAAATTGCTCGTTAAGAACTAGGAATTTCTCTTAGTCAACGAAAATTTGTGTTAGAGATCATATTAGAAGCAAGCTTATCGGGATGTAAATTGGATGTCATTCCTATTAATCAGAATATCAAGTTGACTACCATTGACTATGATGTTGGATCATCATCTAAGATTGACGACCCTCTGCTTGAAGATCCATCCCGCTATCAAAGGCTCGTAGGGAAACTTATATATCTCACCATGACTAGATCGGACATATGTTATGTAGTACAGACATTTAGTCAATTTATGCATAATCCGAAGGGATCTCACATGAATGCCGCCTTGAAAGGTTATAAAGTATTTGAAGAAATGTCCAGGCCTTGGAATACTTCTTTCATGAGATTGCAATCTTGAAATGGTAGCTTATTGTGACACAGATTATGCCACATGTCTTATGAGTCGGAGATCAATCACTGGTTTTTGTATTAAATTGGGAAAGTCATTGCTTTCATGGAAGACGAAGAAGCAATCCATTGTATCTCTTTCATCTGTTGAAGCTGAGTATCGAGCTATGGCTAAAACCGTTTGTGAAATAGTTTGAATACGAGGCCCACTTTCAGATCTTGGGATACAAGTCAAAGGGCCAACAAACCTATATTGCGACAATGACGCAGCACTCAAACTTGCAGCAAATCCCATTTTTCATGAGAGAACGAAACACATTGAAGTCGACTGCCACTACAATCAAGACAAGATTCAAGAAGGAGTAATCAAGACAAATGGAATTGGAACTATGGAACGGCCTGCTAATATTTTTACCAAACCATTATGTCAAAGACAACACGCATATCTACTGAGCAAGCTAGGCATCTTGGATATATATCGGCCGTCAGCTTGAGGGGGAGTATTGGAGATATGAGAAAATCGAGCTAAAGATCATGATCAATCAATCCAAGATTACATGAGATTATAATTGATTAATTATGTCAATCTGTGATTGGATTTGATTTGATGTATATTCTCTTTCTTTTCCTTAGTTAGACATTTAATGTACTATAAATAAGGACTCATACAATGTAAATCATTCATATATAGAGATATACAAATTACAAGTTCTCTATTTTCTCTTATACTTGGCTTATTTTTCAAACTCTTGACATATTTGTGCAATTGAAGTGCCAAATCTAGCTCCCGATGCTTCCACGAGCCGATGTTACGCTGACCAAAGTCACGTCATCCAACAGGAAGCCACTTCTCCGCATCTCTATAAACAGGTCGATAGCCTCCCTGGAGCACCCACCTTGGGCAAGACCTGCTATCATGGCATTCCAAGAACCCAACTTTCTGTCGGCATTTTCATCGAACACCTTGCGCGCATCACCGAAATCTCCCGCCTTGGCCTACAAACTGATGAACCCGCTCTCGCATAACTCATTACACTCCAACCCATGTTTCACGGCGACACCATGGACCTGCCTGTCGGCTTCAAAATCAAAAGATTGGCACACCGCCTTCAAGGCAATCGGAAGAGTGTAAGAATCTGGCGGAACGCCCGCTCTCGCCATGAAAGCGTACACGAGCAGCGCCTTTCTCGGGGCGTTTAGCCTCGTGTACGCTCTTATGATGTTGTTCCAGTGGAACGCGATGGGATTCGAGTCCAACAACCGGGAACGGATCACGTGGGCGTGTATCCGGCTCAACTCTTGCCTGTCATCGCATTCGGACAAGAGGGTCGCCACCATCTTGGCATGGGCTTGGGTCGAGCTCGGCGAATCGGGCTGCTGTCGAGATTGAGCGAGGAGGGAAGCGACGGAAGACGCATTGGCTTCGTGGGTGCCGCCGTGATTGAGAGCGCAAGAGGTGGAGAGCCGTCTTCTTGAGCTGAACTTGGAGAGCCCGCGTCGAAGGTGGCGAAACGAGATCATGCGCTACGCGATTTCAGCGCGCAGTGCTCTTGAGTCGATCAGGGCGTTCGGCACGAGGAAAACACGATCGGCAACGTTTGCCAATGCTCCTAGAAACATTTCCAGTACAGTCACGACAACCCCGCCTTTGTCGTTAACTTTCTGACATGAGCATGCGTCGCGCGCATAATTTTCAGAAGCGAGATTCGCTGGGTATGCTGCGACGTTTGCCCGTTGGGGTTCGATCACGTCAAAGGTGTTGTCCAGTTGTCTGAACCAGGGAGCGGGATAATTGCACGTGTCTGTTTTCGCTCCAGAGCGAAATCTTTGTACTGGATTTTTCATTTCGAAAGTATAAGACGATTATTATACTTACTAGAAATTTATGGATTAAAAGGTGATTTACAACACTAAAACCTGCTTTGCTAATATAAAACATGATCCGTGGACTTTATTTGACATCTATGGTGCAACAAGCTAATTCCCGAACCTTAGTTTCAATTCAAAGTGCTCATTTTAAAGACAGATTATATTGCTTCCTATAAGGTAAACGATTTTGTCTTAAGAGATGCTTTCTCCTTTTAACAATGTTGTAATTTTGCATAAAAAAGTCATACTTTATAGTTCTTCCCCTTTTTGATATAACTCCAACAAATTGTAATTCGACCAATTTTGTTGTAATTTAATTTTTAGAGTTCATAACACCAGTCAATAATCTTGAAATAGTCATTTATCTTAAATTATCGTAAGAGAAATGAACTTCTCATTACTAATTGAGGGTCAATAATCATCGGTTACTTTACATTCAGTGACTTCTAAATATTCTCACTAGTTTTTTTTTTTTTTTTTTTTTTTTTGCTGAATGATAATAATTTCATTACTAGCCCATAAAAGGGGCTCCGTTAGATGGAAAGTCCATACATAAGATAGAAATTAGAGGCTGAGGAAGAAATAAAACCTAGTCAAGTATCTTAAATACGTTGGTGAAGTTTTGGGCTTTGGTCATTGCCATTTGCCATACCTACAGTGGAATGCCATATCTCCTTTGTCGTGCATGACGGTCACACACTTGCTGTTGGGGGTGGCTTCGTCACCGTTTAGGCGGACTAGTCATCATGGCCATGAGAAGCCCCGATCAGAGATGAAATGAGGAGGAGGAGGGAGATTGATGGTGGTGAGGATAGAGTTGGTATCACTATGGATAGAGAAAGATTCCTTCCACCTAACTTTTGGGCCAAGCCTGGTCTCTCGAACATAGCCCAAAAATTTGAAGGTATCGTTATTGCAAACAGACCTATTAAAATATTGTTGATGTATAAAATAGATGCAGGAGAACATTTTTCTTCTCTACAGTGGAGCATTTTTATAATTTGGAGTGTGATTTGTTTATTAATCAAAAGTTTGGAACCTGAGAGAAAGATCTCCAGGAGCTTGAAAGATTTTATGAGACCAAACCAATTGTTTTAAAAACTTAAACTTATAGATGGAGGAAAATCATATATATAGAGATCATATAAACCCATAATCAAGAAATGTGGGATGATAAAACAATTACTGACGTACAAGCCAAATTAGGAAGGGCCTGTGGAATTTTACAAATGGGGGAAATAATCTGGGCAAAACCCAACTCTAATATCATGTTAGGTTTGTTGGAACTGTTTTTGAGCTTTTAAGTAGGTCTTTCAAATATGATGATATCTCGTCCATCCTCATTCCTTTTACAATCATGGACAACCAATGCACCAGCTTTCCTTGATCCTCTTTTCGATAGCTATGACTAGGAATCTGTCCATACCGCTAAATGCTATTAGTGTCCTCTACTGCAGGTGAAACACTATCATGTTGCTTGACGCTTACGTTTGGTCCTTGCCATACTTACAGAGGAATGCTATGTCTCCTTTGTAGTGCGTGACGGTCACACACTTGCCGTTTCGGGTGCCTTCATCGTCGTTCAAGCCAGCCAGCCGTCATGGGCATAAGAAGCCTTGATCAGAGATGAAATGAGGAGGAGGAGGGAGACAGGTGGCGGTGGGGATGGATTTGGTATCGGTGTGGACAGAGAGAGATTCCTTCCCCCTAACTTTTGGGCCAAGCCTGGTCCCTTGAACATAGCCCAAAATTTGAAGGTATTGTTGTCACAAGAGACGTATTAAAGTATTGTTGATGTAAAAAAGAGATGCAAGAGAATATTTTGTTCCCTACATTAGAGTATTTTTATAATTTGGAGTGTAATTTATTTATTAATCAAAAGTTTGGAACTCGAGAAAAAGATCTCCAGGAGCTTGAAAGATTTTGTGATATCAATACCAACTGTTCCAAAAAATTTAACTTATAGATGGAGGAAGAGAGCATATGAACCTGTAGTCAAAGCACGGGGATAATAAAAGACCCACTGGTGTATAGGTCGAATTAGGAAGGGTATGTGGAATTTTATGAATGGGGGAAATAATCTAAGTGTAGAATCCAGCTCTAACATCATGTTAGGTTTTGTGAGACTACTGTCGAGCTTTTAAGTTGGTCTTTCTAACATAATATCTCATGCATCCTCTTACTTCTACAATCATGGAGAACCAATGCACCAGCTTTTGTCGATCCTCTTCTGAAAGCTATGGTTAGGAATCTGTCCACAGCACGGATGGTATTAGTGTCCTCTACTGGTTGGATCAGAGGTGAACTCTATCATGGTGCCTATCACTTATGTCAAAGATGTTTCCTCTCTCTTTGTTGGTCGATTACCACATAATTTGGTCGATTTCCTCTCTCGCATTTAGTCCGCGACGATTGGTCAGATCTTAAGATGAAAAGTTAAAGTTACACCCACCCAACCCACGTCTCTCTCCTTGACATAGTTTGGGAGAGATCAATCTCATGAGATGACCTTACATGCGATGAAACTGGTGCGGAAGTGACCCCAACATGTCCATATCTTTAAGGATTTGATAGACTCCATGTGAGATTTTTTAGACTATAGTGTTTAGATATATATGCGGGATTCTCATCCTATGCGTGAGTGCTATGTTCACATTGATTATTCAATCTTACCTCCCATGTTTTTGACATGATATATTTTAAGCCCACTTTGTATAAAAAAATAACGTTGACATTTAACATAAGATTTGATTTAATATATTGGATGACAAATGAGAGTCTTGTGTACATATGATTTTGCTAGTTGATTCAATATGTTAGAATATTTGTTAGAACATTCTGAAACTGTAATCGATTATGTAATTTTTGTTATTTTCTAAAATAACTAGTTTTTTTGTTATATTAAATTAATTACTTTACTATACACATTGTTCTTAGTATAAATATCCCTTGATTGTAACACACTAGTGTCAAGTAATACAGTACTTTTTTTTATCAGAGTCAATCTTTTGGTCTCAGACTTTGTGCGAACTCAAGTTCTAATATGGGGACTCTTTCACATTTTTGTCCGCATAGAGCTGTGCCGTTTATTCATGTCACCATCGCAGCATCTATCCTCGTCCATTGTCAACAGTTATTGCCCTCGTCCCTCATTCCGGTGCTTTATCCGCACCCACCATTCGACACGTCTTCAAGGCTTAGAGTAGTCGCCGTCAAGTTACAACGCGGTACACCTCGAAAATCCACTCAGATTTTATTGAGCAGTCCTATCCTAGGACCTCAGTACCCTATCTCCCAATCCAGACTACTCTTCAAACGCTGTTGATGAATCAGCCTAAATGCTGAGTAAGCAAATCACTGATTAAGTAAGCAATTATATTCTCTACGGATCCTAAATATAGTTAATAATGGATTAAAAATATGCTATTCAGTGATACATACAATATAGCTAACTCTATTATACACAGACGATCGCACCAATTGAGGTGACCTCCATGAAGCACTTTATTCTAATAAGGTTCAAAAAGTGGTTCCCAAGGTGTAGCACTTTATCCCGTGATAAGTTCCCACAATGCACAACTAATAGTTTAAATTCGATACACCTAATGCCATTCAATTGCATATCTCATATTTGATATTTACACACAAACCGATCCGGTTTACATATAAAGCATAAATATATCATTGACAAATACTAAGGAGGGGGTGAACGGGTTGCACCACATAGAGTGGAGATAACAGTTAGAAAAGTAGCGTCGAATGGACTAATGGCTCATTCTCGATCATACCTTTTCCTAGTCCTCCGAAAAAATCATGCCTCGTGCTCTTCGCTTTATGAAAGCGTTTATGGCGTGTGAGGCCAAAGTAATGACGCGACATGTGCCCCCCTTCAACTGTCTTCATTAGTGCGATTCTCTAACAAACACCGAAGACGACATTTCTTGACTCAGTGGATGACACTGTGCCAAGATGTCGTGTGATGTGATCATCGTGCAACGGTTTTATCCGATTTACTTCATTAATGATTTACCAAATTCCCATAGACTGAGTTGAAATATATCAAAATTAGGCCTTATCTATTTTGCTGAAAATAAATAATTTAAATATATTTTCATAAAAACGATCATTTATATCATTTGAAATAATTAGTTAATAAAAATATTTTTATCATCAATAATCATTCATGTTTAAATATTTTCGTCAATGAATGAAAAAAAATTTCGTCTATTTATTTGTGTGAGCAAAATAAACAATTAAAAAGTATTTTTCAAGTGGGCAGAGGTTTCACCATAATTCACATATTTCTTAATAAAGCGAAAATAGAAAGCAACAACCGTTCTTAAAAAATAACTAACTTTTGTTATTTCCAATTTCCCAGTCCCATTTTGGGGATTTGATATTTAGTAAATGATAATCACTACACGAGCAAGACACACTGTGTTCAAGATGATAAGTGTAACTTGATATATTTTGAAAGCCCATTTGGCTCCCATGGTATGAATTTGAATTATTAATTCCATAGCCATACAAGTAATGGAAAGCAAACAAAGTCCAATGAGAAAATCATTGTATTATGTGGGACCCAATTAGACTTGGATGCGTTACCGGGAAAATGATACAAATGGTGTCACAACTTTAATTCGATGTACAATGTCATCTATGAACCTTTTATATATGTAATCTGGTTTTTGAATTTTGGCCCAATGGGCAATGCTGTCCTTGCATTTAGAGCTGTCAAAATGGTCATTAACCCACTTCTGAAATATTAGTAATGTTCATTTTATTCCTTAGGCCATGTGAAACCGATACAAACAAAAAGACTGCATTGAACATTTTGCAAATAATTCAATGATCATATTGAATAGATTAAAAGTACCGTGACAAAATTATATATTTGTTCAAAATTTAGTGATCATTAAATCAAAATTCATGGATTTGTGATATTATTATTTTAAGGCTAAGGCAATTGTCGCGACCAAATTTTTCGGGGTTTGAACCACCTAGGGTTTGGCTAATGGATTGTTAAGCCTAGACTTAACTCGGGCTCTCCTAAGCCCATACCAATTCGCGACTTAGGTTTAAGTTCTTAACATGCAATTGATTTTCAATTAGGAGTCGCCACTAATCTATTTTTGGTGGGTCGATTAGAAACCCAAGTAAAATAACGGGAGAATTATTTTACTCCTACGAACCCAGAGACTATGGGTACGGGGACTTGGTTACGCTAGAATTCTCTAACGCCCTTTCGGTACCTTTCTTTTTATTTTGAAAAATGTTTGGCAAGCAGTTTGGATTGATTTTAAACTAATTCCCTAACATGTGAGGTGTTCATGCAGGTGCGCAAACCACCAATTTAACACTCAAGTAAAGCAAAAAATAAATTGCAGGACTTACCTCAAAGCAACGAAAGCATCTGCGTTGTTAATTTAGAATTCACATCAGCGGTCCTAAATATGATTTCTAATTAACACGCAATTTTTGTTTTGTTTTCACTTAATTAATGATAATTATGCAATGCATGCTACTAATCTAAGATGACATGACATGGCAATATGACCTAAGTTGTATGACATGAGTGAAATAATTTCTAAAGAAATGCAATGATTAAATGTGCAATCTAAATTAACCTAATGACTTAATTCTAATGACGGGCAATTTCTAATTAAATGAACCTAGCAACAATCACTAAATGACGTGCATTTCATGACCCTAACGCTATATGACGTGCACATGATTTTTTTATTTTCTTAATAAGCCATGCAATCTATCCTAATATAAAACTAACATCTTAAATGAATGCATCTTTTTTGGATTTTTATTTAAGGAATTCGAAATAAATAAATTTCCTATTCTAAACATGCAAAATAATTCTGACATGATGAATATTCTAAGACGAACCTAATCTAACTCAGATTTTTTTGGATCTTTCCTTTCTTTTACGGGAGATATCGAAATAAGACATCAAGAACAGCACGGCAACAAATCAGGCAAGATATCATCTATGTCCATTTTGGAAATAAATTGACGAATCGTATCTCGCGCATGAGATCGGATTGGCCAATTTTCAAATAAAATCGCGAATTGTATCTCGAGCGTGAGATCGGATTGGCGATTTTCCGTGCGATTGCGAGTCGTATTTCGAGCGTGAAATCGGACTGTCAATCATACGCACGTTGCGAAATTAGGAAAATATCCTAATTCATGAGAGATCAAGAGATCTCTTGGATATGGCAATATCGATCAAACATTCAAAGAAATATTGCGATATTACGAATTAGGCAGCAACATATATGAAAATAAGATTATTCGAGAGTCTTACCTAATTCATGATGTCACGCGAGTGACGCTTCCAAATTCGGACGGATGATGGTGGCATGAACGATGGCTTATTGCTCCATGGTCTCGATGGAAACGGGTTAGAACGTCAATGGTGGTGGGCTCCGGAACTCGCTAGGATGCCGAGGAGCAAAGGTGGTCGAAGACGAAGAACCAGGCTAGTGTGGAAAATCTGCAGAAAATAATAAAATTACAGGGACAAGGCGCACAACATGACAGGTGCCAATGAAGGGGTGGACGCGGTGTTGTCCCTGGACGTGTGAGCAAAAACCAGCGGGGAGTGAAAAATTTCCTCTCTGTTCATTGCCGCCTCCCTCTCTCTAGCCTTGTCTGTTTTGACTTGTGGCTTTCAAGAATTTTTGCTTCTGTTGCATTTGACCGTGAGTGGATGATTGACTAAATTGTCTAACTACTCTGACGAACGACGCCACTGGATCACCATCTTCAATCTTCGAGGGCATTGCAATATTTATTTCTTCTGGCTCGCACCCACGATCTCTCTTTGTTTCTTCTCATGTCACTCACGAATCATACCTGCAACAACCAAGACAACGTGGAGTAATTTTTTTTTTTGCCACAGAACAACAGGATCACGGGACAAAGATCAACGGAACAGCAATTCGTCACGGTGTTTGGCCAAGGGACAGTGTCGCTCGATGCACTCAGAACAAAGAACGAAGAAGTGCAACAAGCCTGGACGTTTACGAATCCAGTATCTTCGTAGAGTGGTGGCGAGCAAGCAAATTGGACGATCACATGGCTGAGGTAGGTCAAGCACCGAAGAAGAAAACCATCCTTCGTGCTTTCTCTCTCTCGTCTCGATTCTCACGTGTGTTTGCCTTCTGAGATTCTGAATTACCGCCCCCTCAATGTGGCCGTATGTATCAATATGTGTGGCCTCCCAAAACCCTATGCGTTTTAATCTATTTATAGGCCATGGATTAGGGTTTTAATCGATATCCACGAAGATTTTTTCGAACGCAATATTCCTTCACCAATTTTATTCAAGATTGTGATAGAATTTTTCTTTAAATCCAAATCTTGTAAAGATAAATCGCAATATCTTTTTGTCACATATGCCCTATCCCAAAAGAAATTCATATCTCGGAAAAATTTTAAAATATTATATTCCAACGAGATAATTTTTAATTATTAAAAAACATGGGCTTTGGCCAACCTGCTTGCTTCATGGGCCTGATCCATCTAATTCGAACTCATCCGCCACCGGTCCAATAAAATGCAAAAGATGCAAATAACAAAATAAATGCAATCTAAATCTATATGCTATGCAATTAATAAAATTAACCCCTAATTTCCTATGCAATAAATAAATAAACTAAATTGTCAAAATTTAGGTGTCAACAGCTGCCCCTCTTTGAAGGTGAGCTCATAGAGGTTGCATTCAAAGACAAATTGAAACCTCAATTTTGACCATGCACATGCATTGAATGACTTGATTTTTGATTTTTGATTTGATTTTTTTTCCCGGAAAATGAATTCCATTTTAAAATGCAATTAACATGATGCATGAAAATGCTTAATGCAAATGCATGATGTGAAAGGAAAGAGTGTACCTACAATTACTTACCAGTCAGTGTAGTAAAGCATCTTGAGGTACATGATAAATTCCTATGTACACCACAAGTACCTAACTCTCACTTAGGTTCCTTGAAGAGTGTAACAAGTAATAGGTTGAGACATTGAAATTGAGAAGAACATTCACGTCCAAAGTGAAATGTTCAAAGAATTGAGACATCCAGATCCAGACTGAGATGCCAAGATTTTTGAACTCAAAATACCTAGATCCAGACTAAGGTATAATGAGAAGGATCGAAAAACATTCACATCCAGAGCGAAATGTTCAACGAAAAGAATTAAGACATCCAGATCCAGACTGAGATGTCAAGAGTTCTGAATTCAAAATACCTAGATCCAGACTAGGTATACGAGAATAATTGAAAAACATTCACATCCAGAGTGAAATGTTTGAATGAAAATAATCAAGACATCCGGGCCCCTGCATCGAGATGTCAAGAGTTTGAGACTCGAAATACCTAGATCCAGACTAAGGTATAACGAGGAAGATCGAAGAACATTCACATCCAGAGTGAAATGTTCTAACGAAAATAATCAAGACATCCGGGTCCAGACAAAGATGTCATGATTTTGGAAGCTCGAAATACCTAGATCCAGACTAAGGTATAACGAGAAAGATCGAAGAACATTCACATCCAGAGTTAAATGTTCAACGAAAAGAATGGAGACATCCGGATCCAAACCGAGATGTCTAATTTTTGGAAAATGGTAAAGAAACTTACCTGGAATATTTTACCTTCAAGGAGGGTAGAGTGATCCAAAGTAGTTAATGTTACATATCCAGGACTCGTACCTTTCTACGGTCGCCTAGCATTGCAACATTGATTATCCGACCAGGACTCGAACTTCTCTTCGATCGCCTGAATCTGAGGAAAACTTCTGGGGGACAACTTCGTCGAGTTGAGTGTCGATGCATTTGAGAGAGAAATACCTGTATCATGACAAGTATTTAAGGTATGGATGGAGATATACTTACCTGGTATCATCTCTGTTCTTGGGGGAAATGTCTTCTACAAAACATGGTCATAGGAGAAGTAATATGCATTTGTGATCACAAACATGCATTAATTTAAGGGAGGTTCATGCGCTGTGATTTATATCAAGCCTACATCACCTAATTTCCATTGGGAAGGATTTCACAAAAAATGTTCCAATATGAACACATGAGTGTCATGGATGTGCCAAATGGGGAAACTTCTTGGTCTGAAAGGACTTTTCACTCATCCTCATTAAAATGGGTTGTTTTATCCTGACCTTTGATGCAGGATTTTAACAGTCACTTCATCTCACCATCGTCATGCCGAACAAGGGTCCGAGTAATCTCGCAAGTGGTACGAACTTACCAATCTGAGAGGTCTTTAACAGGGACCGTAATGCGGGCTTGGTCAATGGCTTAGCAAAGGAGACTCTTTGAGTCGAGGCTATTAAAAATGAATGATATTTCATAATCATCTTGGAGTTTACAAGCCAAGAAACATGAGAAATGAAGCAGAAATTATCTTACTCGCACTTCTTCAAGCGATGCTTCCAAACATATGAACTTTTACGTTAATTCAAGTGCAATAATCTGAAGAGACTTTGTAAGGGACGTAACGTAGGTTGGGTTCATGGGTTGAGAAACGAAAGGATCATTTGGCTCAAAAAGTGTTTATGGGGTCAAAGTTGGTGATCATCTTGACATTTCCAACAATTTTCCTCCCCATCGTCGAAGATATTCTTCACATCACAACTCCACTGATTGCAACATCATTTGAGCTTTTTTTCTTTTTTGGGTACCACCTTGTTGGGGATACGACTCACTTTATCAAGTGTTTGATTTTTTCTTTGGGCATTGGCCTTACTTTTACCAGGCACACTGTTTTTTCATGCCCCATTTTTTGGCACTCTTTTTTTGGACAAAGTCTCCATTTTTATTAGCATTGTAAATCATGCTACTTGAGTGGTTTGATTTTTCTTGCCTTGCCCCAGTGTGGGGGATGATCACCAACCGGGTTTAATGTGAAATGAATTCATAGGCTCAAGTGGGCTATGCAATGGATAATAGTGTGTGGATAGAGAAATAACTGCTCTTCATCATTCTAAGGCACTTTAAATTATCGTACAAGTCACACTGTAAAAGCAATACTCGAAGATTGATGCAAGTGCGAGTAAGAAAATTCCTATCATTCATTCCAAATCTTGTCCCAGTATAAGACGATTCTTGACAGGGATAATTTAAAAAGCTCTTCATGTGTGTGGGCTCAAAGGGCTGAACAATGGACATATCTGTAGTGTTTCAGGTAGCAGAAGAAACTGCCTCTCATCACCTTAGTTGACATACCCTTTGCGAGATCACCCTTTTCCTCATAGGCATGGAATTTTTCCACACAACTCACTAGGGGTTAGTGTATGAAACAGTGTATGGAATATGGTTTGCCTTTCATCATTCCAAAGTATCACATTTGACACATTCACTCCATCTCACACAATTCATCAAGGAGGAAAAATGCAAGATTTGCAACAAATTTGAACATTTCAATTTTCGAGGCAATTTACTCATCATAGAAATGCTTGCAGCTCAAAACATGACATGGCAAATTCTATCATGGGTAATAATTCTTGACAGCATCAGAATTAATTGGAGTAGAAAACTCATGACTACCCATTTATGCTAGGACGACACCTCCTGAAAGTACCTTCCTTACCACATATAGGCTGTAATTTGGAGCAAACTTGCCCCAGGATCTTCCACCGAGAGTGATGGTTCTCTTTTACTTGCCCCAAATCTTTTCCATTGCAAGTGCGCTTTAAACTGTTGATCACAAGTCAAGTTTATGATCATTGAAACTTGATACGCTATTCTCAGATGTCCCTTGTCATAACGAGTTATAGAATTATGCTCTGAGACAAAAAGCAAATGAGTCAGACAAACAAACAGGTTTAATCTGCTACAAGTTTTGGGAAAATGTTTTTTTTTTTACAATGAAATGCTTTTGTTTTTGAAAAAGTTTTTGGGAAGAAGCATGAGAAAGTCCAGCCCTCAGGATTCCTCCGTGGATGATAGTTTCTTTCATGGTTGGATATCGTCATTGGACTGGTTTGGTATACTCCATCATGTCCTCAAAATGGAAATAAAATTGTAATTTCATTGATATTCATCAATCAATTACACTTATTGAATGGAAAATGCGAATTCAAGTCCTAAAAAGAAAGTGAAAAACAATCGCTAGATAGCAATAATAACTCTTAAGAAGCGATAAAATTCCTAGAAAGCGACAAAAATTCCCGCGCGGGGAATGTGCAAAAGTAATAAGTTACTCTTGTGGGCCAAGGCCCATTTCTTCCAAAGGTCCTTCATCAATGGCATTCACCCTATCCTCATGCTCAGGTAGAGGATTCTTTTTGACATTCGGTTGAGCGGTACTGAAGGCAAACGCATTGGTGTCCAAGTAAGTTTTGGACCTTATGTTTCAAAGTCAAGCATTCATCGGTCGAATGTCCTACTTCCCCCATATGATACTCGCATTTCTTGGAGGGATCGTAGTTGGAAAATTTTTCAGCATTGGGTCGCTTTGGCTCATAGGACAACAACTCCTTCTTTTGAAGAACCTTCAAGACTGGGATAGAGGGCCGGGAAGAGGAGTGAATTGCCTCTTAACAAATTGCCGAGGGGCGAGACGGTCGGCCTTCCCCTTGTTGATTCTTAGGGACATGAACAAGCTGGAGGCTTGCTAGATTGTGAATATGTGACATTGACTTCCGTGCTTGGTTCTTTGTCTTTCTTCATGGTGAACCTTTTGCCTTGACTGGTTGGTTCATTGAACCATCCATCTCTTAGCCCAACTTCAATCTGTTCACCCACCGGGATAAGTTGGTTGAAGTTCTCAACGTACGTGCTAGCCATTCGGTTGCGAAACTCAAACGGGAGGGTCTTGACAAACAACTTCATCAGCTCCTTGTCGGCGAGGCTCCGGAGTGACTTGAGCAGCCAGATTTCTCCACCTCACAAAGATACTCCTTGAACGACTCGCTTTTCTTCTTCTCCATCCGCTCAAGATCCTCTCGGGAAGGTGCAATATCCATGTTGAACTTATATTGCTTTAGGAACGCATCGACTCACTTCAATCCAGTGTCGAGAAGGTTTATATTCTTCATTATGTACCAATTTAGTGCAGGCCCGGTCGGACTAGCATGGAACGATTGAATCATGAGAGGCTCATTCTTGACATATTGGGCCATGCGTACATGATACATCTGCAAATGAGCTTTCGGGCAGGAAGTACCATCGTACTTCTCGAACTCTGGCATCTTAAATTTCTTTGGCATCTTGACTTTCTCATACACTGACAAGTCGAACGGAAGTGAGCTCTGTGATCCTTGCAATTGCTTCACCTTCTCTTCCAGCTTTGTGAAGCGTTCATCTTGCTCCGTCTTAGGAATGTTATCAAGCTTAGCCTTTTCAGCGGTGATCAACGGTGGGTCATCTTCCAACCCGGGCATGTCGACGTCAATTGTTTGAACCTTGTTTGCTTGCTTCGGGATAACTACTTCGGGGAAGAGCGGGTGCAGCCGTTGGATTTGCTTGGAGGAGTTGGAGTTGATCGTCACAAGCTGTATAGAGGCGAGTACTTGTTGGAGTTGAGTCTCCACAGCGGACATACGATCACGCATTTCAGCTTGATCAGCCATTCTAGCTCTTAATCGAGTGATGATGGGAGAGCGTGAAGGATCCGTTATCACCTAATGAAAATGAGAACATGGAAGCATGAGGTGTAAATAGAGAGCTAGTCCATGACAGCAATTTATTTTTAGCCAAGAAAAATCCACATATGAAGAGGATTTCCTAACAACGGACTAGGAAAACAAAGATATGAGATGCCCCAATAGGGGCAAAATTTCCTACTCATGAACTAGGAAGAGCCAAGACTTGAATTGAAAACAAATTTCCAATTTTTTATTTTTTCAAATGATTAATGGCAATTTCCTCATTTCAGTCATGAAAGGAATTAAATCAAATGATTATCCTGAATTGTCATGGGCGGACCAAAAGCATGACAAAGTAAGTAAATCGCATAGTATAGAGATAGAAGACTTACTTCACCAAGGGAATTTAATGGCAATCACATAGACATGCACATGAGATGTGAGGCTCGATTTCTGTCTAAATGGCTTAACAAGGTGGAGCTAAGAGGATAATCGACCGTTGCGGAGTCTCGCATTAACGTGTCGAGTCCCCCTAATTCCGGCTCGGTCGAATGGAATACCCAATAATCACGCAGTCTCGCGGATATGGACAAACACATTTGACACCATGAAAGAAATTTCGGGAAGAGAAGGTCAACCTCTACATAGCAGTCTCGCTTTGGAGGAAGTATCATTCTCAACACCATCCTAGAAATCCTATCGCAGCCCAGGTCCGACCGCAGGTTGTGTGTGCAAATAGTGTGGTGCTAAAGCAATAAAGCATGCACAGAAGTTTAAATGCAAACAACACTTCTATAGTTTTAATTCAAATATTCATCCCTAACTCCAACCTGCAAGACAGGGATCAGCAAAGACTACTCCCCTTATACCTCCCATCTGCAAGAACATTTAACACCTTAGGAATGTTAGGGACATACCTGAGATCCTCGCTGCCAAACAAAAATATTTTTAAAAAGAAAAATTGGCCTAAGTCCACTAAGTGTTTTAACACGGTTCCCGTGAGTCGCCAAGTCGTCGCGACCAAATTTTTCGGGGTTTGAACCACCTAGGGTTTGGCTAATGGATTGTTAAGCCTAGACTTAACTCGGGCTCTCCTAAGCCCATACCAATTCGCGACTTAGGTTTAAGTTCTTAACATGCAATTGATTTTCAATTAGGAGTCGCCACTAATCTATTTTTGGTGGGTCGATTAGAAACCCAAGTAAAATAACGGGAGAATTATTTTACTCCTACGAACGAGACTATGGGTACGGGGACTTGGTTACGCTAGAATTCTCTAACGCCCTTTCGGTACCTTTCTTTTTATTTTGAAAAATGTTTGGCAAGCAGTTTGGATTGATTTTAAACTAATTCCCTAACATGTGAGGTGTTCATGCGGAGTGCGCAAACCACCAATTTAACACTCAAGTAAAGCAAAAATAAATTGCAGGACTTACCTCAAAGCAACGAAAGCATCTGCGTTGTTAATTTAGAATTCACATCAGCGGTCCTAAATATGATTTCTAATTAACACGCAATTTTTGTTTTGTTTTCACTTAATTAATGATAATTATGCAATGCATGCTACTAATCTAAGATGACATGACATGGCAATATGACCTAAGTTGTATGACATGAGTGAAATAATTTCTAAAGAAATGCAATGATTAAATGTGCAATCTAAATTAACCTAATGACTTAATTCTAATGACGGGCAATTTCTAATTAAATGAACCTAGCAACAATCACTAAATGACGTGCATTTCATGACCCTAACGCTATATGACGTGCACATGATTTTTTTTATTTTCTTAATAAGCCATGCAATCTATCCTAATATAAAACTAACATCTTAAATGAATGCATCTTTTTTGGATTTTTATTTAAGGAATTGAAATAAATAAATTTCCTATTCTAAACATGCAAAATAATTCTGACATGATGAATATTCTAAGACGAACCTAATCTAACTCAGATTTTTTTGGATCTTTCCTTTCTTTTACGGGAGATATCGAAATAAGACATCAAGAACAGCACGGCAACAAATCGGGCAAGATATCATCTATGTCCATTTTGGAAATAAATTGACGAATCGTATCTCGCGCATGAGATCGGATTGGCCAATTTTCAAATAAAATCGCGAATTGTATCTCGAGCGTGAGATCGGATTGGCGATTTTTCCGTGCGATTGCGAGTCGTATTTCGGCGTGAAATCGGACTGTCAATCATACGCACGTTGCGAAATTAGGAAAATATCCTAATTCATGAGAGATCAAGAGATCTCTTGGATATGGCAATATCGATCAAACATTCAAAGAAATATTGCGATATTACGAATTAGGCAGCAACATATATGAAAATAAGATTATTCGAGAGTCTTACCTAATTCATGATGTCACGCGAGTGACGCTTCCAAATTCGGACGGATGATGGTGGCATGAACGATGGCTTATTGCTCCATGGTCTCGATGGAAACGGGTTAGAACGTCAATGGTGGTGGGCTCCGGAACTCGCTAGGATGCCGAGGAGCAAAGGTGGTCGAAGACGAAGAACCAGGCTAGTGTGGAAAATCTGCAGAAAATAATAAAATTACAGGGACAAGGCGCACAACATGACAGGTGCCAATGAAGGGGTGGACGCGGTGTTGTCCCTGGACGTGTGAGCAAAAACCAGCGGGGAGTGAAAAATTTCCTCTCTGTTCATTGCCGCCTCCCTCTCTCTAGCCTTGTCTGTTTTGACTTGTGGCTTTCAAGAATTTTTGCTTCTGTTGCATTTGACCGTGAGTGGATGATTGACTAAATTGTCTAACTACTCTGACGAACGACGCCACTGGATCACCATCTTCAATCTTCGAGGGCATTGCAATATTTATTTCTTCTGGCTCGCACCCACGATCTCTCTTTGTTTCTTCTCATGTCACTCACGAATCATACCTGCAACAACCAAGACAACGTGGAGTAATTTTTTTTTTTGCCACAGAACAACAGGATCACGGGACAAAGATCAACGGAACAGCAATTCGTCACGGTGTTTGGCCAAGGGACAGTGTCGCTCGATGCACTCAGAACAAAGAACGAAGAAGTGCAACAAGCCTGGACGTTTACGAATCCAGTATCTTCGTAGAGTGGTGGCGAGCAAGCAAATTGGACGATCACATGGCTGAGGTAGGTCAAGCACCGAAGAAGAAAACCATCCTTCGTGCTTTCTCTCTCTCGTCTCGATTCTCACGTGTGTTTGCCTTCTGAGATTCTGAATTACCGCCCCCTCAATGTGGCCGTATGTATCAATATGTGTGGCCTCCCAAAACCCTATGCGTTTTAATCTATTTATAGGCCATGGATTAGGGTTTTAATCGATATCCACGAAGATTTTTTCGAACGCAATATTCCTTCACCAATTTTATTCAAGATTGTGATAGAATTTTTCTTTAAATCCAAATCTTGTAAAGATAAATCGCAATATCTTTTTGTCACATATGCCCTATCCCAAAAGAAATTCATATCTCGGAAAAATTTTAAAATATTATATTCCAACGAGATAATTTTTAATTATTAAAAAACATGGGCTTTGTGCCAACTCCGCTTGCTTCAGCCCCGATCCATCTAATTCGAACTCATCCGCCACCGGTCCAATAAAATGCAAAAGATGCAAATAACAAAATAAATGCAATCTAAATCTATATGCTATGCAATTAATAAAATTAACCCCTAATTTCCTATGCAATAAATAAATAAACTAAATTGTCAAAATTTAGGTGTCAACAGCAATCTGCAACCACACTAGCAAAATATATGATGGAATTTCAAATGCATGTTTAACATATGTTATCCATTGTTTCACATGTGGTCCCGATGGGAGTGCAATGTCCCGTCATTTTCAGGACTTTATCGGAATTAACTGAACTCTCGTACGAACGCCAACTCACAATGGATGACCCATGACAACCGATGGAAAGGGGAATGACACAATGAAATTTCATATGCTAAGTTTCGTCTGCATAAATGAAAAAAAAAAAAAACCAAAAGCAAAAGCAAAGAGAGGATTATCAACTCGACAAAAGATAAGATGTAAGGTGGTCTTAATTCTGGAAAATTATCCAATCAATTCTAAATTTATTGTATGGATATTAAATCAGTTTTAAATTTTGTAATTTTACTATTTTAATCCTTAACTTTTGCGTTAAATTCAAATATAGTCTTTTCGTTCGATTTTTGTAAGAAATTACTAATGTAACAATGTGCCATATAAGATAGCTCATGATGAGTGGACCGTCAAATCATCAATTTTCAGTGAAAATTGACAAAAACAACCATAAATGTTTAAGACTAAGTTAGTAATTTGAAAAATTAAGGATGAATTAGCATTTGTACAATATATTTGTAATTGATTGAGAATTTTCCTGTCTTAATTCCCCACTTCAGTAATTTTACCATGCTAAAAGTACAAAGTTAAGAGCATTAGAAGTCCTTTGAAAACACTAGAAGCAAAATTAAGAAATTAACAGTTGACACGTAAATCAAAAGATATAATGATAAGTCTTATAAAATTTTACATTGAAAAAAATTTGTATAATTGGTAGGTGACACCTGAGTTGGAAGACCGTAATTTGGTTGCATCAGAAGATAGATTATCACAAAAAAGGAAATGCATTAAACCAAGACAAACAAAGCTATAACAAGTAAATCCTAACCAAGGGGAAACTACGCCGAACTGAAACCTACATGCCTATAACGGGGTTAAGTGTATAGTTAATAGTTAGATGCACCATAGCATTGTAACTAAACGACTAAGATATAAATAAGAGAGAACTTGTTGCAAAAATTAGAATATTCATACTTAAATTATTAATGAGGAAGATAACTAAAATGAAATTCATATGCTAATTAAAACTAATCGAAAAAAAAAAAAACAATATAACTTAATTGTGATACTATCTCAATCTCAAATCCCAATTGTATTGATAAACCACCGCCCTAAGATAATTTTGTTCATTTATTTGCTAAAAACCACAGTCCTGAGATTAGGCACATAATTAAAAAGTAAAAGGAGGAGCGAGATACAAGTTATTACCTAGAAAACACAAATAGTGTCATAACTTTAATCTGATGTACAATGTCATTTATGAACTTTTTATTTATGCAATGTGATTTTTGAACTTTAGCTCAATGAGCTATTTCGTCCTTGCATTTAGAGCTATCAAAATGGTCATTAACTCACTTCTGAAATATTAGTATATGTTCATTTTATTCCTTAGGCTATGTGAAATCGATACAAACAAAAAGATTGAATTAAACATTTTACAAATAATTCAATGATCATATTGAATAGATTAAAAGTGCTGTGATAAAATTACATATTTGATCAAAATTTAGTAATCATTAAATCAAAATTCTTGGATTTGTGATATTATTCTTTTAAGGCTAAGGCAATCTGCAACCACACTAGCAAAATATATGATGGGATTTCAAATGCATGTTTAACATATGTTATCCATTGTTTCACATGTGGTCTCGATTGGAGTGCAATGACCCGTCTTTTTCAGGACGTTATCGGAATTAATTGGACTCTCGTACGAACGCTAACTCACAACGGATGACCCATGACAACCGATGGAAAGGGGAATGACACAATGAAATTTTCATATGCTAAGTTTTGTCTGCCTAAATGATAAAAAAAAAAAAAAAAAAAAAAAAAATACAAAAGCATAAGCAAAAGCAAAGAGTGAATTACCAACTCGACAAAAGACAAGATGTAAGGTGGCCTTAATTCTGGAAAATTATCCAATTAATTCTAAATTTGTTATATGGATGTTAAATTAGTTTTAAATTTTGTAATTTTGCTATTTTAATCCTTAACTTTTGTGTGAAATTCAAATATAGTCTTTCCGTTTGATTTTTGTAAGAAATTACTGATGTAACAATGTGCCACATAAAATAGTTGGTGATGAGTGGACCATGACATCATCAATTTTCAGTGAAAATTGATAGAAACGACCATAAATGTTTAAGACTAAGTTGGTAATTTGAAAAATTAAGGATGAATTAACATTCGTACAATATGTTTGTAATTGATTGAGAATTTTCCTGTCTTAATTCCCCACTTCAGTATTTTTACCATGCTAAAAGTACGAAGTTAGGAGCATTAGAAGTCCTTTGAAAAACACTAGAAGAAAAATTAAGAAATTAACAGTTGACACGTAAATCAAAAGACATAATGATAAGTCCTATAAAATTTTACATTGAAAAAAATTCGTATGATTGGTAGGTGACACCTAAGTTGGAAGACCATAATTTGGTTGCATCAGAAGATAGATTATCACAAAAAAGGAAATGCATTAAACCAAGACAAACAAAGCTATAACAATTAAATCCTAGCCAAGGGAAAACTGCACCGAACTTAAACCTACATGCCTATAAACTACACCGAACTTAAACCTTCATGCCTATAAGGGGGTTAAGCGTATAGTTAATAGTTAGATGCAACGTAGCATTGTAACTACAAGACTAAGATATAAATAAGAGAGAACTTGTTGCAAAAATTAGAATATTCATACTTAAATTATTACTTAAAAAGGAAATGCATTAAACCAGGACAAACAAAACTATAACAATTAAATCCTAACAAAGGGAAAACTACACCGAACTTAAACCTACATGCCTATAAGGGGGTTCAGTGTATAGCTAATAGTTAGATGCAACGTAGCATTGTGACTACACAACTAAGATATAAATAAGAGAGAACTTGTTGTAAAAATTAGAGTATTCATACTTAAATTATTACTTAAAAAGGAAATTCATTAAACCAGGACAAACAAAGCTATAACACTTAAATCCTAACCAAGGGAAAACTACACCAAACTTAAACCTACATGCCTATAACGGGGTTAAGTGTATAGTTAATAGTTAGATGCAACGTAGCTTTTTACATTGAAAAAAATTCGTATAATTGGTAGGTGACACCTAAGTTGGAAGACTGTGATTTGGTTGCATGAGAAGATAGATTATTATAAAAAAGGAAATGCATTAAACCATGATAAACAAAGCTATAACAATTAAATCCTAACCAAGGGAAAACTACACTGAACTTAAACCTACATGTCTATAAACTACACTGAACTTAAACCTACATGCCTATAACGGGGTTAAGTGTATAGTTAATAGTTAGATGCAACGTAGCATTGTAACTACACTACTAAGATATAAATAAGAGAGAACTTGTTGCAAAAATGAGAATATTCATAATAAATAAGAGAGAACTTGTTGCAAAAATGAGAATATTCATACTTAAATTTTTAATGAGGAAGATAACTAAAATTAAATTCATATGCCAATTAAAACTAATCGGAAAAAACAAGATAACTTAATTGTGATACTATCTCAACCTCAAATCCCAATTGTATTGATAAACCATTGCCCAAAGATAATTTTGTTAATTTATTTGCTAAAACCCACTGTCCTGAGATTAGGCACGTAATTAAAAAGTAAAAAGAGGAGTGAGATACAAGTTATTACATAGAAAACTACTGTACATTTCTTTCTTTTGTAGATTAAGTTTATAGGGCGTGGCTTCTTTTAGTTTCATTAAAAGAGGAAGATTGGGAAAAGTTTCGTATTTGTACTAATTTAGTCCTAAATCTTCTATTGACGCTAATTTAATTCTAAATCTTTTAATTTAATGCCAATTCAATTTGTCCAGCTAATTTTGTTGACCTAGACACCGGTTGGCTAACGTGGCATGGCCGGAGTGGACAATTTTTAATAATATTTTAATATATTTTTCGATTCTTTAATTTTATTTTTTCTTTTCTTTTCCTTTCCTTTCCTTTTCCTTCTCTTCCCCTTACTCTAGCTAGTCGCTGAACCTTAGCGATCGGTTAGAGGTGATAGCCAACGAGATTGAGGTCAACCTCATTGCTCTCTGGCAAGCCTCACTGGCCACTGGTGATGCTCAACCTTATCGGATTTGGCTAGGTCGAGCTTCGCCCACGACCGGCAAAGGTGAGTCTTGCTAGCCTAGCACAAGGCCGCCATCGCAGCTTGGATGGCCTCGAGCTAGCCTTGCTAGATTTTGCAAGGGCGAGCCTCACTGCCAAGCACGAGGCTAGCCTTGCGACCTTTGGCGAGGACTCGAGCCAGCAATCGGCTAGAGGAAGGGGGAGGAGAAGGAAAAAGAAAAAGGAAAAAGACAAAGAAAACAAAAAGGAAAAATAAAAGAAAAGAAAAATAAAAGAAAAGAAAAAGAAAAGAATGAAAGATATTAAAATATTATTAAAAATTATCCATATTTATTGATCGGTGTCCACGTCAACCAAAATTAGTCAGAATGACTGAATTGTCATTAAGTCAAAAGATTTAGGATTAAATTGACACTAATAAAAGGTTTATGATTAAATTGACACTAATACAAAAGTTTTAGGATTTTTTTTTTTTACACTTTTCTCGAGGAAGATTAGGGTGTTGGGGGGAGGAGGGAGGAAGATTAGGTTATACACATGATCAATTGCCTCGTGGTGTAATTAGGTGTTGAGAAAATGTACATGTGAGATATAATTAGAATCATGTCATTTAATGTATTTTTCAACCTTAAGGTGTGTTTGTTTCGAGGAAAATTTTATGACAAAGGAAAATACTCTTTGGGAAAATGTTTACCTCTTTTCAAGTTAAAGAATTTATTTTCCTAACTTTAAGCATGCATATCTATTTTAACCATAAATGATTTTCCGTTGACAGATTATTTTTGGCAAACCATATACATAAATTGATTCGCAAAAAAGTATTTTGCTCAAACAAACACATCCTTACAAGGGAAAATATCATGCTCTCACCAGACGAGCCATGCTTTTAGCCTTAAGTTTGGTTTTTCAAACTAATCGATTAGATGGTTTAGTGTCCCACCGCGACTTGCTCTTCAAAATTTGTCAAAAGAACTTGGTCTTCACTCCCAACCATATCCTAAACATTTTTCCGTCTTATAAGAAATTCCCATACCAGTTTTTATTCTATCATAAACATTTTTTGATATCATAAAAAAAAAAAAAAACACCAAATTTAAGTCTAATCCCAATTCTGTTTGAAACTTTTTTTTTTATCTCATAAAATACTACAACAGGTAGAGCCATATCATGGCCATGGGTACATAAGATAGTGCTAGGGTTATTGTATGTGATGTAGGTTGTAAGGGAAAATTACCAAAAAATCATAAAATTATACCAATTCAGTTCTAATCATTTTTTTTTTTCGCCAATTGAGTCATAACTTTTAAATTTATACAAATTCAATCTATCTAGTCAATTTTGGTCAATTGGTGTTGATGTGGACAATTTTGTTTTGTGATAACAATGAGGCGATAGCTCAAGCTAAGGAACCAAAGTCTTACCAGAAGTCCAAGCACATTGAGAGACGCTTCCATCTCATCAGAGAAATTGTTGGGAGAGTTGATATCGCTTTGCAGAAAATTGCTTCAGCGGAAAATGTGGCAGATCCCTTCACTAAGGCTTTACCTCAGTCTTCTTTTGAAATTTATTAATTATTTAATACTTTCTCAATTTTTTTTCTTTTTTCCTCTTTCTCTTTTTGAAAGAGATTTAAAACCTGAATTGATATAATTGCTCTCTCCCTCTATATATAGACGCTCATGTCTACAGCTTAGAAACACAAGCTTTCACTAGCCTTCATATCTCTCTCTTGATCACGATCTCGATCTTGTGCAACTAGATATTATTGTACCTCCGCATTAATTTGGCATTCCTCAGCATGGAGTCCGCAAACATCGATCCTGTGGCTTCTGAGATGAACCAAAACCAACCAAAATGGCAAGGGCAAGCTTGTGCGGACTTGGCAGGTCCAGAGGCGGACCATATATGGCCCTTCTTGGAGGACTTCTTCGGCCTCGACAAGTGGTTCCCAACCCTCGCCACCTGCGCCCCCGTCGAGGGCGTCTCGGGCCAGCCTGGGTGTGTCCGCTACTGCGCTGGGTTCAGAACCCCAGTCGACCAGGAACGGGACATCGGTGGCGGCACCGAGGCAGCAGCAACCCTGAACTGGACGAAGCAGAAGCTGCTGTCGATCGACCCGGCCGAGAAGATGTTCAGCTATAGCATCGTCGACAGCAATGTCGGGTTCAACTCCTACGTCTCCACGGTCCGAGTCATGCCTAAGGAAGACGGTTGTCGAATCGTGTGGGACTATGAGGTCGAGCCCGTGAGCGGCTGGAAACCCGAGGACCTGGACCAGTTCATTGGGTCGGGCTTGCGGGTCATGGCCGAGAGGATGAAGGAGGCTCTTCTTGGTCAAGCAAACCGATCGGATTCCGGAACTGATCTCATCTGAATCCGATGATTTTGCTTTTGTGCTCGTGTGTGATAGTCTTGAAGCTTTGTGATGCGGTGGGCAATAGTAGTGAAAGTCTGGGCAATAGCACCTATTAGCTCTCTAATTGCTTTACAATAATTTGAAAGTTTGGTCATTATTCCCGTTCCCATTGGAATTAGAGCACCATTTCATATGTCCAAATTCACTTATATATGTACTTGAGCTAATTTCAGATTGCCTTTTACTGTATGTAACCATATCGTGATTCATCTTGATCCGATGAAGGAATTTTGGCCGACTCTCAAATACAATGTAGTCATGAACTGAATTCATATCCGCACGCTAACTTAGACCAATACGATATGAAAAGTCGATTTTTCCTTGTCACCTTTTATTACCTTCTATTAAAGAAAAAGATGTATCACCTCTCTGCTAATTGTTTGAACAAAGACACATAAAAAAAGATGCCTGTGTGAGGCAATATATAAGTGTGGAAGTCTTCAAATTTTGCAAATAATATCCTTTTGAAACAGTATGTTTGTTAACAAAAGGGTTTTGCTTTTATATATTCAATGTTTCTGGTTTAATATATTTCATTTTCAATTTTCTTCTCTTTCTAGAAAAGATACAACGTTTATTCTCAAATTGTTTCCTTTTCAAAGTTCTTGTAGAAGTTTTAGAATTGCTCTGTGACATTTTCAGTTTGAAACTTAGTTGTATCCTGTAGAATTTTGCTAATAACCATTAGTGATCTTGTCGGAAAAATAATTCCTTAAAGGCAAAATATTCACACCTCAAAGTTTCGTTCCATTTTTCCTAATTTTTTCTAACACCCTCTTCTCCTAGAACTCTAGATTTTTTTTAGGAGAAATATCTAAATGTTTTTTCATAAAATATTTTATGAAGAGTGTAGAAATGAGTGGTTAATAAATTAGCCACATGTAGTATTTTTTAGAATTACATAGGAAGATATTTCTAAGGAAGACCACCTGCTTATAAATAGCCAAATACTCCCATCAGTGGAAGTGAGCTTGGCTCCCACAAGCGAGTGCGTAAGAGTGTGCTTCGCTCTCATAAGTGTGCGTAAGAACTTCTTACGACCGACATTGTAGGAAAGCGTCTTGAATAATAAAAGGAGTGTTTTTTTTTTTTTCGTTCTCATAAGTGGACAAAAGGTACAAGTTTTGCATTCAAACACACGAAGATGAAAGTTTTAGGATTGAAATTACGAATTGCTAAGTTTTGAGACTTGCATTATGATTATCCCAATTAATAAGCATGCTAAGCAAGAGACCTAAAAAATATTTCACCAGTTTCCGTTAGAAGTTCACGTGAAAAGTTGTAATAACAATAGAGGATTCCATGTAAGCGAATTGCAGGACATTGCATGGATTCTTTGAATCCATAACAGCGTATGAAGACGAAATCATACGCAATCATACAAGCCCTTAGCGATAATTAGCAACAAACATTCCAAGAAAACACTTTTCTCAAAACTCGTTGAATTTTAAACACGAATACGAGTAAATGCTTGAATTTTATGTGCGTTGGCATCACAAATCGTTAGTTGAGATTTTATGAAAATGGACAAGTTTTGGCCTTCACTTTGATCAAAGGATATGAATACCACCTTTTATATAGACAAGTGTCATAATTAGGTAAGTTTCCAAGATTCCAATAATATCAAACAACACGAGAGAGAGATAAAGAGGAAGAGCCTAAATGATTCCCATGCCAATTCCAGAATATCCCTCTTCTCACACTGACAAGAAATGCTCTCAGTGTTTCGACATGTTCTTGTGCTCCTATAGCACCGCCCCCATATCCATCCACTGACCAGCTGAAGTCAACCTGAGATCATTGTCCAACACATTGATTCCCATGACAATCCAAGCTTATGCCTTCTCATAACCCGACAACTGAAGCTTTTCCCTATTTCAATGTTGTTCCACTGCTGCTAAATGCTAATTGCTAATTGCTGAAGTCTGAAGCCTGCATTTGCTATGGCCAGTGAAGCAAAGGAAAAAGGTTAGAGCCCTGGTGAGAGGCTCAGGTCCTGACCAAGTATGGCCCCTCCTGGAGGATTTCTTCGGCCTGCACAAGTGGGTCCCCACGATAGACACGTGCTATGGAGTCGAGGGCGTGTCGGGTGAGCCCGGATGCGTCCGATACTGCTCTGGCACAAGAAGCTCCGCCGATGGTACCGAGGATGTTTTCACTGACTGAGCTCTGGAGAAGCTGCTTGCGACTGACCCTGTCAACAAAAGCTTCACTTATGAGATCGTGGACTGCAATAATGTCGGGTTCAAATCCTTGGCTGCCACAATGAAACTGACGGCGGTGAGAGATGCAGAAGAAGAAGATGGATGTTGAATGAGCTGGTCTTTCACAGTGAATCCGATTGAAGGATGAACGGAGAAAGATTTGACGGAGTTCTACAGTGCTGCTCTTCGAGTCATGGCTGAAAGAATAGAAGCTGCCTTATCGAGCAAAGGGTAATAAATCTTGATCTGATTCTTGTTTACCTTGTAGTGTCATCCTATGGCATTGATGCCCGCAATAGTAACAGTCACTGCATGATCTGATATCTAGGATGAATAGGGCTACAACACCAGAGACCAGACCAAGAAGATACGTGAAAATGGTGTATCCAACTTATTAAATGAGCGCGCGATAGTCATGTACAAGTATACATGTTCAAGTAGAGCATTTGAGTTTGTTAAAAATTTTTGGATGTGTGCGCTTGCGTTCCCACGTGAATGTTAGTAGTTTCTAGATTTGTTTGAAAATGGATCACCAATTTCCAACACTCCCCCTTGATCCATTTTCGAGATACTCCAGACTTACGTTATAAAACCTCGGATGTATCTTGAAATTCCTTTTATTCCGTCTTCGTTCCACGATCCCTTGCATTCTCTTGTCGGAACACTTGCACTTGCCGTTGAATGTGAATGTTTTTTCTTTAACAATGTCCCATATGTCTCGGGGCATCAAAATGCTCTTTAGTTGTAGTTGTTAGCTCGGGCTCTGGCTCTGGCTCTGGCTCTAGCTCCGGCTTTGGTTTTGGCTCTGGCTCCAGCTCTGGCTCTCTTGGCTCTGGCTCAGGCTCTGGCCTTTGATTCTGGCTCTGGCTCCGGCTCTGGCTCTCTTGGCTTTCGCTTGGGCTTTGGCCTTTTTAGTTGAGGATGGTGAGGACAAACGCCCATAACCATTTGATAAACCTAGTTCTGATATCATGTTAAAATTTTTTGGATGTGTGCGCTTGCGTTCCCACGTGAATGTTAATAGTTTCTAGATTTTGTTGAAAATGGATCACCAATTTCCAACAGAGTTGCATATATCCTCATTTTTCCATCTTTAGATGCTGTTTCGGGTAGAGCATGCAAATCGGGGTGTCTCCACTTTATGGTGGGTAAGCTCAAAAAGGAAAATTTGTATAGCTGTTGAATCTCACCACTAACAAGCAGACCAGAGTAGAATGTAGACAGAAGTGGATGTCATCGCTTTGAATCAGTAAATGAAGCGAAGCAAAGTGAGAAAATAACCAAAGAAGGCAAAGAGAAAGCTGTGTTTAGACAGCACTAGTAATCATAAAAGTATGGCAGCTCTAAGCACCTTTTTTGATTAAAATCTAATCGTTAGCTTCTCAGCTGTGTTAGAGAAGAGAGTTGCATCACATGCATACGGGAATGCAAATTAAAGGTTATTGAATGAAACGGAAGGAGAACCTGCTTCAAGTTGCAGAAGCCTTCATAAACTCACGCCCAACTTCGAAAAACAGAAATACCGACACCTCGTAGAAACTCTAAGCCTGAGCCTTCCTCCCTCTCACTGTCGTTCCTGATAACATGGTGTGCGAAAATGCGATTGTCAGGTTCGGTGACCTTGACCAAAGCGCACGTCAGCGGCTCCCTACTTTGCGAGCTTAATGCCGACCACCACCATCTGGTCTCCATGAACTTCGGTTGGAAGCTCTAGGTGGCGACTCCGCTTGGCTGCATTTTATCGTGTGCGTGCGAGCTTCAAGCATCGCGTTGGGCTCGTTGAGGCTGAAGAAGAGGTGAGCTGTCCAACTTTGACACTATGAGTGAGGGAAGCGCCATCTTTCATGTGCCGTGGTTGCTCTATCATGAGGAACGTCCAAAGGCGCTCAGATGCTTGGCAACGGGTCTTCTTGTCGTTCGTGCAGCGAAATTTGTTCATAAATTACATCCAATAAGTTATAGTGTTGAAGTTGATTAAATTTTGTGAAAAGATTTTTCATATAATTCCTCCATGAGATTGAGAGATTATTTCGTGAAGAATTGTGAGGTTTAAATATTATGTGTGTTATCGGGTGTAATTAGGATTTTAAAAACACCGTGATTATTTGAGTGATTCGAGTATATAATCTCTATGTATCGCTTGATTTATAGTAGAATTCATCATTGCTCTCCCTGCAAACGCAAGTCACTATGACCAAACCATGTAAATTTGGTGTTCCATTTATTTTCTTCTTCTGTCTATTTTATTGTTCGATTGCTCGCGTTCTGCAATAATCATGATACCATTCCTTTGTAGAGTCAATGCATCATGGCTAGGCCGTTTCTTGCTTTTCTCATAACGATAGAATCAGAAGCAAACGGTCGTGCTTTCAAGAATTAGCACCTCATCGCGACATGAGCGTGCAAGGGATCATCGAATGGGTTTAGCATTGATAAGGGCTCATGTCAACATCTGTTTTGTTGCGCTGACCTCATGTGGGCGGATCTCTTAGGACAATCTTAGGTTTGTTGAGGAGCCATGAGTAGAATTGTGACGATAGAAAAATATAACATTCAGTCCATACTAAATAAAGAATACATTTATGAGATGGCTTTCTATAGTAGCAAAATATCAATTAGAATCAATCAAAATCAATTAAGAGAAATATAAAATCCCATAAATATATCTATATTTCTAACGCATAGGTCAACTTGAGTTTGGAGAAAAGATTCAACAGATGAAATAGAAATACGTCCAACGGTGCCACAAAGAATATAATATTTAATGAAATGCAATTTATTTCAATGTGCATGGTTTTATTCATGGAAAACATGGAATGTATTGTCAAAAGAGCCCACTTAAAGCGTCGGAAAAGCACCTACAAGGCGACGGGCTTCAGTGTCTTCGAGACGTGGCAGCATGTGTGGGGGCGTCCGACATCCTTTTGCCGTGAAATTTTAGGATTTTATTTGTCGGAGAATCTAGTAGTGTTGTCTATTCTCAAAAACAAATAGCAAAAGATACAGGCTTGGTAGAGGAACGGAAGCAACATGGCCTATACGACTGGCTTCGTGATGACTACGTGGAGTGATGCGGCTTATACAGTTGGCATCATGACGACAGGGTGAAGAAACGAAACCTATGCGCATCGTTAGAAACACACTCGATAGAGAAAAGCAACCAATGCACATTGTTAGAAACAAACTCGATATTGCGTTCAATAATGGGTCTGACACTAAATTATGATGACTTAAAAATGTAATATTCTTTTTATAACCAAATGAATAGTACATAGGCTTTACAATATGACTATCTAGTCATATCTAAAGTAGCAAAACATTGATTACAATCAACCAAAATCAAGAGAAATACACAAAATCTCCTAAATATATCTATATATTTGACACCAATATTTCCATGCACATCCTGACAACCATGCTTTCAGTATTTATGTTAGGATACATATGTGAGTTGTGTTAGAAAAGTTTCACATTGAAGAATTGATATGGTGTACAACAGTTAATCTATCATAGTTGTACCATAATTCATTAACTTAAAATTTTAAGTAGAGGTAGACTCAACTGGATATATTGATTGATTCAAACTTGTGGCGATCTTCTTGAAAGAAGGTACTAGGCAAGTGGGTCAAGATTGCAATTCTTGATACTTTTAATCAAATATTTGATTTTCTTGGTAACAAGCAATATGTGCTACTTGTAGGAAGGCATTTTCGGATTACAAAACTTCAAGTCTTCAACATGCTCTCTCACTCTCTATATAAACCTTGATATCCGCAGCTCAAAAACACAAGCCTAATTTGCCTTCATCTCTCTCTCTCTCTATCTCTCTCTCTCTCTCTCTCTCCACTTTGTTTGAAGAACTAACAAAGCCAAAATGGAGTCTGCAAACATTGATCATGTGACTTCTGAGATGAACCAAACCCAACCAAAATGGCAAGGCCAAGCTTGTGCAGACTTGGCAGGTCCAACGGCAGACCAAATATGGCCCTTCGTGGAGGACTTCTTTGGCCTCAAAAGGTGGTTCCCGACCCTCACTGCTTGCACCGGGGTCGAGGGCGTCCCTGGCCAGCCTGGGTGCATCCGTTACTGTGCTGGGTTCAATAATGCCCCGTTCGACCGGGCCATCGGTCAGGCCAAGACAAGCACCCTGTATTGGGCGAAGGAGAAGCTGTTGTCGATCGACCCAGTCGCCAAGACATTAAGCTATACCATCATAGACAGCAATATCGGGTTCAACTCCTACGTAGCCACAGGCCGAGTCGTGCCTAAGGAAGAGGGGTGTTGCATCATGTGGCGGTATGAGGTCGAGCCCGTGAATGGCTGGAGACACGAGGACTTGGACCAGTGGTTCGAGTCGGCCTTGCAGGTCATGGCCAGGAGCATGGAGAAGGCTCTTCTCGGTCAAGCAAACTGATCTCGTCTGAATCTGATGATTTGCTTCTGTGCTCGTGTGGTAGTCTTGAAGCTGAGTGATGCGGTGTGCAATAGTACGTAGTAGCTCTCTAATATTTTCGCAATAATTCGTATGTGAGACATTTGATATAATTTATAAAAGTTAATAATTTTTATTCATCGGATTCGGTTTCATAAGATTGGTCACTATTCCCCATTGGCATTGGATTTAGAGCACCATCTTGTACGTCCAAATTGCACTTATATATACGCTTTTGAAGGAATTTTTCCTTTTTGCCAGAAAAATGAGCGAGAGTTATATTTGCTCAAACTGAAGATGTGATCATACATGACCGACATAATCTTGAGGCTATGATTATTTCACGGAATATATAATATTTCTAGAAAATATTTTGAAGGAAGTCATTTTTTAATAAGATGATAATATTTTCCGGTATTTGGTTAATACTTGAAAATGAATAAAAAAAAATATTTTATGTCGTTTTGTGTGAAAATATAATTTGATTTTCTTAAATAGACATACACTATTTGAACTTTAGTAATTTACACATGGGCAATTGCGGAACCAAACATAGGCACTAGGGTCTCGGGTCTAGCCTCAGTGGACCCAAGCATGGGAACCGAGGTTCCTAGGCTCAACCTTGATGGACCCATGCACAGCCTTTGTGGACTCGGGCATGACCTTTGTGGAAGCAAGCTTGAGTGTTGGGAATTTGAGCTTGGCTTTGGTGGACTCGAGCCCGAGTGTTGAGGTATCGAGTACAGGCACTAAGGCTTTGGGCTTGGCCTTGATGGACCGAGCACAAGTGCCAAGGTCCGGAGCTTAGCCTTGATGGACCTAGGTAGGGGCGCTAGAGATTCGAGCACAGACATCGAGATCTAAAGTTGAGTCTTAATGAACCCGAGCCCAAGCCTGAGCGCCAAAGAACTAGTTTTGCACATCAAGGTTTGGGAACCAGTGTTGGGATCTTGGTGCACCGAGCGTAAAGTTTGAGTCCAAACGTCTATATCTAATCATATTTGAAAAATGATTTATAATTTTTTTAAAGATAAAATCATTTTCTTGAATCTAAAAATAGGTTTTTCATTGATCAGGAAAACATTTTTCGCTAACTCATTTTTCTTAAGAATGTTTTTTGCGAAACATACCTAACTTGAGTTTAGGTATCTTTCAATTAATTTTGACAGGTCGAATAATGCTATTTCAGACAAATGCGGAGTATTCATGTCAATTTTGACTTCATTTTTTTCATGCGTTGGTACGATGAGGTTCGTGGCGGCTTCAAGAGCTCTCCATTTAACGCGGCAATATGTCCCCTTAGAGTGCCATTATCCTGGTGTCCAGCCCCGCACCATTTATGCGCATCTGCTCCAAGAGTACGACGATATGAGAGAGACATATTCAACAAGCTAGTCAAAATTAGTGAGGAGAAAATCACGATATGAGTTCTAAATTTTGTCAATTTTGTGCACAGTTGGAATGTGACTTCGACTAGGTTTTTTTTTAGCAGAAAGAAATATAAGACTTCGAATTAGATAAAAAAAATAAAAGTCAGACTTTGAGCGTAATATCACATTCTTTAATAATTTATTTACCCCACATTGTTGCTAATGATTATTTGTAGGTTGTAAATATTATTCAGGATATAGCAAAGTCTCGATTGATAATACTATATAAGAATTTTAGTATTGCTTTAGAGTCTCTTAAGGGAAATAATTGAAATGATGACTGTAATTTTGGAAAGAAAATTGGAAAAGACTTAATATGCATTCATGCCGAAATTGATATATTTATCTTGGTCTTAATGAACAAAGAATAATGCTAAGTAACGGTGCTGTTATTGCTTGAAGATGACAGTGCAACACCACTTTTACTTCAAGAAGAACCGGCTATTGGATTTGTGTAAATAAGAAAAAAGGGAAGGTTGCTCAATGGGCTGCATCGGAAAGGAAAATTAGGATTTTCTTTTTTGCCATCTTAACCTCACATGTTCTTTTAAGAATATAACAAAATTAGAACATTAGAAACATAGTAAACTAATTAAAATCACATTTTACCATGTTAACTCTAAATCATTTTAGTATGTTTCTTTAGAATATGTTTGTATTTTTCAATTTGAGAATATGCTTGTTCGGAATAACCACTATGATGGGGTAGCTCACTATAATCAATCGCCTAGATTTCCATCTCTCAATTTCTTTTTTTGTACAAGTACCCCTTCTTGGCATGCTTAGAAGTGATTATAGTCAAACTAGCTACTGTCGTCGTAATAGTTATCCCGAACAAGCATTTTTTCAAATTGAAAAATACAAACATATCCTAAAGAAGTTCACAAGGAATTTTAGAGTTAACGTTGTAGAATGGGATTTGATTGAGTTTATTGTATTTTTAATGTTTCCATTACTTTGTAACTCTCATGTTTATTATAGTAATTAAGGACTAAATTTTTTAAAATCGGAAAGAAAGAATGATACTTGGCAATGAAAGATTCCACAAAAAAAGTTGGGATGGAGATCAGGAGAACATGCGAGGTGAGGAGGAAAGAAGAAAGGAAAATTTTTTAACTCAGTTTCCAGTGCAACCCATTGAACAATTTTCCTTGTTTTGATATTTAAACAAATCCAGTAACGGGTTCCTCTTGAAGTAAAAGTAATGGTTGAAATTGCCCCATCATCTTCTAAATAGTACGGAACATGATACAACACACCGACACGACATTTATGAAAAATAGAGAATTTCGACATGTTATGACACGTTATATATTAAATTAATATTTTTATTTTTAATTAATTTGATTCAAATTCACAAATAAATAAATAATAAAAAAAGAGCTTACAATGAATTTACACTTATAATATTAATAAATCTATTCATAGTATTTAGGAACATATTTCTAACTTTAACAAAAATTATAGATGAAACTAATAACTAACAAAAAATTATAATCAACTTATTTAAAAAAAAAAATCTATGATCTTCTATAATAATTAAAATTTATCATTATTTAACTTTTAATATTTTTATTTTTGGAAACTATTTTTAGCTAATTTATTTATTTTTTAACAAATACAACATAGCCGTCCAAAAATTATTTTCCTCTTTTTTTTCCCAAACTCTTATTACCCAAAATTTATTTCCCTCCATCATTTCTCTCCCCACGCCACCTCAAACCCCTCAGTTTCTTTTCCTCCTTTCTCCCTCAATGACCTGTCATTTCCTTAAATTTTCTCTCCCACTCCATCCCCTCCATCCCACCCCTCTGATTTCTTGTCCCCCTCCCCCACCCGCCCACCCACCTGTCATTTCCCCCTCCCCCTCACACCACCCCCCACCCCTTGGCCCCCATCAGTGATGGGCCATCACACCCCCCCCATGCCACCCCATCCCCCGCCTCGTTTCTTCCCCTTTCTTCCACCCCTCCCATCACCTGTTGTTTCTCCTCCCCCTCCCTCCTCTTCACCTCTGGTTCTTTCCCTTTCTTCCCCCCCCCCCATCACCTGCTAACTGTGACCTCCTCCTCCTCACACGATCCTCTTTGCTCTCTTTCAGTCGCCTCACCGCTCGCCTCCGGCCCTTCCTCCTTCGTAGCCACAGCCTTAACCTCGTCGCCGGCCCTCCATCGCAGCAGCACAATCATGATCGTCTAGATCATCTCGGTCTCTACTCTTCCTCCGGCCCTCCCTCACCGTCATGGCGTCGCCTTTGCTCCCTCGCCCTCGTCTCCACAGTTCATTGTCTTCTTCGACGACCCTCTCTTGGACACACGTGTTGGAACGTGTCAAGAAAAGTTGATTGCGTGTCCGAGGATGTCGGACACGTCAACACATGTCGGACACGACAAGGGAGCTCACCAACGTGTCCGTGCTTCATCTTTAAGCAATAACGACACCGTTATTCTAGCATTGCTCATGAACAAAAACAACCATTCAAGAGAGCTTGCAAAGTGAACAAAGGTAACATTTCAGAAAAAAAAAAGTTGCAAAGTGAATAAAGATATTATTTTAGGAAAAGTTGTAAACTGAATAAGTATATTTTTAAAGGTTATCTTGAAAAGACATCAATTTGAAATAAAAAATAATTATAATTAATTTTTTAAAAATAAAACTTCTGAATTTCATAATTTCAAAAATACTAAATGAACAAATAAAACCTTTTGACTAATAAAAGTTAACAAGATAAAGGTATGAAATAAAATTTAAAAATAAAATTAAGGGGTTAGTGCTAATTAGACCACGCCAAAATCACTCACCCGCATGTGAATATTGTGGGTTTAGCCCACAACTCATTCTTTTCCTTTGAACAAATTAGAAGAAACTTATATGATAAAGTGACCAATCTCTTCCCAACTTTCCTACATGGGAAATGAAAAAAACACATTTTGAGGAAGGGACCAAGAAACAATAGACGCTAACTTGCTTCACAAGTGGAAGGGTTTTGTTTTACAAACAAACAACCAACAATTACCCACTTTATTTGTAAGACAAAGATTTCAAAAATAAAGTAAAATATTAAAAATATATAACCAACATTTCAATAAGATTAATATACATACATAAAGGTCTATTTCAAGTTAAACTTATACTTAGTGCAAGTATCTCAAAACTCTATCAAAGTGACAATAGTTTAGTTTTAAACTTGTACCTTAAATAATAGAATTGAAACATCGCATATATATTAATCTCTTGTTTCAGCGAGAATTTCTATTTTACTCAGCACTATTATGACATTGTGCTTGTCCTATTTCATGAGCTTTCTAGAAAACAACCAAAATTTTTATAAGAGACGGCCCACTTTTAAGCTCATATGAGTAAAGTATCTACCATGTGTTCCTATTACTACAAATTTGTAGTATACTTCATTAAAAGTTCAATTCAACCTACAAAATGTAACAGATAACACTGACTTCTCATATCAAGGCTAACGTCAATAACAAACAATTACTTTCAATAATTTGTTTTTACCCATTAAACTTTATAATTAATGATGTTTTAGAAAAAAGGTTGTGTCACCATTTCCGGTGATTTTAAATAAAGGGTTTTAGCTTTTCTTGTGAGGTCATTTTTACCATATCTCATGATAAAGCCTTTTTTAAGGGATCGGCTAGATTATTACTTGACCTCACGTAAATAATTGTTATGGTAGCATTTTTAATCACTTGCCTCACACATTGATGTCTCATACTAATATGTCTAAACTTTCCATTATAAGTGCTACTATAAGCCCTTTCCAAAGTGGCCCACTATCACAATGGGTAAAAATAGAAGGTATAGGATTAGACCATAATTTAATATCCAACAATAAATTCCTAATACATTCAACTTCTTTTTCAATTGCTGCTAAAGCAACAAATTTGGATTCCATCGTTGAATGAGTTGTACATTTCCGTTTCTTGCTCGTCCAATATACAACGCATCCACCTATTGTGGATATCCATCAAGAAGTAGAATGTTTATCACCCACACTTGTAATCCAACTAGCGTGGATGTGTTATTTTAATATGGCTGGATGATTATTATGAAATAATCCTAAATTTTTTAGTTCTCTTAAGATAATCAAAAGTTCTAGTAATTGCTTTCCAATGTTTTATACTTAGATTACTAGTATACCTACTCAATTTGCATATAGAATAAGTTATATTAAGTCTTGCATAATGCATCGCATATATTAAAGACCCTATAACACTTGCATATTCAAGTTGTGTTAATGTTCTACTGGTATTATAATTTAATTTAGTATTGAAATCAAATGAAGTACTTATTTTCTTGAAAAAAGATGTTGAGATTTAATATTTTTCAATGTAATCACATTGGCTCAAAGAATAACCTCTACTATATTTTTTAACCTTAATACCTAAGATTGTATCTACTTCACTTAAATCTTTCATTTTAAACATGGAAGTTAGATACTTTTGAATCTCAACCATTCTAGTCATGTTCGTTCCAAAGATGAGCATATCATCAATATCCAAATACACTAAGACACCATAGTCTTTCGTAAATTTAAAGTATATACACTTATCGGTATTGTATATGAACCAATTAGACAATATAATTGAATCAATTTTTCATGCCACTACTTAGGAGCTTGCTTAAGCCCTCAAAGAGATGTAATCAATTTACATATATTCCTTTCATTTTCTAGAAAATGAAACCCTCTAGTTATTCCATATAAATTTTCTCGTTTAAGTCTCAATTCAAAAAGTAGTCTTGACATCCATTTGATGAACACAAAAATCATAAATGGAAGCTAAAGAGAAAAAAATTCAAATAGAAATTATATGTGGTACAAGAGCTAACGTATCAAAAGAATCTATTCCTTCATTTTGTCTATACCCATTGGCCATTAGTCTAGCCTTAAGAGCTTGGATAGAATCATCGAAATGATATTTTCTTCAAAAAAACCCATTTACAGTCTTGGATTCTTTTGGTAAATCTACTAATATCCAAGTATTATTGGACATAATTAAGCCCATTTCATCATTTACAACTTCTTTCTAAAAAGAAGCATCTCTATAAGATGTAACATCACTAAAACATTTAGGATCGTCTTCTAAATTTAATACTAAATGGTTTTTATTTATCACATTATTATCTTTGTCTCCTTCAATAAGAAAACATGAGTAATAAAATTTGGGCCTAAATCTTTCAATTTTTTAGCTCTAATGCTTCTTCCCAATTCAGCCATGTCTTTAGAATCACTTTTTTTTTTTTTTTTCTCATGAGAATCTGTTTGAGTTTTTATAGGTTTTGAATTATTTTCAATAATATTAGAACCCGTGGACCATTTAGTCTCAAAGAATTCAACATTTCTCAATTCTCCAATGACAATGGACTCTAAGTCAAGAAGCCTATATAAGCTTTACAGTCTTTGGCATATCTAACGAAAACACTTTTGATAGCTTTAGGTCCAAGTTTTGTTCTCTTGGGGTCTAGTACTTGATAGCATGCCAAACACCCCCACACTTCAAGATATGACATGTTTGATTTTCTACCTTTCCATAATTCCTAAGGGGTTATGCCATTTCTCTTAGATGATATTCTATTATAAATATAACATGTAGTAAGCAATGCTCTCCCTAAAGAGTAATTAGTGGCTTTGAATTTGAAAGCATACAATTAATCATTTTTTCAAGAGATCGATTCTTTCTTTCAACCAAACCATTTTTTTGTGAAGTATGTGGTGTCTAAACTTGATGAATAATACCATATTTTTCACAAAATGAAGATAATTTATTTAAAAAATATTCTCCACCTCTATCTGAACATTAAACTTTGATTTTCCTTTTTGATTGATTTTCTACTTCAGTCTTATATTTCTTAAACATGGTAAATGCCTTCATTCAGATAAATATATAAATACCTCCTGCAATCATCCACAAAGTCAATAAAATAACTTTACCATTACGACTTAGTATGCCATTGAATTCACATATATTACTATGAGTCAAATTTAATAAATTTGAATTTCTTTTAATACTAGAAATGGTTTCTTAGTTAATTTGGACGGTGCACAAATTTCACATTTATCAAATTCACCATTAAAATTTATCAAATCTAAATTTTTCATATTCTTTAAATAATGAATATTTACATGTACCAACATACTATGCCATAAATGTAGAGACTCAACAATATAAACAAAAGTAGCAATATTGTTATTGATATTTAGTTGATACATGTCGTCATTTGTATAACTTATTGCCAACAAACATCTCATTTTTCGATAGGATAACCTTTTTGGGATTAAACAAAAAACGAAACCCCTCTTTTACAATGTAAACAATAGAAACTATGTTTTTTTCTAATTTTGGGTATAAATTACATATTAAGAAGAGTAATCTTCTCTCTAAAAGTAAAGTTTATCTCCACCATGCCCTTGCCAGCAACCTTTGCAAAAGCATTATTCGCCATCAAGACCTCTTGAACATTTGAGTCGATTATCTTTTCAAATTGCTTGAATATGTACTTGTCTTTACACACATGGACTATTGCTCTAGAATTTAACCACTAATCGGAATTGGACTGTAGTAGAGTTGATTTCATAAACCATAGCCATTAGATCATTAATTTAAGAAATTTTCATGTTTGACAACATGATTGAAATCATGGCCACATGATTTTCTTCAATCAAATTTGCATCTACCTTCACAGTTGAAATGTTATTGTCCTTTGATATGCTCTTGTGGTAAATGCAATCCTTAGCATTGTGTCTCTGTTTACCACAAACAAAACAACAACCATTTTTCTTCCTTTGGGTTCTCTTAAATTTATGCATGATTTTTACTTTGAAGTTTTGGTCGATTTTACGTTTTCCTTCCATAGCATTCACCTTGGAATCATACATAATAGTATTATCATGTAAATGTGACTCTTCCTCAATACAAAGATATTTTGTATTTGCTTCAAGGTGATGTCCTTTGACTTGTGTATCAGTTTTTCCATAATCTTTCCAACTTAGAGACAATTTTGCAATAATTGCTCCAACTTGAAAAGCTTCCAAAATATCAATTTTGAGGGTATAAATTTTGTTGACAAAAACTTGTAATTCATGGACTTATTCTAACAAGGGGTTTGGTATCACTAAACTTGAAATCAAAATACTTTGTGATTAAATATTTATTGGTGGCTCCTCCTCTTTGTACTTGAATTACAATACATTCCAAATTTCTCCAGCTGACTTCATCTCAGTAAATAAGTCATATAAATAATCGGATAGTATATTTAGAATGTGTCCACAACATAGCAATTCATCTTCTGCACATTTCTTCTTCTCTTTGTTAACCCTTTTAATGGTTTTCGCACTTGATTGTCCTCCATCAGTAGTAGGCTGTAGATCCTCTCTAGGCACAAACTTAGGACCCAATATGTAGGATATCTTCGGAGTAGTGAGTAGGAACATCATATTGCCCCTCTAGAGAGCAAAGTTATTCTTGTCGAACCAGTTCAATTTGACCATGTCTTGATTTATGACTTTAATTGTCTTTGACTCCACTATTGAACAAATAAATCCTTAAATTTTTTGGAAAAATATGACTTTGAATTGCATAGAAAAATGAAGTTAGTCTTTAAGACATGATATCACTTTCTTTAAGGATTTATTTACCTCACAATGTTACTAATAGTCATTAGCAAACATCCTTTAAGATATAACAAAGTCTCCATTAAGAGTATTAGAAAGCAATTCTAATATTGTTCAAGGTCTCTCAAAGGAAACAATTGAAATGATGGTTGTAATTTTGAAAAGAAAACTCGAAAAAACTTAATACATATTCATGCCGAAACTAACATATATATCTCGGTTTTAATGATTAGAGGCAACCCTTTAGGAAATGTTCAAAGTAAACAAATGTATCACTTTACGAAAAGTTGCAAAGTGAACAAAGATATCCTTTGGGAAAATTGCAAATTGAACAAGGTAATTTCAAAGGTTATCTTCAAAAGACAATAAAATTCAGAATAAAAAATAATAAAAAACAACTATTTTTCTAAAAGAAAATTCCAAATTTCATAATTTCCAAAAATACTAAATGAAAAATATAACATTTCAACTAATAAAGGTTAATAAGATAACTATATGAAATAAAATTAATAAATAAAATAAAGATGTTAGTGTTAATTAAACTGCACCAAATTGGCATCCACACTTTGTTATTGTGGGTCTAACCCACAACCCATTCTTTTTCTTTCAAACAAATTGAAGAAAAGTTGCCCATCTCCTCCTAACTTTCCTAAGTGAGACATGGAAAAATCACCTTTTTTTTTTTACAAACAAACAACCAACGTGCACACAACGCAGCATGGAATCTTGCAACCTATATCCTCTTAAACAAGATCCACCACATTGTCTCCGGTTGTCAAACTAGGAAACAGCTGATATGCTGATCTTTATCTGATGAAAACTACTTTGCTGAAGCATCAGGATGCTTTTTCACAAAAAAAAAAAAAAAAATCCTCAAACTTTCAAAATGACAAATTTATCTCAATTTTTTTTTTTTTTTTGCAGAATCAGTCCATCATGGCTAGGCCGTCTCATGCTTTTCTCAAAGCGACAGAATCGGAAGCAACCGGCGTGCTTTCAACGAATCAGCACCCCATAGGGACATGAGCATGCAAGGGATCAATAAATCGGTTTAACATTAATTACGGCTCTTGTCAACATCTGTTTTGGTGCACTGCCAACGCACCGTATATGTGCTTTCAGTATTTGAACATGCTGAGAAGTGCCTATTAACAACTCCGTTAAGTCAGCTACTTCATTACTGGTTGCTGAAGTCTGAAGCCTGCATAGTGAGAGAGAGACAACGACCACTAAAGATTTAAAAAAAGCGGGATGATTGTTTCCCTTGCTAGTAGTTGAGAATTGTGATGACAGGAAAATATAATATTCAGTTCCTACCAAATGAAGAATACATTTACAGGATGACTATCTAAAGTAGAAAAATATCAATCACAATCAATTAGAATCAATTATGAAAAATATACAAAAATCCCCTAAATTAATTACAATCAATCAGAATCAATTATTTTCTTGTGTCTAAGTTTATTATTTTTCATTTAATCACATTTATATTGTTTGATCGTCGAGACTTGTCATTTTTAAACAATTATGTTTCTTTTGGGCCTGCATGATTCCCGTGCCACTTCCAGAATGTCTCTTCACAAACTGACGAGAAGTGCTCTGAGTATATCTCACATGTTCATGGGACCCCAAAGCACCCGCCCACGAACATCCACTGACCAACTGAAGCCAACCTATGAGCACTTGTCCAACACTTATATTTTCTCGTACCCTGACAACTAATGCTTTCACTATTTCAGTATTGTTCAATCAAATGCTAAATGCTAACTGCTGAAGCCTGAAGCCTGCATTGCTATGGCCTGTGAAGCAGAGAAGAAATGGGAAATAAAGGTTAGTGCCCGAGTGAGAGGCTCCAGTCCGGACCAGATATGGCCACTTCTGCAGGATTTTTTCAACCTCCACGAGTGGCTCTCCCCATGATAGATGTGTGCTACGGAGTTGAAGGCGTATCGGGTCAGCCTGGCTGCGTCTGATATTCTGCTGTCACGAAAATCTCCAAGGATGGTTCGGAGGAGGCGGTCACCAACTGGGCTCTGGAGAAGCTGCTCGCTATCAATCCTGTCAACAAAAGCTTCAGCTATGAGATCATGGATAGTAATATGATGGGTTCAAATCTTTAGTGGCAACAACTGAACTCACACAAGTGAAAGATGCTGAAAAAGAAGCAACCGCTATAACTTGGTCCTTTGTTGCAAATCCAATTGAAGGATGGACTGAGATAGGTCTGACAGAGTTCTATGGTTCTGCTCTCCAACGCATGGCAGAAAGAATGGAGGCTGCTCTATCCACACAAGGGGCATAAATCCCACTTGTCATGTTTGTCTTTCTTGCACAAATGCATTGATAGGATATTTCCAATAATTGGGCAACTGTGAAAGAGCGCAGCTCAACAAGTTGCACACCTTTGTATCCAACGGCGGAAAGTCACCTATGCAATGCAATTAAATTCCAGTCCCTTCCAAAGTGTTCCTGTTATATTCCATTACCACAAAATACCACACAGAAGAAACTTGACTTGAAAAACAGTAACTTCGTCCCTACTTACAAGAATTCAAATCTGAAATTGAATGGCTCCATGTGTCAACCTTCAATGTTATTTTGCAATTCGACAGACACTTTAGTCCTTCTGCAGAGAGGGAAGAACTTTTTCTAGTAATGTGTGAGCCTAGAAGCCAGTTCTGATACAAAAATTGTGTTTTCCAACTTATATACATGTGTAATAGCATGATTGGAGATGTGGCACCTGGCTGTTAACCAAATGATCGGAGGAACATTGTCTGTGACAGTCATCTCTTCAATTATATTAATTAATGGTCTGCAAGGGAAGATAACTAACTGAGAGCTGTAAATTCCTCTTCTGATACCATCCGGTATGAATTGACTGTAAACCAGGACCAACAGATCTGCCAGGAGGAATATGACTCATCTGACAGAATGGGCTCTAGAAAATAGGCATTGTGTCCAGATCTTATAAAGCAAGAATCTGGAAAAAGTGTTCCATTCAAGCATTCTGGGGTAGTCGGCAAGTCAGTGAAGTTATAATGTCCCCCAATTCTCCTTTTCTCTTTTCATTGCAAGAAAGAGGCAATATTGGAATTAATTGCAGCTTGAAAGCCAAAATAGTGAGCTAATACATCAATTGATTCTCATAATAAATAAGAACAGATGCGAAAGGTGAGTGCTATTAATTAATCTGAAAGAGCTGCAAATAAAATAATTGAAGCAGTTAATATGAAAGAGACAAAAAGAATGTCCTATAGAGCAGACTGAAACTATGAGCAACCTGCCATAAGAAACCTTGCCGCTTTTCTCCACTAAATTCATCAGATTTCCAGTCTCTGCCTTGTCTGAAGCAGCTCACATACTATTAGCACCGTGAACGTCAATTCATTAATGCATCATGCATGGTCCCTTCATAGCTTCTTATCTGACGAGATCGACTCATTTAATGCTTTTCCCAGTAAGAGAAAACCCAAAAGAACCTATCCTTGATACAGTACCTCACCAAGATGTGCTCATGAATTGGTTTCCTTCTTATTAAGTTAGAATAAAATCAGCTAGCCACTATCGCATTAGCTGGCTCTTGCAATACAAGGGCAAAAAAAGATTTTCCTCCAAACCACACAAAAACTTTCATCACTATGGCTTTCCAAAGAAGAAAAAGATACTTGTGAAGATTGTGAGAACTAAACTTTGATAATTCCAGGGTGCCATCAACTAACTACTATTTCGCATAGCTATGAAAACCGAGAACTTCAATCTATCAACTATCATTCTGAATTTGTTGCCAAGCTATAACCTGGAAGCTTAGCAAGTCTTCTCTGCTTCATCACCACTCTCATTTCCTCCACTTCTTTCCACATACCTCTGCTGGCATAAATATTAGATAATACCACATAAACACCGTCATTCCATGGTTCCAACTCTTGCAAATGCTTAGCCACCCATTCACCAATTTCCACGTTCTCATGCTTCTCACAAGCACCCAACAGACATCCATAAATAATCGAATTTGCCTTCATCGGCATCCCTTCCACCATTTCTTTAGCCTCATCAAACCTTCCAGCTCGACCAAACAGATCAACCATGCAACCATAATGCTGTAAACGAGGTCTTATTCCATAATATTTCTGCATCATATCAAAGTAACATTTTCCCTCTTGCACCATCCCTCCATGTACACAAGCACTAAGTACTCCAACAAAGGTCACAAAATTAGGCTTCACACCAGCCTCTCTCATGCAATGGAAGCATTCAAGAGCATCACTTACCAGCCCATGCATCGCATAACCCACGATCATAGAAGTCCAGGATGATACGTTTCTTTCCTCCATCCCAAGGAAAACTTTGTATGCTAAGTCCATCCGACCACATTTACCGTACAGGTCAATAAGGGAGTTGAACATCAAAATATCAGCTTTCTCACTATTTTTAGCCTGAAAAACATATTTGTGCAATTGAAGTGCCAAATCTAGGTCCCCAATGCTTCCACAAGCCGATGTTACGCTGACCAAAGTCACGTCATCCAACACGAAGCCACTTCTCCGCATCTCTATAAACAGGTCAATAGCCTCCCTGGAGCGCCCACCTTGGGCAAGACCTGCTATCATGGCATTCCAAGAACCCAACTTTCTGTCAGCATTTTCATCAAACACCTTGCGCGCATCGCCGAAATCTCCCGCCTTGGCGTACAAACTGATGAACCCGCTCTCGCAGAACTCATTACAACCTCAACCCATGTTTCACGGCGACACCATGGACCTGCCTGCCGGCTTCAAAATCAAAAGATTGGCACACCGCCTTCAAGACAATCGGAAGAGTGTAAGAATCCGGCGGAACGCTCGCCCTCGCCATGAACGCGTACACGAGCAGCGCCTTTCTCGGGGCGTCTAGCCTCGCGTACGCTCTTATGATGTTGTTCCAGTGGAACGCGACGGGATTCGAGTCCAACAACCGGGAGCGGACCACGTGGGCGTGTATCCGGCTCAACCCTCGCCTGTCATCGCAGCCGGACAAGAGGGTCGCCACCATCTTGGCGTGGGCTTGGGTCGAGCTCGGTGAATCGGGCTGCTGCCGAGATTGCGCGAGGAGGGAAGCCACGGAAGACGCATTGGCCTCGTGGGTGCCGCCGTGATCGAGAGCGCAAGAGGTGGAGAGCCGTCTTCTTGAGCTGAACTTGGAGAGCCCACGTCGAAGGTGGCGAAACGAGATCATGCGCTACACGATTTCAGCGCTCTTAAGTCGATTAGGGGCGATCGCCGCGAGGAAAACAGGATCGGCAACGTTTGGCAATGCTCCTAGAAACATTTCCAGTACAGTCACGACAACCCCGCCGCCGTTGTCGTTAACTTTCTGACATGAGCATGCGTCGCGCGCATAATTTTCGGGGTGAAAGTTCTACTCTTTTTTTTCTTCCTTTCTTTTTTACAATTATGAAACATACCTAATTAAATAGAATTATGAATCACTGGATTTGTACTAATAACCTGTGGTTAAGGACACTGCCGTATTGGATATTTTTAACCCACTCTCATTTGGTTCAAACGAGTGAAGCCACTTTATCTATCTTTGTCTTATCGAATAGAAGGATAGTGTGGAGTCTCTCATCCCATGGCGGTTTTCCCGTTTGTTTCCTCCGTGAGCCTTTTAAAGAGCTGTTCAGGTCCGATATTATAAAATATATCTAATTAAGAATAATTATGAATCACTGGATTTGCGCTAATAACTACCCTTCCCATATGAGGAGGAGGAAGTGGACAATTTAAATTTCCACGTTCTTAGGGGTGGGGGAGGAAAGTGGCTTTCTATTGTCCGTTGAGAAATACTCATTTTTACAAGTTACGAATAAAAGTTGTGCGAAAGTATTTAACTTTTCATTTGCCAAATTATAAATTAAATTTTGAGATAGTGAATTTAAACTCCCGGCGAGGTTTGGGGAGTGGATGTAGGCATCGAGTTTGAGCCAAATCACTATAAATAAATCGAGCAAATTCTCTTTCCTTGCTCCTTATATTTGGTTTATTTCACTTGTTTATATACTTTTCCCTAGTCCAGTGTTTCTAAAATATCTTGGGAGGAAAGTTCAAAGTTTTTGCTAGAAGGACAACACTTACGCTTAGATACCCCATAGACCCTTACACCGTCCTTAGACAAGTCAGTAGCTTGTTCCCTGGTTATAATATTTAAAGATGCCTTTATTTCACAAAAAAAAAACAAAAAAACAAAAACAAAACAAAAACAAAACAAAACAAAATTTAGAAAATTTTTTGAAAAAATAATCTCCCGTATTGCTTATAAAAATAAATAAATAAAAATATATTTTAGATTTATTTTTCAAATCTTGAGTTTTCTATGAAACAAATACACCATAAATCATGGAATGTTATTAAAAGGTGCTCAATTATCTTAATGGTGTGTTTATTTCGTTGAAAAATGAATGATTAAAAAATATTTTATTATCAATAAAAATTTTGATATCTAAATATTTTCACAAATGAAGAAATTATTTTTACTCAATTTTTTTATTAAAAGCAACGCGATCAATATATTCCTCGAAACAAACAGACCTCAAAATTTTGTTTTTTTAACTTTTTTTAACAGTTACATAGAATTTGATGGTAAGGACCAACTGGGCTTTCGGAAACCCAAGAAAAATGGGCCCATCGGCCCAATGCCTTCTTCCACGCAATGATTAAGCGAACAAACAGAAGCAGAAAACCGAAACGAACTGCAGAAGATTCCTCTTCCCTCTCCTCGTACTCTCTCTCTCGATCGTTCGATCGATCATCGCGAAGCCATGGAGGAAAGCCGTACCGAATCGGCGCCGGCCGGCGACGATCCGGTGACGGCGACCGCGACCGCGACGGCGGAGGACGAGGGGCCCGCGGCGGCGATCCTCGACCTCACGAGCTGCCAGCTCCACGACCTCACCTCCGTCGAGCTCCCCCCGACCCTGACGGAGCTGGACTTGACGGCGAACCGCCTCGCGAGCCTCGACCCGCGAATCGGGCAGCTCTCGAACCTGAAGAAGCTCTCGCTCCGCCAGAATCTGATTGACGACGCTGCCGCCGCGGCTATTTCGGGCTGGGAGGCGTTGTCCGCCCTCGAGGTACTCGATTCTCTTCTTATGCGATCGATTGCTTGCGCATGTGATGTTGTTGTTCGGTGATGATTGGATTTTTTTTTTTGTGAAGAAGGATGTGCTTGTTTCGCTTTCGGGCGGCAACTTTACTGAGAAAATGTGTGTTGAAGCATTAGTGGAGGGTAGGCAAAGGATTTTGTAACGCGCGCTGGTTGACCACCTTGATAAAAGATCGGAAGGAAAATGAATAGGTAGAGCATCCATCGAGGTTGATCCCGTTTTGGGGCTTTGGTGCGACCGATTCCATATAGGTGCTGCATTTTGCGATGAGTTTGTAGTGCTTAGGTTGGGGCTAAGTGCATGAAGCGAAACTCGGAGAAGAACTTATAGCAAAACTCTCGACAGGATGGCTCGGAAAGGTAGAAAGTGGAAGGGGACAGTGATTCTGGTTGGGGATAGGGAGTCCCTCTAGCAGACCCTCAAAAAGAAACTTGCCAAAGTTTGTATCTTGTTTGCAATTACACGGCGGTAGCTGTTGTTATAGAATGCTGGCTGCTTTTTCTATCATGGCAGCACTGGTGATTGAACCTCATCCACTACCAAAAAAAAAAAAAAAAAGATCCCTTTTCTAGTGTATATTTCTTATTATACAGAGTTTGTGGCATTTGCTATGTTGCTTTGAAATCCACATTCGTTTTCTTCCTTGGACTGATTAAGGAAAAAGCCAGAATTTTTGTATTACATGTAGGTTTTACTCCTTTTTGGTTCTTTGGAGTAACAGGAAGTTTTGATTCTGCAGGAACTGGTGCTTAGGGATAACAAATTAACAAAGCTACCTGGTGCCCATATATTCAAGAGGCTTTTGGTTTTCGATGTCTCTTTCAATGAGATTCCTTCATTAAGTGGGATGTCTAAGGTCTCCAGCACTCTCAAGGAGCTCTATGTATCAAAGAATGAAGTACCGAAAATTGAGGAGATCGATCACTTCACCGACCTTCAGATTCTTGAACTCGGCTCTAACAGATTGAGGGTGATTGTTCTTACCTTCAGATACCCAATTGTTGCGAATAAATATTTAACTGATCTTAATTACAAACCTCAATTCTGTTACGTCAAATTGTGTACCTAGTATTAGCAACGAATTTCTTCTTTCCCTAGCATGGATACAAGTTATGGTTGTATTTACTGAAGAAGGCATAACCATCAGTACCTAAGACACAATGGTCTATTTGAACTCTCTTTAGTAGTTTTTGGGTGATGAGATGTGAACCTTCTGTTTCAGGTGATGGAGAACTTGCAAAATTTAGTTAAGTTACAAGAGTTGTGGCTGGGAAGGAATCGTATCAAAACAGTCAATTTATGTGGGCTGAAATGCATCGAGAAGATTAGCTTGCAAAGCAATCGTTTGACCTCTATGGCAGGATTTGAGGTACACTGTGGCCCATTGTTTTGTCCTCAAGCTGAGCATTTCTGCAATTATAATGCAGTAATTCTTACATTATCAATGACATTTGAGTAATGATAAGGACAAAATTTGTAGGGATGCATTGCTCTTGAGGAATTGTACTTGAGCCACAACGGCATTGCAAAAATGGAAGGCTTGTCAACCTTAGTCAGTCTTCGTGTATTAGATCTGTCTTCAAATAAACTGAAGTCTATTGATGACATTCAGAACCTAACAAGGTATCAATGTTTTTAAGATTTTCCGCATGATCACAGTTTCACATAGTCAAAGAATTTTTTTTTTTCCCTGATTTGACTGTTGATTGCAGCTTAGACTTTTCTTCTGAGTGGTGTGTTGGTTGCATGTCTGTATTTTCTTCTGATATCATTTGCAGGTTAGAAGATTTATGGCTTAATGACAATCAGATAGAATCACTTGAAACTATTGCTGAGGCTGTGGCAGGTTCAACAGAGAAACTCACCACTCTCTACCTCGAGAACAACCCATGTGTATGTTATCTGCAACTTGACTGATTGATTTGTTTTGGTCAAGATTTCTTTATCTTGCCGTGCTATCATTTCCATAAAAGGATGTATTTCAGAGTATTTTTCTTATGTCGGTCACATCCCCCCCTTGGGTTGATATTTTATGATTACGCGATATGTCAAGTAGTCTTTTAATTTTGTGTATGATATGTCATGTACTTAAATTGAAACAGTCATAGTCAGCACCATACCTTTAGACTGCTTAGAGAATTTATCCCTGAATTATAGCATAGCAAAAGCAATATTGCTATTTTCCCACTAAAAATGCTTACATGGCACATTCTTCCTATGTTACTGGTATTGCTGCAGTTTCCATGGTCATTATGAGTTTCCTTGCTGTGGTTTTTTAAATAGAATGGTTTGACCCCATAAAAAAAATGAAATAGGATGGAACAGGACTCAGTTTTGATTTAGCTCTAGATGTCTTATTGAGGAAAATTTTAAAGGGAATTTGAGAATTTGTTTTAAGAAAATAGCATTGTTGATAGGGACATATAGCCCATCATTCCTGGTCTTGCTGAGTTGATTTCTTGTTCAATGATTGATCTAAACCTGTTTGCCTTCGTGGCTTTATAAATGTTAGGCATCCCATATGAATATCTTAAAAATATATTACCATTTGCATATATTCTTTTGGAACCACTGCAAATCTTTAAGTTGGTTGCTTTTGACAGAGACAAAAGAAAGATGGATTATTGAATAATCTTTTAGTTTTGGTTGTACAGTAGTCGACCATATTTTAATCTCTGAGCTTCCAGATCTTTAAACCTACTTTCTTTTTTTCAGGCAAAATCTCCAAATTACTTCACCACATTGAAGCAAATCTTCCCAAACATTCAGCAAATTGATTCGAAAATATTTGCTTAGCAGTCCTCAGTTTCTTATAGGTGCAGCTGCTTCACACAGGGAGATGTGATGTGGCTAAGAGCCAGAGAAGATTTGCAGCTTATGTGCGAGCAATGTTTCCTGGGCCCATAGTTGGAGAAAGTATTCTTGGTTTTCATAGGCATTACCGTTTACTGCAATTTTACAGGAACCTTTTGCAGACTGATTCAGTTTTCTTCTGAGGAATGTTTTTGGACCGGAAACCCTGAGCACAGCGAGATTCCTGCTTTCTTCACAGGTTGAAAGCTTCAGTTTTGTCAACTTTCTTAATCTTTCCCAAAAGTTTTTCTGGATCCTAGTCCCTTGCTGCAGGGTTTTCCTATTGCCAAGCTGAAGCCTTTGCCGTTGAGTATGTGCCAACATTTTAAGGCAAAAGGACGGATATGGGATGCTTTTGTTGGTTGGATGTGTATTTAAAACGATTTATTCTGCGTTTAAGGACAGTGTTCAAATGATGATATAAGTTTTTCTTTATAGTTTGGACGACAGCTGACTCATCTTCACCCTGTTCCCAGGATTTGTGCTTTCCTATTTCCTAATGCTTTTTGCGTAACTTTGACACCATCCTAATGATATCTGATGATATATGACAGGGTCAATAGGGCACTTTTTTCTCAGGGTTTTCCCTAATCATCTGTATACAATCACGCACGTGATTTGATCGTCTTAATTTACCTTCTCAGATAATAATCACTTAAGTAACTCGGACAATTTTATCTCTAGTAACCCGGCAGAGCTGCTCTCACGTCAGGATCACGACGGGTAGATGTTCAAGCAAAAAGGCCTAGCACTCATAATGTAAATGTCAAAACCAACAATTCTAGGTTCCCGATTTCTGCTTCCAAACCTCTGACCCCCCAAAAAAAAGAAGGGTTTCTGTTTCCAACCTATGTTTGCAACTCTTTTACTCTTATGAATCGGTAAGCATAGAACCGTGAATTCGAGCCATCAGGTGGCTACAGATTGCTCGAGTTTTGACCAGGAGCGGCAACATATATGAAAGATGAGCATCCCATTGGAAACCGTGGCTCTTCTCCTTTAACTTAGTAGCACGCCCCAACCTCTACGGGGACTGTCCTCACAATCCGGTCTACAATCACTGGAGAGAATTGCTTTGATATACGATCGCCATAAACCTCCATACAATTGAAAATTTTATAGCCTCTGAAATAACAGGTCAGATGTTCAACAGTTTTAGGCACTTGCTTTTCGCTACATCTTACTGTTTCAAACAGATAATCCATGCAGCATAAAACGGTCAGCGAAACACAAGCTCTGAGTAATTCGATCACAAAATCAAACCATGGTGAATTCACAGCAGCTAGAAGAGAGTGCTGATCATCATAATGCAACTCAAATTATGGGTAAGAAAATCCAGAGTTTCTGAAATACTTCTTCCTGCTTCCTCCATTTAAGTAAATTCAAATCCACAGCACTCGCCAAGGAAATAACTTTACCATACAAACACAAAGATGTAAATTCTGATGCTTGCACAAGCAAAGATTAGCAGAACATAGTTTATCGTCCCTTCTCAAAGCCGATGCGTGTTCGGCTGGAACCTCCCCCATAACCATCGCGCATCGACGAGCCTGCACTAGCCCTCATTGTCCCTCCAGAGCCGATCTTATCGGTTGGCTTCTTGCCCCCCTTCACCTCTGTCAAGAACTGATCCAGACCAAATGGATCAGCCTCTTCAGCAGCTTCCCTCTCAAACTCCACTGGCCTGTCCCTTGGACCACCTCTCTCAGCTGTGCCGGAGAATGCCTTATCTGGCTTGAAGCGCTCCGTCTTCATAATCTTATCCAGCTGCTCATCCGCACCTCCATACACTTCAGAATCAAGGTCCTTCTTGGGCCTATAGAGAGTTGAAAGTGTGGGCTGAGCGGTGAACAGTCCTTTATCATATACGTTGTACTGGTCATCAGTTGCAAACCCAGAATCCATGCCTTTCTCTTGGTTAAAGAGCCTTTGGTCGTACATGATCTCTCCTCCTCTACCTGCTCCAGCTGAAGCCATTCCCAATGCAACCTTCTCACTAATATCCCTATCTCTGTCTCTAGTGATTTTGCTTTTCTTTCCCATAGCAGCATCCTTAGCCTCCAATCTTCTCTCCCTCTCCCTCTCTCGACGCCGCTCCTCACGAATTTTCTCGCGTTGCAGCCTTTCTTCCTTTTCTTCTCTCGTTTCCTTGGGATAATCTCGATCTCTATCTCCTTCACGCTCATAATGCCCTCTCATTTCCACGCCATCCATGCCATTTTTCTCAGGAGGCATAGAAACGGCAGCTGGGGCTGCTGCACCGGTTCTCTCTGAACGAGCCTTTTCAGCCAAAGCACGGAGCTCCTGTTCTTTCCTCTCGTTTTCCTTCATCTGCATTTCTTTCTGCACCTTAGATCTCATGGCAACTGCCTCCCTGGCCTTCTGTTCAGAAACATAAAGAGCCTCAGAAAGCTTGGCAAAATTGTCATTGATCTGTACTTCCTGGAGGCCTCGTCCATCAGCAGCAAGACGCTTGTCTAGTGGGATAGTGTAACCCTTAGGGTTTTTCCAATTTGAGATACAAGGTGGGATCTTCCAATCCTGTTGATCTTTTACGGTAACAGGGCGAGGCGGAGAATGCATAATCGGCACAGGCGGGGATCCAGAGGCCTTCGGGACTCTCTTATGTTTAAACTTGGGTGGCTCAAGGGGGTCCACAGGCATCTCGACCATCCTTATAATCCTCTCCTTTGCACCAGAATTAAATGCAGCAGACTGCTGAGATGGCTTATACTTAATGAACTTTAATTCTGATGATTGCTTGGGCACATTTTTCGGCTGTGCTGCACTCAATCTCACATTAACAATCTTCTCTAGCGCATTCTTTGTTTCCTGAGTTATTTCTTCGATCTCCCTCTCCATATCTTCATCCTCTTCTTTCTCATCCTCATCTCTCAGAATCTTTGGAATGAGATCTTTATGCTGGCTGTGAACAACCTTCCTTGCATTTTCATTCTGCTTAACAATAGCATCATAAGCGACATTTCCATGAGCATCAACAGTCACTGGCAGAATTTTAGATCCAGGCTTCCCAGATTTATCCCTGCCCATATCCAGAGGGTACTGGGCGATATGGATCTCAGGAAATGCACCTCCATCTCCAAAATCCTCAACTTTTCGAGGCACAAAACCCTGGCGTTTCAAGTATGGCGGCACAGGGTTGTGCTTGACCACAGTGGTTTGTTCAGGATCAGAAGAGCTGAAACGCTGCTTGAACCAGGGATCATTTGAGTGGTCATAAAAAGTGGCTGCTGTTGTCTTCGCTGGAGGCAACAGCTCATTCAAAGATGCCATGCTTCCTTGTCACGCAACGGAAAGCCAGGAGTCCCCAAAACCTGAAACACCCAAATACAAAGAAAAATCCTCAGCAATTAGCAGAAAACATGAAATCCATTCAAATGAAGATTAACCTGGAAAAAAATCAAAATTGGGCACCATCTAGTGGCACACACATCAGGTGCTTTGAAAGATCCAAAAAATGAGTAAACATAATTAAATTCCATTAGCATCCAACTCCCAAAAGTAGAGTACAAGCATCAGAGTCAAACAACGGCAGCGTCAAAATCCCTAGGCCATGAATCACATAAGCCTCAACCCTTCTTCGATCTCCACATAACCTTACAGTATAGAACGAGCAAAATAAACAGCTACATGAAACCAAATCACACAGCATGCTTCATCAACGCAAGACCTCTCCACAATAACCCCCCAAAAAAACACAACATCCCAACATAGAGCAGAGAAAACCAGTAAGTTTAATCCAGTTAACCCAAAAAAATAAAATAAAATGGAACAGCAAAAATCGCAACTGCCAAGGAACACCGCAACGGAGCCCAATCCGCAGCTCAAAATCGCCCAATTTAGACTAGGGTTGCAAAACAGCTAAACAAAACCAAATCACGCGGTATGCTTCATCGGCGCAAGACTTCTCTGCGACAACGCCCCCCCAAAAAAAAAAAAAAAAAAAACAACATCCCAACATAGAGCGGTGAAAACTAGTAACTTTAATCCAGTAAATAACAAAGGCGGAACAGCAAAAATCGCAACCGCCAAGGAATACCACGACGGAGCCCAATCCGCAGCTCAAAATCGCCCAATTTAGACTAGGGTTGCAAAACAGCTAAAACAGCTAAACGAAACCAAATCACGCGCAGCGCAAGACTTCTCCACGATACCCCCAAAACACACAACATCCCAACACAGAGCAGAGAAAAACGGTAACTTTCATCCAGTCAAAAACAAAGCGGAACACCAAAAAAATCGCAACCGCCAAGGAACACCGCGACGGAGCCCAATCCGCAGCTCGAAATCGCCCAACTTATCCTAGGGTTGCAATCAAAACCCCGAGCTCAAATCCAGATTCCGATTCTAGGGTTCGACCAAACCAACTCGAGCAGCGCCTCGAAGCCCGCGAGGCTCTCAAAAACCCCTCTGCACAAACGCAATCTAAAAACCAGCCGTGCCCGGTCCCCAAACAGCGCGGCGAAACTCGACCTGGAATTCGACCGATCGAGACCTAGAGAGAGAGAGAGAGAGAGAGAAGGGGAATCGGTACCTTTGAGCACGAGCTGGTTGGATTGATTATGGCTATGGCCGATCGAGCAGGAGGCTTCGAGTATATGGAGAAGGGACGGGATAGGGCAGAAGCCTAAGGAAGAAGAAGAAGGACGACGGACTACGGAGAAATACCTGAAAAATGGAGGAACTTGAGGTTGCTACTGGTCCGAGTCGGTGAAGAGGGAGGTTTGATGGGCCTTGAATGGGCCTCCGTCGTATTGGGCTGGATCACTTTTTCACGCGTTCGTTGGGCTCTGAGGACGGGAGTTGATCTTGGGCTTGAGGCCCACTTATGCGGCGAGTTTTGTGTCGCTTGGGAATGGAAAAATCAGAAATCGGGATTTTAAGATTAAGGATTGGAGAAGTATTTCACATAATCTTAATACATGGGAAATTCGAGATCCAAAAAAAAAAAAAAAAAAAAAATACATGGGAAATTCCAATAGTTTACAGGATCACGTTAATTCATTTTCTTAAAAAAGAAAAGGATATCGACTCCAATGTGAAGTTGGAGATGAAGTCACGATTATTCTTTTATATTACAGAGTATTCGAGACTTTTCGAACACCCAATTAGTTTACACTAGATGAGGTAAATCCCTCGTTTTATGTACGCTGGATAATTATTAAAGACTAATGGGCATGTACTCATAGGATTGATTCTACGAGAATGCACATATTCAAAGAAGTGCTGTTGCATTAAGGCCGTTACCCGAGGCACCAAAACGTGGTTGTCACCTAATAAGTTTCCACACCAAGGTTCAATCCAATCCACAGTCTAAGTCACTTTGGAGAGTGTCCGAAAAGAAGAAACTTAGGCGGACTTTATAGTCTCAATTTTCCCAATTTTGGAAAAGTTAGGGGGAAATCATTCTAACAATTGAAGGAATGGACTTAAACAACTTTCTTTTTATTAGCTAATTATCAATGGACTCTCTTCTATCTCTTTTTCGTATGATTTCCATAACCAAGAGAGGCATCCAATATGAGTTTAGCTCAATGCAAGCGACTATAGTCACCAGATCTTTACGATTCTTGTATTGGCCGAACCACCGCTTTTGCCGCCACGAGCAAGTGCAATGCCTAAGGCGCGGCGACTTCTAATGAATGGTTTCAGAATGATTGATGAAGGAAATCAAGCAACAAGCTTCATATACAAGGATGGATCGCGTCATGACTCATGACTCCTGTCTCCAGCATGTCCATCGACATGATCACACAATTCACCTGTACAAGGAAACAGCACGGGCAGTTCTCCTCGAAGAAACAACACAAGTGCATATCCTCAGTTGAGGGATCAAAGAGACTATTACATGCTCCGAGAAAGTCCGTTAAACCTGTGGACTTTGGGTTCGGACATTCAGGTCCACAACTGTTGAGCTACAAAGTGTCTGGAAGTGCGATTGATCAAGTAACATCTTGCTACGTGACGATAAACAAACCCAAACCTTAACACTCAATTTTCTGGAAAGAGATGTATAGTACAGAACAGTATATGTGAATGCTAATCATACACAAAATGGGAAGCTAACCAATACGGACTCAGTTTCTCACAGCCGCTGTTGCAAACCGCAGTACACAATACCTATCTTTGACTCTTTACGTTTGTATAATCTGATCTATCGTATCCTAATGAAATATGAAAGTAAAGAAGGAAACCATACGGTCACACCATGTAAATGTTAACATTTAGTTGCCTGAAGCACTCCCCAGGAGGAATTTTTTCGGGGAACACGGAGTCAACCGATGCCAATGCCGACACCATGTCCTCACATTATCCCTTGTGAGCTCCCCATTCCCAATCTCACTAGAACCCCCTTATGAGTGGATGACCTGATGATATTACCAATGCGCTCAAAATCTTGTTATTGTTGAGCCACCTTGAGTAAACAAACCAACGACAGCTATACAAGAGATGCATCTCGTCTCCCAAAGACCCTCACCAAAGAAGCCCTCCTCATGCAAAAGTGCAAGAACTCGTTTGTCCAAATTACACAAAGCAATAGGAATGGTCCAGCAACAAGCCTTACATCAAGACATGCCACACAAAATGATAGCTCCACATTGACTGGTCATAGTTTCTTGGGAAAGTTGTAGGTTTTCTTGAGGAACTTTGTTGCCGACTGGTCATTCCTGTAACACAAAACTCGTAAAATAGTGTTTGGTTCGTTAGGACTCCATTGACTTGGAGTCGGAGGCAGCGGTGGCTTGGATTTGGCAGAGGAGCCATAACTTTCCTGCGAGATCTGTTTGAACCGCACGATCAGACTCTCAGTATTGGCGTGAAAGAGTGGAAGAATATTTTTAACCGTGGCTGAAAATTTATCGATCAGATCAGCTGGCAGCCCATCCCCATTAGACCAGAATAACTCTTCAAGAAGCTTAAAATCTTCATCTACAATCTGTGAGTCTTCAAGAGAGAATGCACGGCAAGGTCCTCCGGCTAGCAAAACTAATAGAAACCCTTCGAAGGAAGCTCTCATGACATCTGTTATAACACGTGTCCTCACTCGATCATGCACCAATGACGATAATGTCTCTAAATACTGTTCAAGATCCTGAAGGAAAGGCTCAATCCTAGAAGAAGCAACATCCCCGACATATAAAGCGTCCCAAAGCCCATGATTTAGGTTGTGAAAGATCACCTTATAAGCTATCGTCTCACAAAGTTGTTGGATTCCTTCCACACAAGCAGCGGCAGAAAGCTCAAATCTAATTCCCTTTTCATCAGCGATAGCGTCTGCATGAGCGGGGTCAGAACTTTTAAGATACATGAGTGTCTTCTTTGACAAAACCTCCAGTTGTGTCCTGAAGTGCTGTAGTGTGTTAACGCGAACACACAGCTGAGGTACTCCAAAGAAGTCATCCCCATTGGTAATCCCAACCTGGGATTTCCTCCTCTGAGCAATCATTTCCTTTTCCTTCTTCTTGGACACACGATTGTATTTAGATCCCGTGGTACATCGAGTTAGAGCAGGCATTGCAGGAATGAATTTATTCTTTGTTCCTGCAGATGACAACATAAATTAACCTTGAGTTATAAATCTAGCAATTGCAAAAGTCCAACTGCCATCTCTATAGGTCTTCTCTAGTACTCCGTAAAAAAGATGTGAAGTCTTTGAAGTCATTTTACAGTCCACAGTACTTACCACAGCCAGTTTTTGCTTTCAACATATATTGTTGAAGACATCCATCAAGCCCACTAATTAGTTGAGGAAGCAAGCTTTGATACATTGGTATGGGCAACAGGAAAAATGCTTCCAAAGTCTCATCAACTATCCGGAGAACTTCCACGGCAGAAGGAGCAAATTGTTCTTTATTAGCATTTGGACTCCAAACCTACACATAAAGAAGTTGGCAAGGCATGAACCTATATAGATATACATTAACTGAACATTTAAAGCATTCAGAAATGCATCTTGCTACAAAGAATAATGACAAGAATGATGAGTCAACAGGAAGGATGAGTCCTTCATGCCAGCATGCATCAAATGATATATATACCGATTCGTGTATCGATTGTAAATGGCACATGTGAGACAAATTTAGAAACTAACAAACAAGAATTGACAGGAAGAACAACAGTGCATTATGTTCCCTGCATTCTGCAGACCATCAGTGATGTACCTCTTGTTGCAGATTCCGGTCAACCCACTCTCCCAATCTGTCAACTCTCGTTTTTATCCACGACATCACCAAATTGGTTATTACAGACTCAGCCTCGAAGGGAGGCATCTCCTGTATTATAGACTTTCCACCATCCTCACTGTCCACCGAATCTTCAACTGCTACTTGGACAAGATCTTTCTCCAGTTTATCTGCTGCAATTAGAACTTGCATAGCCTCAGGTGTCAACTCCTCGATACCCGAAATGAACCTGTTCAAGTCATTCCCATAGCAAGAATGAAGGGTTGCCACCGCAACACCTGCTGCAAGTGGATGCCACCTCTTCAATATTGGGCTAAACAGCTCCTTCTCATTAACAACAAGTTCTCTAATGTCTTGAGCGAGGATAGAGAGGAAAGGAAGAGCATTATGCTGGCTTTTACATATTTTCCTTATCTTCTCCTTTTTCTGTCTTAAACGTACAAAGGAAAAAGTTTTCAATCAAATAAAGGAAACAATTTGTACTTCCAACAGCATTCTTATATTAAAGCTAGACTGCATCCTCAAATGCTTGCACAAGATCTATCTAAAGCCTCTTATTAGTGTCCCTCACCACTAAATATTCTTAAATTGAAAAGACTGCAGAAAATTAACTGACAGCCATCATAGGTTCAAGATATTCATAGGATTAACTGTTTGTTCTGTTTGTTCTTATGCATCTTGCTATGCATATGGGTCCATATCCTCCACAAATTTACAATCTCGAGAATCAGAAAAGGAATTTCATCTCAGTGATGAAAGTAGCATGAAGAGCAAAGACAGTAATGAGCTTAGAAGAAAATACAACTGAGTCAAAGGAAAAGTTCTCACTAATAGGTACAGGACTTACTAGATACTAGCATGAAGGAAGAAAGACTGTAATGGGTTCCCAAGAAATTACAGCTTACTGAGTCAAATAAAAACAGTTCCTACAAACATCTACAGGACTAACCATGCACTTCATTCTAACATATTACAGAACATAGAATTAAATTGTTAATTTGTCAGACCACAATACAATGTAGAAAGGAGCAGTCTTTTTATTAAATATAAAAAGAGAGTCGGAATTGTCTATCAAAAAGGTTGAGTCGTATAAAACTTGCCCACTCATCTGAATAGAACTAGATTCCAGCAGAAATCTCACAACAAAAAGCATCAACATAATAGAACTGCAGATAGATTCGTTTGTGTAGCTGCCATTGGCATGTCCTTCTATCACAATAATGTTAATGATGCATGAAGAGTAAGAAAAGATTAGACTTGCCTGAGAATAGACCATGCGAAGAGATGATCTTATGTAAGCCTCCACCCTGTGGCAAGCTACATCAGTATCATTCTTTTTCCTGCGATGCTCGTGAGAGGTACCTTCAGCTAAAATTCTCACTGATGACACACATAGCAACATGAAACTCTGCATCACATCAATATTACCGCTGTGGAACATATCGTGGTATGCAAGAAGCCTCTTCTCAGCCCAATTCAATATTGAATTCAACGTAGAACTTAAAACCATCGAGTAGTTTTCATCTTTCATCTGCTTTGCATCACTTTCAACTTCCATCAACAAATTACCAGCAGCAAATAGCAGGTCATTTTCTGCTTGCCCAGTTGCTACAAACCGCAGGAACAAGACCCATGCAAAACAAAGATTATGTAGGGCCTGGTTCATCCCAAGAATTACCCAGGTTTTCTTAATGAGTTCCAAAACCTCATCAACCTCTTCGATCATGGATGTTTCATCATTAATATCAAAACATGCTTCTAGGAGCAATTGATACAGCCTAAGATTGAATGGGAAGCCATCAGCCCAATGACAAGTCTCTGAGGCACTCCCATCAAAAGATCTGCAAGCAAGAGACATCACATTGCTCCGAAGGAGCTGCACTGCTTCACCATTCCTTTCGCTTTCTCTGGGATTTTCTAAGGCAGCACGGATTAATTTCCGGAGACGCTGTGAAGTAGTGTCGGTCTTACTTAAAGGCAGGTGTGGATGCAGAAGCAATCCTGCTTCGAGAACCTTCAGATGTCTCCTTTGCCAAGCTTCGTATTCCTGTGGGTTGCGAAAATCCGACAACTTGTACTGCTGTAACAGCTCTAATGGAAGAACTACCGATTCCATCCTTTTTCCAAGCTGAAACAATTAGATAAACAGATTTTTTTCATTGAAGTTGCATCAGGAAAGACTATGAACAGATTAATGAGTATTAAAAGGATATACATAATCCCAAATAGAGAAGTGGCCAAGAAAACTCGACAAAATTCAGAATATAATCCTTGGTTCAACGTGATGAATGATGGAACAGCTACCCCTTATCCCATCAATAAACTAACAATAAAACAGTGCAAAAATTAAGCTGGAAACATAGAGCAAAGGGGGAAAGAGCTAATTATGCTAAACTTCCATTTGGCACTTAATTACTTACAATGAAGATTAACAAGAAGAGCTAAGATTGCAAATTATAACTGAAGAGAGAGAACCACCATTATTCTCCGAACTTTTTTTTTTCTGATCATTCCTAATTGCCGAAATCATGTAAAACCAGTGAACTCTCCCAAGTAACTTCTCTTTGCCTCATCATGACCTAAAAAATGGCTCACTAGTATCTAAAATTTCACGCATTTCAACAATATCAACTCAATTACACACCAAAATTTTGAATTCAAACCCTGCGAAGAACACATGCTTCAGGGAAACATAGCATTCGCACCTGTCCGGCAGCGACCCTCAGCAAAGCACGCCTAACCTTCGAGTCAACCTGCTCGGACACCTTCATCTGAACCCTAACCATCTCCCCCACCGTGACCGGCCTCTTGGCCCGGCCCTGGCTCCCCGCCGCCGCCGCCGCCGCGTCCCCGCCCCTCCTCTGGCTCACCGTCTCCGTCCGCTTCAGCCCCAGCGCCTTCTTCACCTTGCTCGCGGCCGTCGACGTCAGCGACCTCTGTAGCGAAGGCGAGGCCGCCGGACCCTGTGCCGCCGCCGCCGCAGCCGCCGCCGGCCCCGCGGCCCCGGCCGCCCTGTCCGACTGGGAGATGTAGGTCAGCGGCCGGGAGCCGGAGCTCCGGCAGGCGGCGACGAGGACCTCGTAGGCGGTCTCCCGGAGCTCCGCGTCGGAAAGGGTCGGAGCCGGATCCCCGAACGGAGACGGCAGGCGCTCGGCCATGGCGGACGACGGCTACCCAATTCACCCCGGCGCGGCGTCGAGTCAGTGCCCGATCGAACGGAGCTTCACTCGGTAGGGAGCGATGGAGGGTCGCTTTTGGAGAGAGAAAGGCGTCGTGGGTTTTGCTCTTGCTTGAATTCTAAGGAAGATACAGGGTCGTCATCATGCATTGACACGCACCACGCAGAGAGAGGAGAGAGAGAGGAGAAAAAGGTGCAGGCTTTAACCAGTGGGGGGAGAGTAATGTGGGGGAGCACAGGAATCTTGTGGAGACGGGGGTTTCCATTAGGACAGGGATTAAGGTTAATTTAATCGTGGATTAGGATAATGGGAATCTGAGGGATTTTGATTATGCATTGTGGTGGTGGGAAAGAGCAGTGGCGTATCCAATGGAGCTTGAGGAGAGAGAGAGAGAGACCAAGTCAACTTGACCTGAGATTGTTGACTTTGGTAGCGTTGGAAATTGTTGCGTTCACGGGTTTGTCGTTAGTTTTGTCATTTGAGTGCGCGCACTGTCAATTTCTATATGGACCCCTTCCTACTACGTTTCTTCCTAATTAGCAAAATTGTTGCTGCGGAATCTCAGCTGCTATCAAATGAAAAAGTTTATATATATCGATCATAAGATGGCGGAATACTTCCATCGTCAGATTTGACCGAGTCAATTTCGTCAATTTTGTTCGGCACAACAAAATTTATTATGCCGGATCCTACATACCATAACCATGCCAAATACCATCCAAATAGGCAAAATTCACTGGAAAGAAGTAACTCTACAAGATTGATCTTGCATAGGCCTAAACAAAGAGAAGTACTCGTGTATCACGATTTTCATATTAAATCCAAATCCATAAACTTTTTAATAGTGGAAGTTGCTACTATGAGCAGAATTACCGTTGCGCACGGATGTAGTGCAATGCTTTTGTTGAGAAGAGAAAAGGTACAAGTGTTCTTGCAATTTCCATTTTTTCACCTTTTAAATAATTTTTTGTGGTCCCAAGTGAAGTTGTTAGATTGATTGAAGAAGGCACAACTTTTAGTAAAGGTAATAATTCTGCAAAAATGTGGACAATTTCATGAAACTCCAAAAGGGAAAAAAAAAATTAATAATGACCCCCAAATTTGAGCATGGCATACAAAAGAAGACCTTTTCCAGCAATGCAAAACCCCTGTTAGTGAAAATTTTCAGCCCCCAACTTGAATATTTGGTAAAAGGTCTCCATCATTACAAACCAGAGAAAAGCCAAGTCCAACTGGTTTTACCTGCTTGCTTGCTCACTAATTTGGCATGATTAGCGACTTTTCTTGATTAATATTCCGATTAGCTGGGAAACAAAGAGGGTTGGAGTTTACCTAGGCCGGCGGTTTACCAGTAACGCATCCAATTTCTTTCTTTTCCTAGGCTCTTGGCTATTCTATCATTTTCAGTTTAAGTAGTACCAATTACCTTAAAAGCTTGCACCATTTATGGAACGACACGATTTATCTTTCAGATCTTTAATGGTGAGAAAGGTGCACTTTAGGCTAGAGTGATTTATCTTTTACGTCCATCATTGTATGCTCTAATTGCTCAAGTTTAGTTTCTCGTCCATCTTATTGACGACATGAGTGTTTTCTATTTTTATTTTTTAAAGTTTGGTGGTCAGGTTGTATTCGAGTTAGCTGTTGCGCACCCTGAATGGTCTACCTCATCATGAGATTTCATGGGTGTACATGAGAATTTGCTCTTGATGTACCGTCTATTTTGCAAAAAACAAACGATTTGAAAAATATTTCTCTAAAAGTCATTGTTTATGTCGCTTTACAAAAATGAATGGAAAAAAAATATTTTCATTTTCTATGAAAATATTTAGACATAAATTATTGTCGATAATACAAATATTTTTCATTGAATAATCATTCCGAGCAATACAATCAATTATTTTTAGAAAAATATGTTTCAAATTATTTATTTTCCATGAAACAAATAGAACTTTAGAGTGTGTCAAGAAACCCAAAAATTAAGGAAGTTATATGATTGTGGTAAAGGTAAAAAAGTAAAACATATAAAAATAGAACACTCGTTGTGTGGAGAGAAATCGTAAAAACAATAAAATTAATGGAAAATAAAATAGTATTTAAAATTTTGACCATTGTCTCAAAAATTATTTTGATTTTCATGGAAGAAAAGATGATAGATTTATGGAATGTCCGACTGTCATTTCGAATTTAAAAGGTAAGAGATTCATTGATTACTTTCCAATCATCTTTATTAGGGTAAATTTCTTTGCTGTCCATTTATTTATGTATGTTCATAGGATATTATTATAATTAAATATATATACATGGGTATGATTTTAAAAAAAAAAAAATGATAGGAGCCATATGTCATGCGAACAAGCTTGTTTGGAGCCTAGATGTGTGTGGAATTGAATGCACATTTAAAATATATGGGCACAATCTGGCAATGTTAAGGCCCAGATCATCAAATTCAAAAGCTTCTTTCAATATATCATTCAAGAAGTCTCTGTACAACCAACCCCCTTATTTTAATTCCTCCTTTGGCTTGTCAACTAATTCCATTATAATCTTGTTTAGCTGCCATTTGCCAACCTCAATTATAGCAGTCATCAATCATTCAAATGCGATTGGACATGATTTGATAATCTTAAGTGACTGATTCAAACTTCAAAGGGTTTTTATCCTTTTTCTGTAAAATAATTGTATGGCAAGTCCTAAATCTTATTTATGAAATGTGATCGAGTCATAAAATTGTTTCAATCTAACTTTCTGAAAAGTATAATTGAGTCATAAATATTTCAATCGTTTGAATTAAGTCATAAACATTCGTTTAAAAATGCAGTTGAGTCTTAAAATTATGTTGAAATATGTAATCTAAAAATGTCATGTGGGTGAATTTTAAGTAGCACGTTGGCAATTTTAGGTATTGTTTATTAAAAGGACTTGATAATATTTTCTAAAAAAGGTTTATGACTCAATGGAATCAATTAAAAAGTGTAGAACTTGATTGTACTCCAAGCAAAAAATCTAGAACTTCAAGCACTTTTTTCTCCTTTTTTTTTATGATCTAGGGCACAACAAGGGATATATATATATATATATATGTCAAAACCATAAAGATTTGACTACTTGAAAACCATGAACAGATAAAATTAGAATATTTTGCCAAAGTAGATGACTTTGCTATAAAGCAGTTTGCCCGTAGTTTGTTGGATTTGAACAAATGTAGGTCATCTCTAATTTTTTTGGTGAACTGGCTATGGAGTTGGATTTGGTGATCCAAAAGGATAGAATGGGTGATGTGTTGTCCTGAAGAGGTATTTCAAAAGGCCTTTCCTCCTTACATTTTCTTGTCCCGCCTTGCTTAGAAAGCATTCTTTTCCTGTATTTATTGGTAAGTTCACTCCAAAAACTCGGTAATCACAAAAATAAGGTAACCAGCTTGCACGCAAGAGATTGGACCAAATCAAGTGTATTCATGGATTCACCCTTCCCTCCTTTTGATCGATTTTATCAGTTAAATGATAAAAGTAACCCCATTTTTCTTTTCTACTCTTTTGACAGATGGATTGGTCCTAAGTAAGACCTTAAAAGGCTTTGACAGCTCGGAAGCAGACGAGCTAGAGACTGGTTGTCGCCTCTATAAAATTAGACAATCCACAGGCTTACCCGCCACATATCCCTTTCGGGGGGTAGGGTTGTTTTGGAAGCCAGTGTTCAGCTCATGCCCATGCAAGTTTGTAGCCCCCTTTATCCAAATTTCCCATTTAGGTAAAGTTTATAGGAGACAAATGAACCTACAATTATCAAAGCGTACCAGTCAAGTTGAGTCAAGTTGAATTATTCCTATGAAATGGACAAAAGCGAAAGGTGTCCAATGGCCATACCATGACCTAAAAGAGGATAAGAACAAGCTATTCCCTATCTTTGCAATCGAACAGCTTTTCAAGCGTCAAAAGGTTGGACTAGTCGGCCTGCAATTTGCATGCCTTTGCCGACCTCCTCCCCTTTGCATCCTGTCTCATTCCAAAGTGCTCCCTTATCGGTTGCGTTTGATTTCTTGTTGAGAAAAGTTCTTAGGCCCCTGCCATTCGCCCGCCAAACCGGGTACGAAGCGTGAAATGTCGGGCTACTTAATTTTTTAAAGTGGAAATCTCGATGCTTTGCCGTGGATTGGCCGACGAAGTGGTCCTTTCGAAGCGCCTAAAAGTTGAAAAAAATAAATTTCACAGAAATTCTAAATCTTATATACGGTACGGAATCAAGCTCCAAGCCTATCAATTAGGGTAGTTGGGTCCTAAGCTTTTCATCAAACTTCCTAAATCTTTCGATCTGTGCAACTAAGACGTAAACATCAATTAAAGGGTGACCCCATATCAAAAATCTCATTTAGAACGGTCACATATGCAATGTTTGATAGGATAATGTTTGGCTGACTGCGTCGTTAGCTTGAAAATAGATAGTCAAACCTCGACCAAAAGTTTTCCATCTTCAAAATGGGAAACTTATTTAACAGGTTTCCTATTTTATTACATAAAAATTACATTTTCCATATAAAGATCATCAAGAAGAATGATTTTTTTTTTTTTTTTTTTTGATATCCAAGATCCGGCCTAACACACCTTACAGGTGCTTACAACCGCCGTCAACCCAACAGAGATCATCGACTATACCTGGAGGGAGACTAACACAGAATCCCACCAGCATGGCCCCTCACTTAAAATGCGTTAACAACGTGGGGATTCGAATATGAGACCTCGGCGATGAGGAGCAAGGTCCTTACTAGCCAGCTGTCTGCCAATGGGTTATTCTTCTTTTCTTGTCTTATTTAAAGAAAAATTCAAAGTGATAATATTCAAACAATAAAGAATATACGGAGAAGTTGATTGCAACTTTTAAAATAGTGGATATTATTTTTCAGCCAAAGAAAAAGATTATGTTGATATTGTTCCCATATAGCCGCATTCTTTCTGATACTATTCATCAAAGGGATTTTAATTACTCGTTTTGAAAATTTAGGATTTAATTTGCATTTGTAAAAACGTTTATGTCCATGAGTTATTTATTTTCCCCAAATCAGCGAGGTTTTTGGATCGTCACGGCGCCAATCACGCTCTCCCAGAGGTTGTCGTCAAGATCCCGCATTACCACCTGGAGCCATCAGAAGAAAGTCTTTGGCCGCTTGTGTTTTGCTCATACCTTAAAATCCCCAATTGATAATTTCAAAATTTTCTTAGTTTTTCTTTTCAGTAATAATTTTTGTTGACATGTCTCCTCCTCTTCATTTATTAAAATTAGTGAGGGAAAAAAATTAGTGTGTACACGTGTGCTCATGTCGTCTTGTGAGGCCTATGAGAAAATGTGGAAATTCATATTAAGATATTGCCCTTTTTTTTTCCTAGAATTTTGAATATACACAAACTAAGGCAAGAGTGCAAAGCAAGCGAGCCAGTGCCATATTATGTGAGGGCTAGATAAAGTTATAGATGTGAATTAGGTCTAAGTAAATTATGAACTCATTTAATACCAATATTATTTTTGGCTTTACTATTTTAAATTCGTCTATGGCACATTTATTAAATATAATTAATTTATATAACAATTCAACCCATTAAATATAAGTTAAGAAATGGATTTATTATTCATTTTGATAAATCTATTATTAACTAATCCCGTGATCTCAATGCGAATGATGTGTTAAGTGGCATTGCAAGTGTCCATTGCATCCCTCACCTTTAAAAAAATCAGATTATTTTTAGGGCCCTCAAATTTTCTTGACAAAAGTACCCCTCATCTTGTTCGATATTAGAAAGTCATACCGCACATCCAATTATAAGTACCGGGCGGTCCAAACAATCATAGCCACCACGCCCTTGATGCTTTTAGCACTAAAAAGCCAAGGGAGGAAGCCCCAACGAACTTTCATCATGGTAGGTGAAGACGACGGAGGGAAGAATAATTAATTTTGGACTTTGCTTGTTTTGCGAAAAATCAATAATTTAAAAAATATTTTTTAAAACTTGTATCGCTTAAAATAATTAATCAATGAAAATTATTTTTGCCATTGATAACAATTTTTCTAAAGATTTTTTGTTAATTTATGTTCATAAGCCATATATGTAATCATTTTTTGAATAATATTTTTCAAATCATTTATTTTACGTAAAAATAAATGGAACCTTAATATTGCAATTTACACTGAAAATTTCTATAATTATTTTTATTATTTACCCAAGGCCAATATTTCGACTAGAAACCTTCACAAGTAGCCATACAACGTTGCATTTTGTTGGATATGTTGTCTTGGGCCTGGTTTTGCTCATCGTTGTCGGGCTAATCATCTGATGTAGGTCTCCTGCCTATGCTATTTTTAACATCTCTCGGCCCGGCCCACTAGCCCACCATTTGATTTTCCTTTGAACGACAACTTCCCTTGGTTTAGCCAGGTTGTCGCATGGGACTTGCTTGCAGATGTATGATAATTATATTACCAATTGAAGAAAGAACGATAATTAATTTTGTTCGACTTAGTCACGAAGCGCCTAACTCAGATGCAGCAGATCTTGTGTTTGATCGCGTCACCTTCATGTGGGCAAAACCGTGGTTGATATACATGAGTCAAGTGTGCATCGATGAAGATAGCTGAGGAAAATTTCAGAACAACAAAAAAAGCCTTCCATATAAAGTCAAAATGAAGATTACCAAATACATACACCAAATTTCACTTATGACCGCTTACGCATCTCTATTTTTGAAAAAATCAAATGTATATTTGACTATTATCTTCGAAAATCACTTTACATTTTCACATCAATCATTCTTGTATCCCTATTTAAAAAGCGTTCATTTTACTTTAAAAAATACCCATAATGAAATCCTAAATTCTCAGACTCCCAAAACCAACGAAAAACCTAAGATCGTTGGTCGCAGCCGTCTTTTGCCACTACTTGGCTAGCTGTCCCCATCTGCCAACCTCGCGCCTTTGCTCTCTGCCTATTATTCTTGCTACCAATGAGATCTTTCTCTCTAGGGTGGTCTCAGCTGATGTCACAGGGCAATGGCATGGACCTTGATCCGAGGTTGCCGGCCTTTTCCAAGATATAGACAACTTAAGATCGAGGTCATCCAGGTCAACCTAAGATCACGAACCTTGTCACAACCATGGGCGACCTCGATCGAGGCTGCTCATGGTGGCTGCCGTAACAAGGCTATTGGAAATCTCAGTTAAAATCACCCGTGGCGGCTCTGATCTTAGACCAACGTTGGGAGTTACCATCATTCCCATGTACAGAGGTCCATTCAACGGGATGTTGGACAGGGGGCGTGGGATGAGCCAGAGACTAGTATGAATGGTGGAAGAGGGAGATGATGATGCAAGTGGAGATAAGGGTGGGGACGATGTGGACGGATGTAGCAGGTTGGGGTCGACGACAAGGTGCCGTGCCGGGGGAGGGGGGTTTGGTTGGTTTGATGGGGGTCGAAGCTCGTGGGGCTTGAGTAAGGTTGAAAATTTGTTAGGAGAGGTAAATTGTCCTTTCAATATATGATTGTACTTAAAGATAAGAATAATCACTGCGTGACAAGCCTAGTATGTTTTTGTTGACCGGACTAGATGCGTGGCTATCGCTCACTCGCATCTGCACTTGGTCCCTCTGTCTTTGAGAAGGTAAAATCGAAGCTTTGCCCCCCACGAAGGACAGCCAGTGCATAAAAGCCAAAGTGAATATTAGCTCGTGGGGCAACATAAATTCACACGTTTATTAAGGCCCCCAGCTTTAAGTAAAATAATGCAAAGGCTGTTCCCACCAACCGCTGTCGACACTGCGCTCCTTACCAAAACGAGGTACAACGGGGAACTTTTTTACCCCAAACATCGAAGGACGGACGACGCCCGCCCGTCCAGCGGTGTGTCCTTGTCCGACACGCACCTTTGCTCCCCGCCTCAATCGATAAATTGGTCTCCATCCGTCCTCGGGTCAAAGCATGGGCTATCATCTGATCAGGTGGTCCGTTCTTTTTTGTAGAAAAGAACAAGTTACGGAAGAATGTGAGCCCAATCGTGCATCCATCAGGGTCGTGTGACCGCGGTCGCATTGAAAAAGAACCTCGTCGCCCGGCGCACGTTAGGTGGTCGGCACCTTCTTGATGGTTCATCCTTGGAAGCATGTGGTGTGCTAGTGTCCCATCTACCTCATCTCCACTTGTGCAAGAAGACAGGGTTCATAATTTTCTTATCTAGAACTGAAAGCAATTGCAAGAGGATTATAACATAATTTTAGTCTAGAAATACAATTCACAAAACCCATCTCGAATACAAAGTGAATTGACAGTTTTGAAAAATGAGAAATTATCATGTGACGAGTTCCAAGTTTCAACAACTTGAATGATTACTTCGTCGACTTGATTCGGACACCATATATGATGGAAAAGGTTTAGGTAAAAATATTTTTGATGTGGTCAATTACACCTTATCTGGGATGAGAATGGTTTGCCAATCAGGTACAAGGAAGTTTCGTGCAACCGTGAAATATTGTACGAGTCAAAAGTTAGGATATTTATATTATTTAACCAAAATCCCTCCACTCACCATATGAATTAATGGGTCTCAAATGACGAATTCCGTACTTTAATAGCTTGGAAAACCACCTCATGTCCGTGCAACGAATGACCCACACCTTTTCCTTGAGTTTACTTTTTCAGACAATGTATACTATAATAAAGGGATAATTATGAAAAATTCCTTCAATTGCACATTTATATAATAAACCATAATCACTTTCAGAAAATGGCTAATACCACAAAAAATCTCGAACTTGTATATATATGACAATTCACTCAAACTGATTTTTTGACCACCAAAATCCTCAAATTGTTATATATGTGACAAATTTACTCATACTAATTTTTTTATCACAAAAAATCATAAATTGTACTTTTGTGATAAATTTATCATCCGCTGGTTTTTTTTTTTTTTAAATTTGATATTTATCACGAAAAATCACAAACTAGTAACGAAAGGCAACACCCCAAGTTGGTACAGTAGTCACCTGTCACTTGTCATCTAACTCAGTAATTGGACAGTAAAATTTAACAAAAACTAATGGAGGGTAAATTGGTCATAGGCATATTAGTTTAAGGCTTTTTGTTTGGAGTAAATTTATCATGTGCATACTAGTTTGGGATTTTTTGTAATATTAACCTAAAAAATCATTAATTCGCATTTCAAACTGGAAAGAGGTATTTTCCAAACCCTATACCCATCCTTTTTTACTCCCTATCACTCTTCCTCCACCTTCCCTCTAACGCAGTCACACATGCAGCATTACTGTCTCTCTCTGTCCTCCCCATGTCGTTGCCGCCGCCGCCGCCGCTATATCAGTGATGCCGCTTCCGATGCCCCCTCTCCCCGACAGCCCACTCTCATTCCTCTCTCTTGGGGAGATCACGGTTTGCAGCCATGGAGGCCGAGCTAGATGAGAAAAGAATGTGTGTTGGGATTTGTGGTTCCCTTTTTTTTCGGGGGAAGGGCAATCTGAGAAAGGACAATAACCAATTTCTGTGAAAGGACAATAACCAATGTCTGTGAATAGGTGGGGTTAAGAGGATGCAAGTGGATGCAAAAGTGCTGATGATCTAAGCCGTAGGTTTTGAACGTGGGAATGGCATTTGATATTGGGTGCAAACCTCAACGATATTTCTTGTGGTAATTCCCTAAGATCAAGCAGTGGTCGGTCCGGGATTCCAACATTCGGAAGTGGATTGGCCTAAGAAATTCATGGATCCGTAGCTTTCCTTCAAAAGAGCCAAAACCTAGACAATTTGCCCTCTATTCCTCGACGACAAGAAAATTCTAAGTGAAGTTCTCTTTGTGGTCGGAACAGCTTAAAAAGAGCTTTGTCAAATGCGAAAAATGTGGCAAAGATGCTTTGCTGTTATCGTCAATGTTTCCTTCCATCTCGTCCACTCCTTTTAGCAAGAAGACAGCATGATGTGAAGTTGGAAGGAACGGACATGCGAAGCACGTGGGGGGATGTTTTTTTTTGGTCGAAGTGGGGGTGGGGAGGATGTTGATCAGTGACTATAATGTGGGTCAAGATTGATTGGAACATTCATCGCGTCATAGTATTGTTTGGAGAATTGGAAAGCTACTGCTGACTTATCTAAAACTTAAACTTTCAAGTGAAGATATGCTTCGATGTTTATTAGTTTCTCTAACACATTCATGTCAAATTGGGTTTTCTAGAGAAACACTTTTATAAAGGACAACACTCCCGAGGTTGCCGAACCTGATGAGTAATGAGATGAGATAGTGATCACCGCCGATGGACAAACTACTCAATCAAGACAAGAGTAACTTGAATTGTAGAAGGAACCTCCCATCAACAAATCAAGTTCATAGGGAGAAGAACATGTACATCGCATGCATGCATCGTGGTAGAGCGCATGGGTAAAATTACTAGAAAAATCTTAAATATATTATATAGATATTAATTCAGTCATAAATATTTTAATTTGGCTAATTAAGTTCTTAACATTTTGATAATTTGACAATATAGCCATTGGGGCCAATTTTGATAGGGAATTGCAAATATGGATATCAATCATTCTATATAGTATGGACAATACTTACATGAACACTTTTTTCTATTTTTATAATTTTTCTGAAATTTTTAAAATAATTTTTTTTTTCCCTTCTTCCTCTACCATACGTCAGACCTCAGTGATAGTGATGGTCGGTGAAGGAGGAAGGTAAAAAATATTAAGAAAAAAAAATTGTCCACGTCAGCATTATTTATGTTGTGGAGGATAATTGACGTTCACATCGACAAGTTCAAACTAAAATTGGCAAAAATAATTATATTGGACAATCAGTGAAAAGTTTACAATTAAATTGATAAAATGAAAGTTTTATATTTTATGATTAGTTTAAAATTTTTGGACAATTTTTTCCGAACGCATGAGGTTATGGGTTCGCACCTCAAATGGCATGGCGTGAATGCTTCTTACGTGCGTCTAATCAACATGAATGTCGCAGTGGCCGACCGATTTTCGAATTCAAGACTAGGTTATAGCCCTTTTCAGCCTCGCTCGCGATTGCTTCGCGACCGGCGACCGTCGAGCGCTTTATCTGAACCTCAACTGAATCTTCGAACACACATGATAAAGTCGTTTGACCGAAAGACTTCAAGCTGCCACTTGGAGGGCATACAAAGGCTGATCATCTCCTGTTGCTGCCGGTGCGGCATCTTTTGTTTTAGAATCCGAGGATGTCCTCATGCACAGGAGATCTGCATTTTGCAGCATAACATATGCATAAAGCTCTCTTCCCCTCCCTTTTTCTTTTCGAAAAGATTAAAGGATAAGGACGAGTCAAAACCCTTATGATTGTGCCCTTTGAAATTGCTCGTCACCGACCGTCCCATGCCAAATATATTACTAAATTAGTCCTAATATATTGCAATTTTTTTTCAATTCAATTATAACTTTTTTTACCAATTTAACCCTAAACTTTTGTATTTGTGTCAATTTAGTCTATCCAATCAATTTGGCCGATTAAAGCTAACATATTTATTTTTAAATAATTTTTTCCTTTATTCTTTTTTGTTTTTATTTTTTTCTTTCCTTCTTCTTTTGGCCAATCACTAAACGTCAGAGGTAAGGGTTGGTGAGGTCAACCTCATTGGCCAGTAGGGAGGCTGACCTCGGCTAGCGCCATGATGGTGAGGGCAAGGGCTAGCCTGATTGTCATTAGATGAGGTTGAGCTCACCCAGCCATGACAAGGGTGAGGGCTAGCTTCACCCTACGCCACAACGGCAAGGCCTCACTAGGGGTGGCCGAGGCTCACCCTCGTTAGCCCTAGCCTCTGGCCGATTCAACGATCAGCCAAAGGAAGAAGGAAAGAAAAAACAAAAACAAAAAAGAAAAATATAAAAATAAAAATTAAAAATCACGTTAGTGTTGGTAGTTAAATTGGCCAAATAGATTGAATTAAGACAAATGAAAAAAAAGTTTAGGATGGAATTAGAAAAATTGTAATAAATTTAGGATCATTTTAGTAATTTTTCCTTGCTCACTTACTAGTCTATCACCACACCGAAAATGCATAAGCCATACATAAAATCGACAAACTGCTCGTTTGGTTTGTGAATAGAAAGATAAAGACCGGAAAATGATTTATGCATGGTGCCAAGAACACGCCAATACGGCAAACCCTAATCTTGTTGGCGTGCGGTAGATTTCACTGGGTCAAGCCCTGTTATGGTAGGTCAGTTCCCACCTGTAAATCATGGAGATACATAAACAAGCGTACCCATAATGCTGTGCTCGCTCGCAATGTACATGTCGATGTCCATCCAATGGTCCCTCGTACTGTATTTCGTAGGGTTTCCATCACCTGGTCCCCCCCCCCCCCCAGTTCTAAATCAGAAGGGATCCCGACGGAGATCTTATTTTCGCTAACCAACGCTGGATGGATATTACAAGTACACGTCTGCTATTTCTCACTGAGTCAATAGCGACCGCGTTTCAAATTTCACAGCGCGAGACACGTCGGTGGTGACTCATTGGCACGTGAAAGGCGCGTCTCTAGATCTCGTCGGCAACGTTTCTGTAAAGAGAAACTTGCATAATTGACTTGGAATATGGTGCGAGAAGTGCTGCACAGAGTACAGCAAAGTGCTGCACAGAGTACAAATGCTGCTAAAATAGAGGTTTATCAGCCAGACAGATGCAATTTGGACTGTCTGCTGTTGCGGTTTTGCCTCTTTCGTGATCATTCCAAAGGTTTGAAGGCGAAGCTCCGGAAGCAGCGGACTCGTTGCCGATCGAGAGCGGTCGCAGAAGCGAACGGAAAGTAGGGTTTGGTGCTTTGCTTCGACTTTTGAAAAGCATTGGGGATCACATCAAAACTTTTTACTTCGTTTTTCGTGGTTCGTTGGTACAGTGAAACTTATGGCGTTTGCTTGTCGAGATCTATGACATGACGTTGACGTTGAAGACCACCTTTCGCGCTTTCTTGAAACACGTTGAGCGACGTGGAAAACGAGACCCGTCTTCTTCTTTTTACTGTTGGGAAACCATTTAATCGGTACGAAATGTATTATATGCAGGCTAATTAGATATTAAAATCTTTAATTTTATCAATTTAGCTCTACATCTTTACTTAAGATTTTAATGTAGTTCTTAGTCAACTTTCGCTAAAAATCGCTAATGTGACAATAAATCTGCATAAGACCACTGTAATGATTGGATCGTCATGTCAACAATTTTCAAGAAAGTTAGTCGGAAGGATTATGTTGGATTTTCAAGTAAATTTGTAGGATTGAATTGGTAAATTGAGAAGTTTATAACCGAATTAATATCCATAAAATGGATTTTTTGATTTTTTGATAATTTCCTCTCTTTATTTTCTTTGAGACAAAATCATGAGGAAAAGGCACTTTTAAATAATAGAGTTATACAATTCACTTCTCAAACAACGTGGTAAATGACAATGGATATTAAGAATAAAATGATCCTATCAATATAAACATTAATCAAATTAAGTCATTTCAACCACCCAATAAATATACATCATCAAAAGAAAATCATTTACCATCACTTTTTTCTAGATGTGAAGTTATTGGATGCACTTGGCGCAATGTGTATTATTCGTTGAATCATGTGGATCTCATACAAAGTCTTAAAGATTTGATAGATCATATTTATTGATCCGGTGAATTTAGTCTTGCTTTTGTTTTGTTCTCTTTTGTTTCAAAGAGGTAATATCTTCCTTTCAACGTGTCTTAGTACACTAATATATATAAGAAATGAAGAATATATTTTGCAGAATATATATAAGGAAGGAGGCCCAACACCTACAAGGACAGACACTCAAAAAGACAATCAAATCAAAAGAGTGTAAGGGTGCCGTGGTTTATGGGAAAACCAAAAGGTAACAAGAACACAACAGAGGGAAGAGATCACAACAAAACAGTCTTAGTACACCAATATTTAATCTTTGAAAAGCGAAAAAAATAAGTAAATTTCTCCTTTCAACGCACTCGATCAAGAACGAAAGCAATGACGTCTAGGATTCTAGGCACAATGATGGAAGGTAACAGTACTACATTCTCAATTATCATGCTCTTGCCTTTTCTCAATGAGGGAACTCGTCACTAATCACTTGGCTTTAAGTTCTAACAAGAAACAACAAAGTGAGAAATAACATTAATAATTTCACCTTTTGTCTTTTCAAAGGAAAAGGGTCACCTAAGAATCTGAGATATCTTCCATTGCATGAGGTGGCGCTAATTAAATTGAAACTAAAGTCCTTGCATTGCTTGCTTCTACCTTATTCCATGCCACCATATAAATGTTTGTACGATGATCTAATACTTGAATATTGCTTGGATTGGTAAGTTGATTGAAATTCGACTTATGATTTATGCTAAGTCAATTGATTCATGATTAATCCTATAAAGTGCGGATTATTTTAATGGTAAACTAAGGGAATTTAAGAATATATCCGTTGGCATTACACCAAAGTCAGAAGGAGGCTTTTTAGTGGTAAATTTGCAAGATTAGTGAATGACGAGTCACGACTAACAATAGTCAAACCTCCTAACTAGCCAATTCTTTTAGGTCCTTTTTTTTTTCTTTTTCATTATGCTACATTATGTCACGCCCAGGTGTACCTTTATAATAAAAAAATAATAATTTTCTTCCAAAAAATCATTAATGTACGATGAAATTTCATCAGCAAGAACACGTGCCGGAGATGTTGACTATTTTGTCCGTTTCCTATCTCTGGCAGGACTACAAGCATCCTTTCTCCGATAGAAATTGTACATTTCATAAGTGCAGCGTGCGGAACTCAGCACTGCACGAAAAAACATGGACATTCTACACAAAATATACAGTTGGTCGTATTCGAATATGTAGAACTAAAGGGAAACATGAAACGACTTGAAAGAGAAAAAAAAAGGGAAAGAGAGAACAGATGCGCATGGAGAGAGACGTGCTACTGACATCCGTAATCCCACAAAGAGTCCTCAAAACCGGCGTTGATCACGCTCTCCGCCATTAACCATTGATCGCTGAAGAGACCGGAATCCTCGTCCTGAAGTTGCGGATACACCCAGCCGTCCAACGAGTCTGCGAACACAAGCTCGCTCCCCGACTCTGGCCACTCGAAGCTCGTACCGAGGCTCGGCAGCTCGACTATCTCGCTCAGTTCCTCCGTCGTCGACTCGTCTGCTGGCGGCCATAATGTGTCGATCATTGATGACGACGAAGACGATGGCATCGGCATTGATGATGATGATGGGGACGACGACGACGAGGACGGGGACAGCGACGACGACTGCATTGAATGCGGAGCAGCCATGGAAGCAGCTTTGGCGGCGGCGGCCTGGATGTCACGCGCCGAGTTGGAGGCCGGCCGGGGCAGCGACTCCGCGAGCTCGGGGAAGTTGAGGGTAGCTGCGCCGCCCTTGATGCTCAGCGCGGCCACGTCGTGGGCCCGGGCAGCCATCTCCGGGGTGGCGAAGGTGCCCAGCCAGATCCGGTTCTTCTTCCTGGGCTCGCGGATCTCGGACACCCACCTGCCCCAGGCCCGCATCCGGACGCCCCGGTAGACCGGGTGCTTGCTGCTGTCCCGGGCTCTCTTGGGCCGCGGCTTGGTGGTCGACTCGGGGGGCGAGGGCGGCGAGCTGTTTTTGGGACCAGCCATGGGGTTTCAAATCTGCATATGGTGGGAAAGGAATCGCGGGGCTTATATGCAGATGTGTATAGGGGGAGGGGGCGCGGGACCTTTTGCGTGTGGACCTCAAATGGGGAGAGAGAAAGAGTGTTTCTGGGAGACTGTAGAGATGCTGGCTGGAGAGGAGGAGGAACTGAGGCGATGAGGAGAGGAGGAGTGCGGCTTCTTATGCGAACGGGGGAGCCACCGACCGATGATGATGATGATGATGATGATGATGATGGGGACCTCCTAATTTTCGGACAGATCGTGTTCATGTTTTGGCGCCTTGTCCGCATCATGTGATGGGCACACTGTCCTTGTTATGCAGCACATGTTAATCGGGACCTTGATCAGGATACCAACGTAAGATCCCCAAAAAAAACCTCTCCTTTCTCGATCCGCGCGAGCTGCCGCTGCTTCTCCTCGCCGTTTGCCACTTCCTTGGAGCGCTACTCTCTATGGAGTTGAAATATCAGACTGACGGTCACCTGAGATAGAGAGAGAGAGAGAGAGAGAGAGAGAGAGAGATTCTACGCGATTAGTTATGTTACTCTTTTGTAATTAATTTACAACTCTGGAAAGATTGCAAGAAAGGTACTTCTTTATCGTACTTCAAGTACTTCGTACAGCTTGGACGGATGTTATGAAAAGTTAAGAACTCCCATTTATTGTAAATCTAATTCATTAAAATTCCGTCCAATAAAATGAAAGAATTATAAATTTCTAAAATAAAAAATAAAAAATACTGCAAATAGAGTCATTAGGACACCCATAAAATGAGTAATTCTCCATCTGGGAGCTATGTTACCATATTCTAAATTCAATGACTTCAATAAATCCATTTACTATAGTTTGTCTTAGTTCAAATCTAGATCGACTCTCGACGGTTTGCGTAGCCATAAAACCTATTTGTATTCATTGATATCTATTCACTTTGTATACCATTCCATTGTAAATAAACAATTTTATCATATATCCATTTTGGTCTTGAAATTATATACTAATTGGAAATAGCAACCCTTCATGTCTTGTCTTAGATATGTCCACATTCGAGCATTTATCTGTCTTTCATTGAAACCAAAGTCTTATGTTCGGTTTTAAATTAGAGACATCAAAAAGTGATAAATCAATAATGACTATGACCCCTAGCCTTCCGAGCTAGCGATGTGAGTCTAGTTCTCACTACCTAGGCACCTAGGGACGAGGAAGGGCGTCACAACTAGGGTGAGCACCGATCTAGGGTTGAACCTAGACCGACCCACCCCAATCGATCATGGTCTAGTTCTTAAGGGAACTGCATTGATTTTGGTTCTAGGGCTTTGGGATTAGTGCAATTTGGACTAACTTGTAATTATCTCTCTCTTTTTTCCCCAAACTCTAGGTATATAACTGTAATTGCCCCTTCTCTTCTTCTGTTGTTTCCCTCTTGCAGAGTCTCACTCTCACTCTCTCCCTCAATCTTATATTATCATTGAAATCTTCTATTTCCATCTCTTTGGGGCACTCTCTTCATTTTCTCTCTACTCATTTGAACTCAACAATAGATTCTCTTCCCCTCCCTTTTGTGCCCCTGCCTCCGGTGACTAAATCGGTTGTATCTCCATCGCTATTGGCGATTACCTGATTCTTTTCATTATTTCATATCTATTTCTTTTTTGGCCGATTCATCTCTCACAAGGCATTGTGGACGATAGGCTAAGTTTTGTCGGAATGGAGTTTTTCACTATGTCTCCATATTTTGGACAAATTAGATTTAAGGTTTTAGTGATTTTCTCTTTTGAATTAGGTGAATTTGAGGGTTGCAGACAATAAGGCAACTATGAGTTGTTGATTTGGTTAATAGTGATGGTTACGCCACATTAGTTTTGCTTGAAGGACTGGGGACGGCTTGGTGATTTGGATTGGGTAAGTCTATTTATGTTGAATAGGGCATTTAGAATGTCGAAAAGTCTGAATTGGGTAAAGTCCAAGTCATGCATCTTTCTTTCTTCTTGTTAGTTCCTTGGTATATCTAATGAACGAATGCTTTTTTTTTTCTTTTAAAAGATATAGAGTGTCTTACCGGAGGAGATTATTATCAATCATAAGTGGTGAAATGTTCTATCTATTGCACTAATAGTAATTTCACTTTAAAATTATTGGAGGTTGGGACACCTAGAGTGCCATAACTTGGCACGGAGGGACACTTAAGTGCCATAACTTCAAAATGGTACACTTAAGTGCCAATATCGGAGTAAAATGGAACATTTAAGTGCCACTCCGGCGAAAATCCAGCCAAATGGCTGATGCGTCAATTTTCCGGCGAGTTTGGTCCAAAACAGCGTCGTTTTGCATGCTGACGTGGCGGAGAAACTGCAAAAACGACGCCGTTTCGTGTCTTCGTGTAAATAATAATATAAAAATTAATTAAATTAGATTTAAACTTAATTTTATTTAAAATATTCAAAAAAAAAAAAAAATAAAGAAAAATTAAAAAAAAAATAAAGAAAAAGGGGGGTCGAACGGGCGGCTAAGGGCCGAGCCTCACCGCCGCCGCCTCCCCACCGTCGCCGGGAAGAGCCGACAACGGAGGGGGAGGGTCGGCCGGGTCGCGAGCCCCCGGCCACCGACGGCGAGGGCCGTGAGCCCTCGCCGGATCGCGGTGAGGGCCGCGACCCTCGCCCGAGCCCGGGCGAGGGCTCACGAGCCCTCACCGCCACCGACCCTCCCCACTTCGTCGCCGGCCCTTCCCGGCGACGGCAGGAGGCGGCGAGGGCTGCGACCCTCGCCCCACGCAAGCCCTCCCGGATCGGGGGCAAGCTCGCGAGCCCTCGCCACCTCCCGTCGCCGCCGGAAGGGCCGGCGATAGAGTGGGGAGGGTCGGTCGGGTCGCCGTGCCGGCCAAGGGCGGCGAGGACCCGCAAGCCCTCGCCCGGATGCGGGGCAAGGGTCGCGGCCCTCGCCGCGATCCGGCGAGGGCTCGCGGCCCTCGCCGTCGATCGGCCGGGGGCGGCGACCCCGACCGACCCTCCCCCTCCGTCGCCGGCCCTTCCTAGCGACGGCGCGGGAGGCGGCGGCAGCAGCGAGGGCTCAGCCCTTAGCCACCCCGTTCGACCTCCCCCTCCCCCCCCTTTTTTTTTTTAATTTTTCTTAATTTTTTAATTTTTTTTAATTTTTCTTATTTTTTTAAACTTTTTGAATATGTTAAATAAATTAAGTTTAAATCTAGTTTAATTAATTTTTATATTATTATTTACACGAAACACCGTCATTTTTACATTCTCTCCGCCACGTTAGCGTGCAAAACGACGCCGTTTTGGACCAAACTCGCCGAAAAGTTGCCACGTCAGTCATTTGGCTAGATTTTTGCCGAAGTGGCATTTAAGTGTTCCATTTAACTTCGAAACTGGCACTCAAGTGTACCATTTTGAAGTTATGACACTTAAATATCCCTCCGTGCCAAGTTATGGAATTTGGGCTGTTCTTCCGCCAAATTATTGTTATGTTTTGACCATGATTGTTGTTTGCTTTTTTTTAGGTATTCAAAATTTGAAGTAATCCTTTATGAAAGGACAAGATAGATAGATCTATATTTCATGTTTTATGTTACAAATTTTGGACTTTTTATTATTTATTTTATTTTACGTGGTGTGTATTATGATTTGTTGCTTTTGGCAAGTGAAAATTTCTATTGTTATCTTATCTCAGATTTCTGTCAAATTTGTATCGACATTCACTGTTAATATTGCATTGTCGATGAATATGTAATTTTAAAAAGTACATTTATTCTTTCAATGAATACAAAAATAAAATAAAAACAAAAAACCACATCGACAGATTCGGTCTTATGTTCAATAGGGTTGATCTTCAGTCTAGAAATTGGAGACCAACATTATGTGGATTGGCTAGCTGTTGAACCGGCCTAATTCGGATCATGCTTACTACTAATACAAACTACTTTTGAGAGTCAAAGATAAATATAGATTCGGAGATTCCACGATAAGTTAACATTTCGAACACCGCTGGATCCATGAGCAGGCAAGAGACAATCCTAATTAGGGGTGTGCATGGTCCGGGTGGGTGGTTCCCGACCTAGAACTGGGAGTCACCCGCTAGTTGCATGGATCCACCCAGGAACCCGACCACCGGTCTAGTCCAGTTCCTGGGTGAATTTCTAGAACTGGTCCAACCTCTGCGCACTCCCCTTTTTGCCCTCCCCACATTTGCTTATTTTGGCTCTCCCAACCATGGTAGCTTTATTCTGCTCAACTACTAGTGTCGCGGCGACGGCGATCGCGACCCTCACTCCGCTTCCGTCTTGGCTACTACCACCATCTTTGCCACCGCCTCCATTGTCTCCCACTCCTCCCTCAAGACTGACAATGAAGAGGACAACGGGGACGATGAGCCATTCTTAGACCTGGAGTTCACCCGTCCCCAAAGATGAGGATGATGGGGAGAAGCCTGAGGAGGGGGAGGAGGAAGAGGGGAGGTAGAAGCAAGACGAGCCCAACAACGAAGAGGACAATAGTGACAGTGAATGTGGAGGTGGCTACGAGGATGGCGACGACGTGTACAGAGAGTTCAAGTTTGAGGGAGGAAAAAAGAATCGACTCACTGTTTTGCCAAGTTTGGACTAGGACTCGAAGGGAGATGAATAGATCCGGAGGTGAATCGAAGAGGAAGATGGAGCTTGGGGAGATTTTGAACTGAGAGAGATGAGATAGAGTAGGAGAGTAGTAAATTGAAACAAGATGGTGATTGGAGCCTAAATTTTAGATTTACTAATTTCAATTTTTTTAATATTAAAAATTTATATATTATTATAATATAACCAATCCGGTTCGGGTGGGCGGGTGGATGGATTCGCCCATGGAACCAGGAACCGGACCAATTCCCTTAAGAACCATCGGTTCCGGGCGGTTCCGGTTCGGGTGGGTCCCGATTCTTTTGCACACCCCTAATCCTCATTCAAGACCGTTTATTTAATTATTCTCATGGAATAGTGATTTTGCATGGATGGATCATCAAGCGGAAACGCCGAGAGAGATGAAGGATCTCATCTTTTTTCTCCCAGATTCACAAGTATGTTTTTATGTCCTTGTTGAACAAATCCTTCTATTTGTTTCCACCCATATCTTGAGAACATGCACATTTTTACTCAACGAGCAGCAATTGGGGCCTAAGATTCTTATCATGTTCCAAAATCACTAAAAATACTGGTCTGGATTCGGAGCATAGCAACCGTTAATCTTATGCAATCCCCATAAGGGAAAAGTACCAAAAAAGTTGTAAACTTATTTTATGGGTATTGATGCGTTATAATGGGTGAAAGGACTCATCTTGAAATGCTAGCTGCCCTAGAATATCTCCTTAATTGCCCGATGTGGGACTTTATCTGCATCTAACAACTAAGGGGGTGCATGACAACCAGTAATTTCTATTCCAAAAATAATTTTTCTATTCCAGACCTGTTTCTGGAATAGAAATCCATTTGATAAACTCATTTTGTTTTTCTATTTTTGGAATAGAAATGAGAAATAAATTTTTTTCTTATCGTTCGTCAACCAGTCCTTCATCTGTTGCCGCCAACCATCGTCCATCGGTCGCCCGCCGCTTGCCAACCCCCGTCGCTGCCGACCGCCGGCCCTCGCCATTGCTAGTCGCCGCCGCCGCCGTCGCTGTCCATCACCACCATCCGCCAGTCCACCGTCGTTCGAAAGGAAAAAATTTTGTGTTGTTATCAAACGAATTTATATTTTTAGAGTAGAAAATTTGTACCGTTATCAAACAGTTATTTTTGCTTAGAAACTCTTCTAGAAATAGAAATAAAAAAAAATTTATTTCTGTTTCAGAAACTATTTCTGGAACAGAATGGTTGTCATGCGCGCCCTAACTTTTCAGTATGAGTTCTTCCACCCATCGTAACGCATTAGATTCCAATTTAATCATAAATCTTTTTACTTTGGTATCAATTGAGTTTGTCTGGCCAATTTGGGTTGGAAATTGCTGATGCAAACGTCGGTCGTCTGACCGTGACACAACTAGCATTAATGTGAATTTTTTTTTTTTATAAATATTTTGAATTCTTTAATTAATATTTCTTTCCTTTCTTTTTTCTTTTTCCTTATTTCCATTTGCCAGTCGCTGGCCTTCATGTAGGTTGGTAAAGGTCACTGTCCATTAGCACGCCCGAGGGCCTAGACGCCCTTGCCCTCGTCGACCTTCACGGAGGCTAGCAATTGGCGAAGGGAAATAAGGAAAAAAAAGAAAAAGAAAAAAAGAGAATGGAAAAAAAAGAAGGAAAAAAAGATTAAATTAATACAAATTTTGAAAGAAAATTTACAAACTTTAAAAAATATCCACTTTAGTGTTGTTATAGTGCGTGCGCACAGGACAAATTTGGCATCCATGTTAATAATTTATGGCTAAATTGTGAGATAGACTCAATTGATACTAATATGTATAGGTTTGTGATTAAATTTGTCCAATCAAAAGGTTTAAAATTAAATTAATATAAATGTAATAAATTTAAGATTTTTTTTTTTTTACTTGCCATATGTGAGACTCACTTAAGACTCACAAAATAAACGGCTGCCATCTGCCTAAGTCCCTCTCGTGAAAGCGATTCCACAGCAAGCCGTCAGACAATTATAAAACATTATCCTTTTGTACCGAAACGTCAGTACTATGATAGAGATCTCAATTATAAGCGAAAACAACAAACCACCCTCCTTCCCCCCCTTCCTTCTCTTATCGAATGAAGGGTCGCATTTTTTACGGCGTTCCCAAATTAAAAGAAGAGTAACTTCGATGGTCAAGCCGCCCAACCTCAGAAAGGAGTCATATCCAATTGCAATTCGGCGGAGCCACCTGGGTGTATCCACAGGGGACTTGTCGCTCGGCAGAAGTTCGGATGCCCCTTTCATTATTGCTAAGGGAAGACGTAGGTATCAAAATAGGTCGTGATAAAAAGGGCATGAAACCTGAAGGGTATATCGAATCAGGCCTCCAAAAGCGACATACCACATGGCATGACCGAACGGAAAATGAGCATTTTCTCTATGTATTTTCAGAGGCGGAATGACTGCAGGTGCTGGCCGTGCTTCGAAATAATATCTTCTCGATTTATGATGATGCATTCGTTGTCTCACATTTCCGAGGGGGGGCGGGGTGGGGACGAACACCGTTTCTGTCTCTGTTCTTTTGTCGTACGATACTCCGATTTTTTTTTGCATTGAAGACACGACATGTTTGTCCATGTCCATTTCGCGGGGCCTCTCCTTTCGTTGTCGCACCAGAACGACGCGCGGACGATGAAATCAAGGCAAAAACGGAAAGAACAAAGAGTAAATGATGATATCCCATCAAACGGAGCTCCGAAAATAGCTTTGATTTGAAGGCGGCTTCCATGCTCCGAGCACCCGAAGAATCGAAGCGAAGGGGAAGATCTCGGAAGAGGACTCGCCCCCGGGAGGCGATTTTCCTGGGCGGGGCGAGCTTGGTTTCGCGGAGATGTTTTCAGTCCGCGTGAGGAATCCGGAGCATGACGCGGGATCGATACGGTAATGTCCAGCATGAGTTGTCGCGAGCAATGATTTTGCCATGGACGATTTAGCTTCGTTCCGAGCCCACGTCCTGCTTTCCTGCTTTGCCAATACGAATGGCTTGCGTGGAGGGACGCTTTGGGGGTCTCTCCAGTTATGGAATTTGGCCTGCAAACAATTGGGAAATCGACTGGTTCTTTTCTGAGCAATCCTGGTACGGTGTGGACTGGCGAATTGATGTGGTCATGCCGGGGAGGTGGGGGCGGGCCGTGACGAGGATCTTTTGGATCGTTGGGAAGGTGGAATTATTTAGGGTAACCCGGCTACTTCCGTTTTGCATGGCTAGGATCCTAGGGGAATAAATGTTTGGATTATTACACGATAGGTCCATGAACTGTGGCTTAATGTGCAATGTGGTTCGTGAACTTTTAATTTATTAGATATGATCTTTAAACTTTTGGTACATGTTTAATTTAATCCATGAACTAAATGAACATATTCAACAGTATCATTCCATGAATTCGAGTTAATGGAATTTATTGATCTGCCTTCAAATTTGATAAGTTTGACATGGGCTATCTATGTAGGATATTCAACTCAAATTAGGATATAGTAGTCTTTTTTTTATTTGTTTAATTTGTTCTACTTGGAAAATTGATTATCCATGTTATTTGATGACGTTGATTATTATATATTGATTTGAGTGGAGTATCTTACGTAGATAACCCATATGTAATGTTATTATTTTGTCCACCGTTCAAACTTGTTGTAGTGGAAGTCAAATAAAAAAATTCCGTTTCAACTCAAATTAATGGAATGACAATATTAAACATTTTCATATAGTTTATGGACTAAATTAAACATGTACCAAAGGTTTATGGACCGTATAAAGCAAATTAAAAGCTTAGGGATAACATTGCACGTTGAGCTAAAGTTCGAGAAATATATTGAATAAATTAAAATTTTAGGGACAATACTACAAATCGAGCCAACGTTCAAGGATCATTTATGCCATTTTCCCTAAATGTTATGATAATGAAAGTTAACTAAGGCGTGAATGATAACCATTCTAGTCAGAAATTGATTTTTGGAAAAGAAATAAATTTTTCAATTTCTATTTCTAGATGAGTTTTTAAGCAAAAATATATGTTTGATAACGACACAAAATTTCTACTCTAAAAATAGAAATTCGTTTGATAATGACATACAAATTTTTCCTTTCGAATGGCGGTGACCAGCGGCAGCGAGCGATCGGCAGATGGTGGCGACGGGTGACCAGCGACCAGCGGACGATGGCGGCGGTGATCGGCAGACAGTGGTCGATAGTGACGGATGGATGACCGAAAGTAAGGATGAACGATAAGAGGAATTTTTATATTTCATTGCTGTTTCAGAAATGAGAAATTTTTTATTTTTTATTTTTATTCAAAACCTATTTTTAGAACAAAAATTTATTGCAGAAATAGAAAAATGAATTTTATCAAAACAGATTTCTGTTCTAGAAACAAATCTAGAATAGAAAAATTATTTCTTGAAAGGAACTGAGGTTTGTCATGCACCCAAAAATTTCCAAAGAAAGTTAACTAGAGCTAATATTTGTATGAAAATCCGGTCGTTTCCTTCTTTAAATGATTCTAATCCAAATAGCAGGTGTCTATTTTCATTTCATGACGTCTTGTCTACCATTTTATGATCTAGAACCTTGTGGGGAAGAAAGCTCTGAGTTTTGCTTCTTCCGTCGATCTCCATTTTCACTTTATTGATGGTGTCAAGTGGAGGCTTTAGTTCGAAAAGAGCACAGTTAAGTGTAGCCGTACCGACAGCTACCTCTTAATCTCAGTATACCGAATAACTCTTTCCCTTTCGGTATTGGACAACTCCGGTTTTAGTCCAACTTACATCGGGTCTCAAAACGAGTAGTAGTCATGTCTCATCAAACATTCCGATCACGGGTCTGGAATTTCTGTAGTAATGTCTAGGGCGGTCGCAAACACCGGCAGACCCTTCCTCCTCTTAGCGCTTGTGATAGAAACCGCCGGCCAATGTCAAGACGACAATATTCAGTCATTTGGGCTGCATCAGCAGACAAGGGTTTAGCTACCGAAATCAGGACTCTTATATCCATTGAGCTCAATCATGAAGATACTGCATTGAGTTCAATCTGTGTACTTCTTGCCTGAACCATATTGTCTATTTGAACAGCGAATTCCTTCGGCTTCTATCTAGTTTTAGACACTTCCGCATCTTAGATACAAACATACTAGAGGTACATCTTCGGATTTTGCAAATTAGGTTGAAAGAATGAATACATGTCATGATTTATTAGGTCTATCCTAAAGTTAGGAGTGAACAAAAGCTCTTCAACCGGTCAAACCCAATCGAACCAAAGCTATTTTTTGGCGATTTGGTCTGATTCAAGAACGGTTCGCAAACCAAACCAAACAGTTTCTTGGGATTTGGTTTGATTTCAATCTCACTAAAAGTGAAAGAGATTGGCAATGGGAAAGCAAGAAAGGCATGGAAAGAGGCTTGATATGACGTTAGCTCACTTGATTATACTTGATGTGATTTTATGAAAGTCCATAATTATAATTCAGATTTAACAAAACTTGACATTGAACTTCGTGAAAATCAAAACATGGTTCACATGATTCACGCAAATCTGACTCTGAATTCGAGAGATGATTATGTGTTTTTTTTTCTGGCCAATCAGAAGATGATAATATTGAAATAACCTCTAAAAAAGATAAATAATATTTAGTTGTTGACAATGTGAATTCTGTCTAAATGCTCATAGAAATGTTTAAACATTATTTTTGAATCAATGATTAGTAATGGAAGGGAGCATTTGCCCAAATATGGATACACACAAAACTCCGACATCGGCGAATTATTGTGATCAACATATCAGTATACTTTATCATATGAGAATCGAGACAAGTAGGGTATGCTGGCTCGTGGACTCGAGCATTATGATTTATAAAAGATGCACAAAGTTTTGCATGGTTTTGTCTTGTGTGTAGATTTGATTCTCTTGCAATCAATTTTCAGCATAGGGATACGTACGCAGGGGTTTGGTTATTTGAAGCCTCATGGAGCGCTCCACAAGCCTTACAAAACTGGCCAAGTCCAAGCCTTTGATCTACGGGAGTGGCCTCTCAAATCATAACAGTTGGCACGCAGTTGGTGAAATCCGGAATGGCAACAACTTCTGCAACTGGGAAATCCCATATATCTTTAGAGTCAATTATTTTTCATGTTACCTTTTTTTCCTCGAAATCCACGATTAGGAGACTTCATGGGGGTCCGAGCCTATGGTCCCTATAGGGCATAGTATCTCCTAGGTTTTCCCCATATGATTGAAAAGCAAGAAAATCACAACCGTCCATATTGGAACCTATCGAACGGCCGGAACGCGTCGCATTTTAATCCGATAGCGATAGATCGTGAGATTACGGAGTATGATTGCCCCCGCTTCGTGACCCACTTGAGGGATTGGGCATGATTTTTGGAATGCTGATTTTTGCCTCTCCTTTCGATAAAGGAGCGTTAGGGACTCACGTATCATATGATTCATATGGGTTGCCACACGGTTTTGGGCCTACCGTGTTGGTGCTGATTGCATTGGATCTTAGGTGGGCCATGATTACGCCTGATGCCCATGATTTTGTGGCCTCCTCACCGCTCTCTCGGGCCAAGCGCATGCTGCATGCCATTCGATCAAGTGGGTCTCATTTGTCCAACTCGACCTTTGAGAGTAAGGACGAGCACAGTTCGATTCGGTTCGTGTTGGACTTAAGATGGAATGGAATCAAAATAATGTCGTTCGGTGGAAGATGAACTAGACTACAAGAGCGTTTGGATCAACTCAAAGTGAATCAGGTTTCTTTTTTAGGAGATGGTACTTTTCTAATTTTTCGAAATTTTTTAATTTTAGAGTATTGATACCTATCATTGAACCGTAAGAACACGTACTTCAAACAGGTGCTGAGACAGATGGAATAATAGTGAAAGTTAAAAGAAAAAGTTGAGAAGAATTTAAATCAAGTCTCACTGATGACATTTTAATTGATCCGAAGGTTCTTCACCAATCATCTTAAATATTGAAGGATGAAAAATGAATAAGGAAGATTAAACAAGCTTTTGGAGGAAGTTGACCAAAGTTAGTAATGTTTTAAGGTAAAAAATAAAACAATAATGTATTTTAAGGGCAAAACATTTATAGTCACAACATGCACGAGACTTTGTACATAGTAATTGATCCGATGTAAATATCAATTGTGAGATCTAAAGTGCACTGAGTTTGATACATCGTTGCTCCCAAAAAAGTGTTAACATTTCAAAATTGGTTAAATTAACTAAAAATCTTAAAACTTGTTGCCAAAATGTAATTGAATCATAAAATTTTCAAAAAGTATAAGTAAGTCTTAAAACTTGTCAAATTGATATAGTCAAATCCTTCCGCTAACATTGTCAACATGTTTAACGGAATATGCTAAAATAGTATATTTAAATTAATTTCTCTCTCCTTCTTGGCTTTTTTTATTATTTTATTTTAAAAACTAAAAAAAAGCTAAAATTTTATTTAAAACAACAAATTGAAAAACAAAAAGGAAAGGGCAAGGTAGGGTAGGGCCATGCCAATAAGGCAACACCGCTGCCCATCGTCGAAGGTGCTGAAGGAGGTCGCCAATCCTTGCTAGCTTTGGGCAAAGTCTTGTCAGCCTTGCCCCAGTCTAGGGTCGGTGACCTTTGCTAGGCCGAGGCGAGGGCGCCCAAATCTAGAAGATGTTGACCTTGGCCTGAGGCCGACAACCATTGCTTGCCCTAGGTGAGGCCTTGCCGACCCTTGGAGATAGCCAGTGAAGCCTCGATCTAGGCACCCACCCAAATCTAGGACCCAACCCTAGGTGTGAGTCGGCGACACTTGCTAAGGCTAGGTGAGTGCTAGCGTCTCCCAAATTTGGGCATCCTAGCCCGAGGCTAAGGAGGGTCGCCAGCCTCTTCGGCGATCAGTGGCTACAGTTGTGGTGTCCTTAGCAAGGCCCTACCTTGCCTTTCTCTTTTTCTTTTTCACTTTTGTTTTTTAAATACAATTTTAGCTTTATTAGTTTCTTAATAGAAGAAAACAATAAATAAATAAAAAGCCACATATGAGAGATAAATTAATTTAATAATGTTATGTCGGTATTTTCCGTTAAGTAAATTAACAGTGTTAACAGAAAAACTTGATTACACCAATATGACAATTTTTAGGACTTGATTACATTTGCATTTCGTGACAAGTTTTAGAGCTTCCATTGCTAATATCCCTTTCAAAAAATGACAATTAATATATATCTATTACAAAAAGCCTGAGATCCATATTGGCCCAATCATAGGCCCAAATTATGATGAAAAAGCCCATGCATCTCATGTTTGAACCCCGTTTAAACCGCCCCTCTTCTAATATCTATATCATGGGAAATATCACGTGATGTACCAATTTCACATGATATAAGTCGAAGTGTCGAGATTTATGAATACAAGAACATTCAATCGGATTCATGGCTGTCACAAGCATGATCTCTCCCACATGAGATGCCAGACAGCTCAGGGTGATCGAATTCCACCATGTCTCAATTAAGCTTAGGATTCAGTACAAAATCACGATCCTCAAGTGAGAGCAAATGGCCTTCTGTATGACAGATCACGACTTTTGAGATGTCAAATTTGAATAGCTCATGATATCATGTTGAATTGTAGGATCCAAATCTTTGTTTTTCCCTTCCTTTCTGACCTTCAAGAGAGTACTGAAGCACACACGGGTGCACTGGCCGGTAAAAAACTAGAACGAGGCGAGGTCGTGGAACTGCTGATGCGAAGAGTCGAGCCCTCCACTTCGTGATCGCGGTGAACACTCTCTCGTACTATGAATTGAGCCGCTTCCCAATTTATCAATCAGTTCCAAAGTCTAGTTCAAGGAATACTGTATTTTGTCCATAGCAGAAGCGTCATCAAAATACTTCAGTAGACGAACAGATTTTGGTCGGCTTATTTTACAGAAGCTCACCATAGGTAGGGAATTCCTACGGCTTTCGTCTTCGTTATAACGATCTCACTGAATGGACTAATCATTTCGTTTCAGAAAATTTCAGTAAATTCGCCGGCCATTGGAGCCCATCCCTCATATATCAGAACCTTCACTGAGATGAATCAAATATGAGCGGATGCATCTTAACTTTCGCTGTCCTGCCAATATGCCATCATTTCATTCTTGAATATCAGCGACTGATATTAACTCGGGGGTTTGAACTTGCCATTTGTACACGGTTTATCATTTTTGAATGAAAACAATGCACTATCCAGAAAGACTTTTGAAAAGCTTTGAGCACAAAATCATGAAGAATTACAAGTACCAAAACGTCAGACCTTATTGTGAAACAGTATAGAGTATGGACTAGAGAACAAGACAATTTCCTTTGGGATGCACCAGATTCATGGTGCTTTGTTTTCCGACTCCGCTTACGTGCTGCTGTGCTCGTCGTTGACGTATTTCTTCCAGAACCAATGGTTCTGCCAGAGCAGGTACACCTCCTCTATTGGGACTTGCTTCGTCTCCGGCAAGAGGAAGAAGATGAAGCTGCTCATTATCAAGATCAACCCCGCAAACAGCAAGAAGATCCCGTACTTTAGGTGGCACAGGGAGACGAGGAAGCACTGGGCGATCAGCGCGGTGAAGAGAGGTTAACAGACACGACCATGCTCTGGCCTGCCGACCTGGTCTCGAGGGGAAAGATCTCGCTCGGCACGAGCCACCCCAGCGGCCCCCAGGACCTCCCATAGGCCAGCACGAAAAGGCAGATGATGACCACGAGGAATACTCCAATCCCCTTGGGCAGCTCCACTCCTTGCCCGAATTTCAGCGCCAAGGTTATGGCCACGGCAACCTGACAGGGGAAAATGTCTCCGATTAATCTATCAGAATTAACAAAGCACGAGCCAGAAAAATCTATCGCCTTTTTTGAGCCGTTCAACAGTTGCTACGAAATGCTCACTCACCAAGTAACATATCATTTCGGTGCCAGCTTCTAGGAAGAAAGCCCTCCTGCCGAACTTATCGACGAAGGCCATCGAGATCAGTGTGGCAATGACCAATGCCGAGCTGGTCAGAGCGGACGAGTACAGAGAAGCCCCCGCGCCAAAGCCCAGGCTTTGGAAGATCACGGGAGCATAGAAGAGGATGGAGTTCATGCCGGTGAGCTGCTGGAAGGCCGGGATACCCAGGGCCCCAATCACCAACTGGGGCCGATTCTTGCGCCGCAGGAGGTTCCTGAATGGATCCTTGATGGTCCGGGCGGCCTCGCTGGCCTCAATGAGGTCCTCAAACTCTGCATCCACATTCTTGGTGCCCCGCACTTTCTCCAACACCTTCCTCCCCTCGTCCATCCGGCCTTGCTCGACGAGGCTGTTTGGAGTCTCCGGGAGGAACAGGCCGCCGACAAACATGAGCACCGCAGGGACCACCGCAAGGCCGAGAGACAGTCTCCAACCCCAAGGGTGAATCTTCTCGGTCCCGTAATTTATCAGGTTCGCAATCAATATCCCCAGGCACGTCGTTAGCTGGAACAACTGGTTCACTGCCCCTCGGATCTTTGCTGGTGCCATTTCCGAGAGATATAGAGGGACCGCCTGCAACAATTGGTATCGAAAAAATGACGTGTGAAGCATTGCAATCTTATAGGACATATGGTTCGAGGACATAGTACAAGTCGAATCTGTCGGACAACGTTACGTTTTCACAAGCACACCAAACTCATTAAGCTCTGTCTCTCAGTTTGCTTACTTGGTTTCCAAATCCAATGCCACAGCCGAGCAATATGCGACCGATGATCAGCATCCATATGTTGACAGCAGCCGCGTTGAGGACCGCTCCCAAGAAGAAACTGATGGATCCCACGATGATACTTGCTCTTCTGCCTTTCCTTCTCGTCACATGCGAGGCTGCGAAGGTCGAGACCAGGCCCGCAAAGTAGAGAGAAGAAGTGAAGAGCGTCAGGATCTGGTTGTCGTACTTGCAGTAATCGGTCTCGTTCAGATGCTCTTGCTTCCTCCGGTACACTTTTGGGAAGAACTCCTTCAGGAAATCGTCCATGGAGGTCACTCCACCTGAAACGAATGCACGTATCAAGATCATTGGTCGTCGTTTTTTAAACAACTCAGGTTGAAGAAGGGAGATTTTCTTCTTCCCAGCACAGCCATTGGCATCTGCTAATTTTCAAGACAGCCCGTTTCTGGGTAAATTCAAAGGGCGACTCTCTTCCTAAATTTTATATTGTTTCGGACCAGAGGAATCGAGAATGATGAAATGCATACGTCAAGGAATCCAGATTAACACCAAACCCACGACCGAGGACAGCATTGGCTGACATGAACGCCCAGTAAAATCATTACTCTCAGAAATCTCTCCGCTTCCCCGCATATTCGCTCCCACTTCCCGGACAAAAAGCGACCCTTTTTGCATCAACCCTTCAATCAAGATTCCGCATTTATCCTCCACAAACACCGAAAAAAATGCTTTCTTTCCCCAGGTAAAGCTTCTCAATTCCCGAAACGCCGCAGCAGACGTATTCAAAATCCAAGCAGAAGGCCGAAATAAGAGGAGACAAAGAGGAAAAAGACTCACCCGAAACGCCCAGATCGTACCCAAAAAGCGATCCGCCGAGGGCCGCAATAATGCAGGCGAATACGAAATACCCAGTGATCCGGTACTCGTAAAGATGCGCCCTTTTCAGCTGCCCGGCTTCCACAAATCCTCCGCCCGCCATTCCAGCTCCCTGTCTCTCTTCCTCGTTCCCTCTCTCTCGATTACCACACGTGACTGCTCTTTATCTGGGCAGGTCCCTCGGTCTCCCCCTACATCCGCTGAGGAGTTGCAGGAAGACAGTGGGAGTTGCACAGGAATCGATAAGCCTCCACGGGGTCAACGAGGTGATGACATACGCTCCGGGAAATCCAAATTTATAATCGGAACAGGACAAGATAACGAGAGAAAAATCGAAAGAGAGAGAGGACAAAAGGCCAAAGCAGTACGCAAGGCAAGCCAATCCAGCCGATAAACATGTTTGAAAAGTCGGATATGACGTGTATAAAAATCACTCTCCGCTTGCTTTCTTGAGAAAGAAAGAAAAAAATTATTTGCAATTCATTTAACTTGTGCTGTTTAAATATTATTCTTATCCGATTAGTCCAGCCTGTTATTATCTTTACTTTCTAAGGTAAGATTCTAAATACAGATATATGTTTCAATCGAGAAAAGGAAGCGAAAAGAACGGTTGAATGGAGAAATGGCCAATGAGATAATTCCCTTACAGGTCAAATCTTGGAAGGAAATACGTGGGATCGGGTTGGAGATCTCATCTCATTTCTTTGCTCCTGAGCTTGCGAGCTTATCGCTTCCTCAGATTATGGTACTTCAAATCTAGGCCACATAAGAAAAAAAATGATGGCGATGATGGTAATCGCGACGATAAAAACCCGCATTCAAAATTACAATGGTAATAGCATGAGACACGCAGCTCGCCTGAATTCATTTAATCCAAATCTTGATAATGAATATCGTCTTTTTTTTTTTTCTGTTTATTTCGTTCAATTAAATATGTTACAACGACTTCACCAGTCGCTTTGGAGTGACTCTGTGCGCTGCTCCTAAATTAATCATCGAGTTATGGAGTTTTTAAACATAGTGTGTTATGATTGGGTTGTGTCTCGAGGGCATCTACATCTTCTTATTTTTTCTTTTTTATTGAATCATGGTCAACGTCGTTTTCTGTATAATTTCTTCAAGATGTTTATTTATATTGATCTGACATATGGTGGTTTGACCGGCACCTCAATCATCGGCGTTGAACGTTAGATTATTAGATTGGAAAAATCAAAAGCGGGGACCGCCGGGGGTTTTCTGAAAGCCACTTGGGCTTTGTAGTCTTCCGATATAGCAAGAAAAAAGAATCTATTATCACCGTTATCAATCGAACATCAGGTTGAGAGGGAGTTTGCGTTAGGGTGGGCATGATTTTAGGATAGAACCAGAAATCCGAGAAATGTTTTAGAACATGTAAGGTAGGTAGGTTATAGATTCCAAAAATTGAAAAACTTATTCCTGATGGGTAGGTTCCACCTATAACAAGTTTTTATTTTTCTTGTTTGATATTTTCGTGGGATCCTGTAGCATTCAATTGCATCAATAATGAGTGCATAATCTGAAATGATTTATCCAACTTTTTATTTCCGGCGATATCCATGATTAAGACTTTTATTTTATTAATATTTCATAATTTTCGTGTATTTAAATATGAGTTGTGATCAATAGATTATAGCAAATGGTAGTCATTAGAAGTGATAATTCACTATAATTGTTCAATTAAGAATATATGTGAAACTTGATAGACCTTAGAATTGACTCTAAAGCTTTGTGACGAGGTAGGATCCAGTAGAAAATTAGAGAACCTCTTATGACTAGGTTGTAGTTCCAGGTTAAACCTGGATGGAAGTTGGAACCCTCACTTCTAGTTTGGGTTGGAGAAGAGAGTAAAAAGAAGGGAATATTTTAATTTTTTTTTTCAAAATAAGGTTTGTAATGGATATTGTCTAATATAAAACCCTAAAGTGGCCAACTTAATCTCTAAGGCCTCTTGCTCAGTGGCTGGCCAAATCTTTGCCAAGCAGAAACACATTCTGACGTGCATAGATGGTCAATGGAAGCGAAGAGATAACTTCACTGGTCACCATGGGTTAAATGGATTCTTTTGGGGCGACCGTGTGCAATGCTTCTAAATTAATCATCAAATTATAAAGTTTTTAAACATATAGTGTTATGATTGGGTTGCCTGACAAAGACATGGTAGTCTCGAGGGCACCTAAATCTTTTTTTTTTTTTCTATGTGAAAACTTCTATAAGAGTTATGTTTATAATAATAAATCATGGTGAACATCTTTCTCTGTGTAATTTATTTAGAATGCTTGTTTACATTTAACTAACATATAGGGGTTTGACCGGCACCTCGATCATGGGTGTTGAACATTAGATTATTAGATTAGAAAAATCAAAAGGGAGGACCACTGGGGTTTTCTGAAATCCACTGATCTTGGTAATCTTCCTTGACTTAATGATAAATTCTTATGACAGATGTAGTAAGAAAAAAGAATTTATTGTTGCCCTTATTAGTCAAACATGAGTTCGAGAGGGAGTTTGCGCTGAGGGTGTGCATGATTTTAGGGTAGAACCAATAATCCGATAAATGTTTTAGAATATGTAAGGTAGTTATATCCTAAATTCCACGAATTGGAAAACTTGTTCTGATGGATAGGTTTCACTTATAACCATTGTTTTATATTTTTGTGGGATCTTGCAGCATTTGATGATGTGCAGTAATGAATACATAATTTGAAACCACTTGTCTAACATTCAATTTCTAGCGATATCCATGATTAAGACTTTTCTTTTATTAATATTTCCTAATTTTTGTGTGTCTAAATATAAGTTATGATCAGTAAATTTAGCAAATGGTGATCATTAGAAGCGATAAACTAACCTTGAAACTTGTAACTGGATAGGATTAAGGTTATTAGGTATGTAAAGTATGTATCATATTCCAAATATTAGAGAACCTATTTCGACGGGTAAGTTATAGATACGAGGTTTCAAGTTAAACCTGGATGGAACTTGGAACCGCTCACTTCTAATTTAATTTGGGAAAGAAAGAGAAAAAAAAAAAAGAGAGGGAATATTTCAAATTAGGGTCAAAGTTGGAATTTTTTTTTTTTAAAGAAGGTTGAGAGTGGATATTGTCTAATATAAAACCTTAAAGTGGCCAACTTAATCTCGAAGGCCTCTTGTTCAGTGGCTGGCCAAATCTTTGTCAAGTAGTGAGCTTGTGTTTCTCGCGTGCATAGATGCACAAAAGATGCACGTGATGTGCCTGTGAGATGCATGGGTTCGTTGATTAGCAAAATTTAATCAATTTGGGAAGAGTAAATTGGCAGCTTTTAAGGTTTATTTTGAGACAAGTTAAACTCTAGACCATTTTTTTGAGAAAATGACCTCTCTTTAGCCTTTACTTTGATTTTTTTTTTTTTCCAAATAAGGATGCATTAAATGAAGGCTCGTGCTTTTCCCTTCTATTTTTGACTTCTAACGTCCCTGCCTCCTTAAATTGACCACATTACTCCTTCTGGGTCCCATTATTGATTTAAGATAATATCTTATTTTTCCTTCGTTTTGGTTGGGTTTACTTTTAGTAGAAGACAATTATGCATGCCCCTCTCAAACAATAGGTCAAATGTAGTGTTTACTCTTAATTTAAGATAAATTTTCACATTTTTATTCCTTCCTTTCAGTTTCTTCTTCTTATTTTTTTCTTTCTTATTTTTTTTTCTGTTTTTTCCCATTTGGGACGAAATTGGCTTACCACTTTCCCAAAAATATAGTTTATTTGCAGATAACCAATTGACTATTTTATAAATGAGCTGTACATTTTTATTTTTATTTTTATTATTTTGTACTAACAAACCATTATTCCAAAATAATCTAAGCACAAATAAGAGAAAAAAAATAATCATCTACAGATTTTAATGAATGCATTTGATATAATTATAAGTTCATATTTGTCACTACATTATACTATGTATATTGTAATTGCATAACTTTCAATTATTCGATGTACGATTTTCTAAAACATATCATAAAAATTTTTTAAAATATGACAAAGTTAAGTATATTAAAAATTCTAAACATCCATTATTATCATGCAAACTCAAAAGAAAATGCTCCCTAAGGCATTATTATGCGGAATGTTATCTTTGCTTTCATTACAAAGAAAAGAAAAGAAAAGAAAAGAAAAGAAAAGAATATTATGTTTTCCTTGAAACATGGAATAATAGGTTGTTGATAAGAAAAGGGAAAAAATAAAGGTTAGTAATATTCTTAAATAAAGAGTGGGACCATAAAAGATAACGTGGCCAATCCAAGATAATAAGAGAGGCGTCAAAAGAAAAAAAAAAGGTGACATAAGCGCGAGCCAAAATTAATTAACCATAAAAAGAGGGCATTAAATTAATTAATCCATTTTAAATAATTTATGTAATTAATTTCTTATTATCTACTTTAGAGGAGAATACATGTCTTCGATCCTCACCCTTGCGTGAGATTTTGATGCTATTGTTTTCGTGGGTATCGCTGAGCCTTTCATGCTATTTTTTTGTCTCTCAAGATGGACGGATTTAGACAAGGGAGTTAGTTAGTTCATTTGATTTAGATTGTCTACGATGATATCGGTACAAGAATATCGTGAGGTTTTTGCCCGATTCACAAGCTTGGTGAGGTTCTTCAAGCACGATATATTATTAAATCACGCCGGTTAATTTTTCATGAGCCAAGTCAAGCTATAGCTTAGGCAAATATATCAATCGAGTATGGTTTAGAGGGGAAAGGAGAGTCCGTACGTAAATTTATCGAATTGATTCTTCTGCGGGCATGGCTTGTGATTGAAAATTAAAATGGCTGATGATGCATCAAGACATTATATAATTTAGGCTCTGTTTGTTTTGCTAGAAAATAAATATATTTGAAAAAATTTATTAAAAAATTATTACTTATATCACTTTGAAAAGCGAATGAACAAAAAATTCTTTCATCTACAGAAATGTTAAGACATAGATTATCGTCAATAATAAATATATTTTTCATTGGCTAATTATTTTAAGTGATACAAATGATCATTTAAAAAAAAAATAAAACTTTCAATTTATTCATTTCTCGTGAAAAAAATAAAGTCTTTAAGCCAGTTAATTGTGAAAGTCTCAAAATACGTGACAAAATTTTTTTTTTTTTTTGGAGAAAGAAGGTAAAAAAATTCATGTAAAGGGAAACACTTAATTAAAGGCCGAGCCTATAAAAACTTATTTAACAGCGAAATCATTTTAAATTTCTACTCGAGACCCGAAGAATCCGAGCTTGAATCCGGATATTGGATTGCCCATGGGCCATGGGCCGAGCCCGACCCAGAAAGGTTGGTGGTCTGGTGCCTCTTCTAATTTTCACGGTCAAATTATTCTACCCTGCACGTAAATGAATGATTTATTAAGAAAACATGAAAATTTTATATATCTAGAAAATTAGGGACGATATTTAAATTAAAATAGGTACTTGTATTCATAGATAGATTGATAATGTTCATATATATCATTATTAAAACACTCAAGCCTGAATAATGGAAATATCGACCTAATAAAACTTTGAATGAGGTCTTACTTTTACTATTATAAACATCATAAGCTAAAGTGTACTTAAATGGAGCCATCTTAATATTTATAAAGACAAAAAATGTAATAAAAAGATAACATATATATATATTTGTTGATTTGGGAAAGGAATTGAAATAAATATGCATTTGTTTTGTTAAAAATAGATGATTTTGAAAAATATTTTCCTAAAAGTGATTGTTTGTATTGTTTGATATAATTGATCAATAAAATTTTTATTATTATTGTTTCATTAGAAAAGAAAATATTTTTCGAAATCACGATCTTTGCGAAACAAACAATCATTATTAATAAAAAAACATTTTTCCAAATCACACATCTTTGTGAAACAAACAAATGGAGTTGAAAAATTCTCCAAAATCTGGAAACAGTTATTAACTATGGAAAGTTGTAAATGGTATAATATTATTGCATTTTGCAACAGTCTAAGGAACTCTGGTTATGTAAAACAAGAGTACGTGATAGGAATTAAAAATAATTTCCCAAATGAAAATTCTCAAAACAAACTTTAATTTATGTACAACAAGATTTTTGGCAAATGCCTTTTACCAGGGACGAGCGCGAGTCGTCTTCTCCACCGATAAACCCTAAACCCCTCGCCGGCGAACGTCGGAAACTCCAAATCCCTCTCCGTCGCTTCTTCTCCTTCTTCTAGCCGCCGCGCCGCCGACTGCCCTGCTCATCAGGTACGCATTCTCGCCGTCCGTCCTCTCTCCAGTTCCGCACCGTCAATGGCGCTCGTCGTGTTCGCTGAACGGCGTTGATGCCTTGTGCAGATCGATGGGTGCCCCGGCGCTTGATAAGAAGAAGAAGGGCGCGAGTGCGGCGAAGCCCCGCCTAAAAAGAAGCTGAAGAACGATTTGTTTGCCGAGAAGCGGTCGAAGAAAGACGACGTCCTCGAAGAATCGGACGATCAGAGCGAAGACGTCGAAGAGCACGAGGAAGACGGAACTGGCGATTCTGGTTCCGAAGTATCCTCCGATGGAGATGATCCGCTGGCCGATGATTTTCTCCAAGGAAGTGGAGATGAAGGTCCGTTAATGTGTTTACAGATGGGATATTTTTCTCTCGAGTGTTTCCAATCGCGTGCTGCTAAAAGCACTTGCCTTGTCCAGATGAAGCTTCCGGTTTGGATGAGGATTCAGATTCTGGTTCAGATTCTGATTCCGATGAGTCGGATATTGAGCAGAAGTCCAGAGCTATCGATGAAGAAAGGGCTAGGATAGAGGAGGAAGCGGGAGCTGAAATGCAGCTTAACATCAGAGAGGAACCTGATGAGTTCAGATTGCCAACTAAGGAGGTACTTCTCAATTCTCTCTATGCGACTCCCGTGCGAAATTCGTGAGGTGCTATTGGCATTGCCGCTGTGCCTGATCTATGTTATGTTTTTGATATGGTGGTGACATTTCTTCTGCAGGAATGTGTTAGTCAACTTATTATTGTTGTCTAATTCCTCCTCTCCGCGAATTCTTGTAATTTAGGAACTTGAGGAAGAGGCTCTTAGGCCACCCGATCTTCCGAATATGCAGAGGAGGATAAGAGAAAGTCAGTAATGCGCTCATTATATATATTTTCATACTTTTTTCTTATTATCAATCTTTTTAAGTCTTGTTCATGAAAATTTTCTGTCAGTTGTTTGAGCGTTGTCGAATTTTAAGGTGCTGAAGCAAGAGGGAACGGCGAGGAAGGACTATGTCGAGCAACTTAAAAAGGATCTAGCTTCCTATTATGGTTACAATGACTTCCTTATTGGGGCTTTGATGGAGGTGATTGAACTGCTTTATCAATACAAGCAATGGAGTCATGAATGATATTTCTATGTTAATACCATTTCCTACTCCTATCTGGTTTTTTCAGTTTTACATCTCGGTACTCCTTTTCTTTGTATACAGAAAAAAACTACTTTGTGCTCTAAGTGTTCTGTGCTTTGATTTCTGTTACTCTGCAGATGTTCCCGCCAGTTGAGCTTATGGAACTTATTGAAGCATTTGAGAAACCTCGGCCTATATGTCTACGTACAAATACTTTAAAGGTAAAACAAAAGAAGTACATTGCTTGTTTGATGTAATCAAGATAGTCTTCCTCCTTTTTTTGGTCTTCCTGCTGTTAGAAAATGCAATTTCTTTTTCTTGAGTGTACTTGCTAGATGATATTTCTCTTCTTATTATCTGCATTCTAATGAAAAAGTTGTTAGCATTTCTTGTAGACAAGGAGACGGGATCTGGCTGATGTTTTAATTAACAGAGGAGTAAACTTGGATCCATTAAGCAAGTGGTCGAAGGTAAACCATCACCTAGTCATCAAGATCTTTTGTGTGTGTGTGTGTGTGTGTACCTCTCATCACATGTCATTATCATTTTTTGACTGTATTTTCTGATGGATTCTCAGGTTGGTTTAGTTGTTTATGATTCACAAGTGCCTATTGGTGCAACTCCTGAATATATGGCGGGATTCTACATGGTAGATCATTTCCTAGTTTTTGCATTTGAGGTTTTCTCTGGCATTATCTTTTGTGATGCAATAAGGACCTTTTTAAATTTTGCAGCTGCAAAGTGCAAGTTCGTTTTTGCCTGTGATGGCACTTGCTCCACAAGAAAAAGAACGAATTGTTGACATGGCGTAAGATATTCTGAAGTACCTGATATAACTATGTCTAAGCTTCTAGCTTTTCACTTTAGTTTCCACGATGAATTCAATTCTCATTGCTCTTTAAGAACCTGAGTCTTGAAGGTTTTGAGAGAATGACTCCATATTGGAGGCATAGCTATGTGCCCTCGTTTGCCTAATTGGTGGAATTTTGAATTGGTGCCACATGTTGGGTCACTTTAGTGTGTCCATGCAGGCAAGATGAGGCACAGTAGATTGCTTAACTGATTGCAGTACAATTATATCGTTATTTCTTTCTTTTGTCCATGGTTAATAACCCTCCTTGCCTTGCAAGTCAATCTTGTTTACATGTGTTAATATTTGAGTACAATCTTCACATGATGCAGAGCTGCACCTGGAGGTAAAACAACATATATTGCAGCTCTAATGAAAAATAGTGGTAAGTTTTGGCTTCTGTTTTAATTCAATCAATGTGAATAGACATGTGCTGGACATGAATGTTTTATGCGCTTCACATTGATCACACATTCTTTGGCAACATACATTTATCTTGTGACAAACTGTACATTACATGGTGAAGTTCTGATTTGGTGCTTTCTAGCGTGTGCTATTGTAAGAAACTCCACATGGGTGCACCCAAAATCCTATTTGTTGGTTGTTTATGGGATATCAAATCAAAAAGTCAGCTAAATTACTCTGTATTCTTTATTTAAAGATTGATCCAAAAGTAGCAGTCCTGCTGTGTGAACTGCAAGATTATATAGCTTATTACAAATGAATGGGGCTTCTTTTGTGAGGACCTGGGACGTAGGAAAATCTGATTGGATAAGAATTAGATCTAGAGACACTTTTCTGGACTAGGAAGAGTACCCACATGAAAGGTGTGGATGAATTTGATGTAAGTTTGTAGACATGCTTTCACTGTAAAGATTGGGAAAATCTGATTTAAAAAGAAAGCAAGAAAAGATTGGGAAAGAAATTTTGGAAGAAAAGGTTAAAGTCTAGGCATCACACCGAAAGCTTCCTGAGCTTTTCTTAAGGTTCACGCTAGAGAAGAATTGTATCTTGCTGTTCAATACCAATCAATTGCTATAATTAGACTTAATATACTAATCAATGAATATTGGAAACTCTTAGATAGGAAACATGATATGCTAATTCAAATAAAGTTGGAAAAAATTATATTCAAAACTGAATAAGAAATACGTCTTTCAACTCTTATAGAAAGATTCCTAATTTAATTAGGAAAATAAGCTAATTGTTATTTAAGCAGTTGATTTTCATCTAGCATGTCCTTTGTAATCCTCAAAGGTTGTTGTCACAATCCTCCATCCTCTTGCTTCCAGGTTCACTTTTTGTTCTTTTTCCAATTATCCCTGCAATAGAGTCTTTAATGCCTCTTTAGGGTGCGTGACCTCCTTAGCAATATCCATGAAACTCCTTAGAAATAGTTATGATTGGATATTTGGTTCTCTAGGAAACAAAGCTGGTATGTCCTCCATTGGCATTGGTGATTAGTTGACTTGATCTTCCATATTTTGGTAAATTTGGAGTATGTATACTTTCACATTCTGTGTTGTCTTGGTGGTAAGAAAATATGGCTTTTTTAGGTGAGTGATGATAGTGGAAGCCTAAATTTTTTCTTTTTCAGGGGATGAAAAAACTATTGGTCCCATAAGCATGCTCTATTTTGTGAATCTGACAGCATTTATTGGCACCATTTTACTAGGTGTGGTTTTTGCAAATGAGATGAAGGCACCAAGGCTGAAGTCTCTCACTGCTAATTTGCATCGGATGGGTGTGACGAATACAATAGTATCCAATTATGATGGGAAGGAGGTCAGTTCTTACTGGCCTCTTTACAATATATTTTTATGGATATGGACTTTCAGAGCCTTGAGATTATGAAGCTTTAGAGCCGTGTTTTGGATGAGGACATGTTTCTTTCTTCTGTATATAAGGAAAGAATCTGGTTACGAATTACTTTGTATGGCTTTTTCCTGCAACTTATTTTAACTAAATAATCTTTTATTGATCCTCAGATGACTCTTTGCTGCTATAGATGACTTTCTGTCAAAGTAAAAAATTGCTGGTCCCCATTATTATAAAGGTGGACCAGATCTACAATTCAAATGTACATTGCAATGCGATATTGATTTTGCTAATGGATGCACGATTGAGAACCCATAGATTTCTGCTGAATGGATTATTAGCATTGATCATTGATTCAGTATAATTTACAATCAATCAAGTCTCAAATGGCTTCTCATGTCATTTTTGTGCGTCTTCTTTTGCAGCTACCTAAAATTATAGGTGTAAATTCAGTTGATAGAGTATTGTTAGATGCACCTTGCAGTGGGACTGGGGTAAGAAATCATACTTAGATTGCACCTCTTCTGTACACTTCATTGGCCATCACGGCTCTGTGAAGCTAATGTGTTATTTAACACTTTGAAGGTTATATCGAAAGATGAATCTGTCAAAACCTCTAAAAGCCTTGAAGATATACAAAAGTGTGCATTTCTCCAGAAGGTATGACTTCTTCTGGGCATATCTAATTGATGTTTGAGTTGATTTACATTTCGATTAGGACCTCCAAATATTTCACGAGTCAAAGTTGATCACAAAATGTGTACATCTGATTGTTTGTAGAACTTCATGAGATAGCAGTAAAAATACCTGAAAACTTGCAACAAGCATGTCTTCTTTGTCCTAGATCAATATTTCTTGAAACACCCACCCCCCAAAAAAAAAAAAAAAAAAAAAACAAAATATCAATAGTAAGCTTTATGGTTTATGAGTTCCTCACCTACCCAAATTATCACTTATTAAGTTTTATGCAGTTTTACTGGTTAAAGCTTCTTTCATGTGATTAATCTACTCATGTGCAGCAATTGTTACTTGCGGCAATTGACATGGTGGATGCCAATTCAAAATCTGGCGGTTATATAGTATACTCCACATGCTCTATCATGATTCCAGAGGTATTATTCTTAGATATATTCATGTTATTTTGCCTTCTTTTGGATGTTATATAGCTTCTATTTTGCAGAATGAAGCAGTAATTGACTATGCTTTGAGGAGAAGGGATGTTAAACTTGTACCTTGTGGATTGGACTTTGGGCGTCCTGGGTATGCTTTTGTGCTCTTGGTTGCAACCGATTCACTAAACAGAATCATTCATTATGCTCGCACTTGCAGGTTTATCCGGTTTAGGGAGCATCGATTTCACCCTTCTCTGGAGAAGACAAGGCGTTTCTACCCTCATGTTCATAATATGGACGGATTTTTTGTGGCAAAGGTATGTGTTTCTACATTTCTTGTGGTTATCTTTGTTGAAACGTCATTTGATTAGCATTACTCAATTAGGATCTTGATAGGATGAGTAGATTGTTTGGTGTTCGGATTATTTGACTGAAAGTTGGTCCACGTATAAGATGCTCTGTCATTTTGTATAATATCATGAGTTATTTGTGTGTACCTCTCCTGTAACTGAACAGTACAATGTGGTTTTGTATTCTTCGTCTCTCTTCATGACAGCTGAAGAAAATGAGCAATTCAAAGCCAACTTCAGTACCTACTGAACCATCAGAATCAGTGGAACAAGTTTCAGGGCCTGAGGAAGATAGCAGCAAAAAGGATACAGTTGAGGAACCTCAGAATCAGACAGAAGCTGCTGAAAATAATGTTGTTGTGGAGAATGGTGATGTGAAAAATAAGAAAAGAAAATCACCATCCAACTCTAAGAAGATTAAAGGGAAATGGCCTTCCAGAGATGAAATGTCCGGAGCAAGGTCTCTGTTTTTGTATGTTTGTATTCTTTTATTGCAGAGGAGCTGGCCTTTACATCTGCCATCAGCTTGTCTGTCATGTTTTCTCCACTGAACTCTCATAGACAGAGATGACTAGATTTAGTGATTCACTTGTAGTCAATTTTAATCATGAATTTCTTGCTCATGTCAAGTCATCCGTAGACTCATATTGCTTGCTTTGGTCTCATGCAGAGAGAAAAGAACTAAAAGGAAATTCCCATCCCGAGTGGAAATATCTAAAATGAGGTAAAAACAGTCTCGAGCCTTTCTCTATTCAAATTTATTCATGTGGAGAAGTCGAATTTTGCATATGCTATGAGCTTGATTTTGAAGTTTATAACCCACAGAATACATAGACAGTCATGATTGAATATAACAAAATTTTTGTGGTCTGTTGATCTTGATTGATCGTGTATATTCTCTTGTTTATGCCAAGTCATCTACTACATAATTATATTGTGTGCTTCGGTTTGCTGAAGGGAGGAGAAGAGAGAGGCATCGAGGAAAAATAATGCTGCAAACAAGAAAAGAGGAAAGTAGGAGTATAAGCAGTTGGTAGAGGTGAAGCACTCGTTTAAACCAGCTGATTTGCTACTTGTAGTGCAGCAGTCCAACTTGGTTTGGGAGCAGAGGAAGCAAAGCTGGTGGCTTTCTGCCATTTGATTGAAGAACATGCTGAATGAAGCTTACTAAAGAATTTTAATGTATACTACCGATCATTATGGTACAAGGGTCATATTTTGGATTCTGGCGAAGAGTCAGAGTTGAAATGACTGCTTTTTTGGGCTGTTGATGTCCCCCAAAGTTTTGTTTGCTTTGTAGCGTTCATGTAATTAAAGATCAGCTGTCACACAATTCTATTGATAAAGTTTGGATGACCAGTGCATAATATTGCTCTGAAAATTTTGGGTCTGTTCACAGCTAGGACCTTCTCATTTTCCTCTTTAAAATTGATGAGTAAAGGTTCATGTTTTAGATGTCTTGTCGTGCTTAGCTTATTTTCAATAAATTGAAAATTATGAACTTGCTGAACGCAATTAACGCTGACTAGATAAGAGCTCTTTAGTTTCTTAATAAAGCAATCTATACATTAGTGTTGACGAATGTCGGTCGACGGGAATATGGAAGATTGAGGTAGATTGATCTCCTATTTTCAAGAATCTAAAAGAAGATGAAGAATCACTCTCGATTGAACCTACTAATTCATCTTTCTTGTGGTTATAGTTCAAGGAGATGCTACATCCTTACTCTCGGAGATAGCACCAACTGATGGCATGCTTATTAAATCACTTATATAACATATGTGAGGATTATAGAACCAAACAATTTGATGCCTGTTGAGAGTGCGAGATAAATCACATCAAATGCGAGAGGAAGTAACATAGGTTTTTTTTTTTTTTTTTTTTTTTTTTTCAGGTAAGTAGAGAGTTTCTTTCCTTTCATTAAGACAAAAATGAAGAACACACAAAAAAGAGTTTCTTTCGTTTTTCTTTCAAAGTGATGTACACAAGAAAGATGGCACCCTCTCTCTCTTATTGCAAATTATTGCGCAAACTTGACTCTACATAAACCGATTTCATATGTGTCTCTTTTGGTCGTTAGTTATAATTTATAATTATAATAGGTTCATGAATTCGAGTTCAGAAATGTTTCTTCACTCTCACAAAAGAAAAGGTAGAATTCATTTTCAAGAACCTATAGTCCCTCAAGAATGGCAAGAGCCGAGCAAAAGGAGACCTTTATCATGCAAAATACGAGTGCCTCATACATATGCATTGGCTTAATATGGCAGTCTATAGATACGAAGTTGAAAACACGGTTCCAAAAATTACAAAGAATATTTTAATTGACTCATAACTTATTAGTTTAAGTTTTTGAGTGAAGATGTGTTCAATTGGTTAGTAGTTTCTCTTATTTAAAATCATTTCCATCTGTCCTTCGTACCTTAAACAGCCGGAAGAAAAATTTCCCTTTTGGGCTTCCCTTCTTGTTGGCGTTCTGTTCGTCTTGCTGGTTTCTGCCTCAATGTCCATTCTTGGTTAAATTCTAGCATCTGGGTTTTTATGGCATTAGCATTCTTGGCAAAAGGTATGTCTTTATTTGCGATTCTACTTTAATATTACTGTGGTTTAATTTGTTTTATTTTTGCAGTTGGTTGGACTGCATAAAGTGTCATTCTTTTCTTATGCTGTATCACGTATTTCGTCGACCTTCTGCATGCAATGTTGCTTTATCTTTCCTGAAATTTGGAGCTGTGTTTTGTTTGTGATTCTCAGGAACCTGTTTTTTCTTTCCCTGTGTCTCCTCATTGGTGATCCTCTCATTGGGTATGTGCTATTTTGCGATCTTGTTCAATATTCTGTTTTATTATTCCATCGAAGGTGCTAAAATTGTGCACTATTGTTCGATGCATGGTCATTTAATATTTTGTGGCTTCTCTTTTGGTTTGGTTACGTGTCATATTGGGACTTGCTTTGTACAACTTATCTTGTTCTTTGATCGCATTTTCGCTGGACTGGACCATCTGAAAGCATATTCAGTGTAAAACAGTTGTTCAAACGTGGCAAGACTTTGAGTGGCGGTGGGAGTGTTTGATCACCCAAGTCAAGAAGAGTGATTGCCTGCCTCGGAATGAATCTCGGCTCTCAGAGATGGGTTCGTGTGGCTCGATCAATTTACCAAGATTGCCTTTCTGAGCATGGCCTTCAACCCGGGTGCGAGCTCTTTCCTGGAAATGCTTCCTGGAAATGCAGACAGAAGATGAGCTAGAGTCAAAATGCAGGAATGAAAACTACAGAGGCCTTCACCCCTAAAAAGCAACAAAGGACAAGCAAATCAGTGCTACTTGCTCCCAGAACATGACCTGCAAGTGGGCAACAAGTTGGGTTAAAGCGTATCCTTACAGAAAGTGGAAGAAAGCTCGTTGTGGAATTTGTCAAAGAAGAATATTGATTTAGACCCCATGTCAGATAATCCATTAAAGGAGCCACCTTTCTCAGGCCTTACAATAAAAGAAGCTTTTTCCATAGCTGAAATTGAACCCAACTTCAGCGAAATCTGTGATGGTAAAAACTGACTTGTCAAGGCTAGTGGAAGTGCCCGAGCTAGTGCTAAAGCAAATAGCTACTGCGAGCGGAAAAACCAGTACACATGGGGAAATGTCAGCGGCAACGTGAGGGATTACCGCCTTTGTGGCAGCCTAAACGACACTGTCAACAAGCTTTTGTGGGAAGCGATCCGATCTATCTGGCTGGTATTGGGGCCTTAGCCATTTCAGGCTGTTGAAGAGAATGGGTCGTGGAGATACTGAAAGAGTTTATCTTTCAAAGTTGGCAGGAATCAGGTGTTGCTTCGCCAGGAAAGTTCATGACAAAGCATCTTTGGTGAGTTGTAAGAAGCTACCACGGGAACAAACGGAACGAGAGACACCACAGCGTCGGGTCGCGGACGCTCGGCTCGGGCCGAATGGCATGAAGTTGAGTTTAGTGAGTTTTGGGCCAAATTTTGTTGATTTCTGTCAATGGGCTTTGAGCTTGGATTGGTTTGAGGAATCTGAGCGTGTTTAATATGGGGAGTTTGAGCACTCAGCCATTGTCATTGGTGGGCTTAGTCTGGCCTGTTGAGTTTTTGGTTTAATTTCGTTGAGTGGGCTTGAATTTGGTCCTGGTTGTGGCCGAATCAGGCTTAAATTATTGAGCCCATTTCTTTCCCCAGGCTTTTTATCCACGGCCTGATCCGAAGGCCCACATTAGCCCACACTGACCGGGCCCTGGGGCCCAGCCAGAGTCCCAATTTCGGAATAAAAATAATTCCAAAAGATATTTCTAAAAAATAAAAAGTATATCAAAATAGAAAAATTCCCAAAAATTTTATTTTTCTAAAAATTAGGAAAAAGGCTAAAAAATGGTTTTTGGGTAGTTTTCTCTTAAAAATGCATGAAAAATGCTTCAGAAAATCAAACTTTGTAGTTTAAATAAAATTAGGTATCGAGAGGGTATTAACTGATTAATTAATGTAATCAAGTCTTCGATCTTAATTTATTTGGTTACATATTGATAAGTGTTTTTTCTAATATTTTATTTGGATTTCTAATGGACCCATCATAAACCAATTAATGACGACTTTTAAATAAAAACAACTTTTAGATTAAAAACTAGAATTATAAATCACAAATTGGTGGGCTTAGAATAAGCATGGTGGGCTTAGAATAAGTATGGACTAAGACTTAAACTTAGTAAGTCAATAGTGCAACATTGTGAAGGGTAGAGGTCGCAACATCCGCAACAACTTGGCGACTCTGCTGAAGATATTTTTTTTTGTGGACTTAAGCCTTTTTTTTTCCTTGTTTAAATATTCTCCTAACTTGGTTATCTCGCAGGATCACAGAGTAGAAATAAATGCCAGTTTCGTTATAATAATGCTTAATTATAAATTGTTGTACATGCTTGAATGTTTTAAACACTACACTATGTCACGCACAATCATGCTGCCAAACTTAGACCACCACAAGATATTTTAGGATGGTGTTAAGAAAGATACAACCTTAAACATGAGATCATGATGTAGAGATTGCTTTTTTTTTTTTTTTTCTTTCTCAAATTTCTTAAAATAAAGCCCAAATTAAGGGGACCTAACATGAACGTGAGACTGTGACTATCAAATCACCAATTAACATCACTGAACCTTCTTAGTTAGAAGTTAGACCACATGTATCATATGCATGTCTATGTAGTTGCCTTCATTTTTTAGTAAAATAAAATCTTTATCCCTTTTACTATTCAATTTATCCACGTTGACCGCATGGCAATTTAGGCAAGTCAGTTGGTACTAGTTTATATATGATGGGGAGAGTTGATGTCCAGTTCATTCCCACTCTTGACCAAGGATACGTCGAAGCAATGATCGGTCACCTCCTCTCATTACTTCAAATCAATGTCCACTCCGGTGTCATACAGGCAATACCACACTTCTGGTATCTAGAAACATCCACATTTATATTTGGGAAGATTGAACTAACTCCAACTCTAAAGAAGTATAGCATCGCCATCGAGATGCCTCTTAAGAATGAACTCGTTAGGCCATTAATTGGTATTTGTAGGGATTGTCGGATTCCCAAAAATCAGATTCGACACTAAATCGAACCCCTAAACTTGTGCAGAAGACGAGCCTCGAAAAAACACATGTATCATCGATCCTAAGGCACATCACATAATTGAACGTATTTTGTTAGCCACATATTAAACACCAACTCCAATATGAGGAAGAGAATTTGGCCATATTCGATCCGATGACGCCAATTCGCCTTGAAGGGAAGATGGGTGTCACCTTTTGTGCACTGTTCTTTCTTTTGGAGCGTTTTTGAGGGAGAGAAAGGGGAGGAATGTACGTTATGCCAAAAGGTGCGTTCCTCCCTCTTTATTTCCCCTTATATACGTCACCTCCAAAAAGAAACGTGTCCCTTCATCATATCCCTTCATCCATGGGCCCTAATCTTGTGGGCCGGGCTTTTAGGCCCAACATGGGCGGACGGGCCAACTTAGGCTCATCACAATAATTAATAAAACTATCATCTCCCACTCGCACATGATAGGTCGAACAGGATCCTCTTTACCTCTCTTCAACATTCATACCGGTGAATAATCCGTGCGACCATCATACTTTGAAAGCTCGTTGCTATATATCTGTTAGGAATATATAGCAGCTCATAATAGGCATCACGCTCTGAGTAGATTTAGTATGTAGTACCATAGATCGATCGATCACATTTATATCTTTCTTGATCTCTTTTAAATATATATATATTGTATTCACAATTATGATTATCCCAAAGACAGTCATAATTGGTCGACCAGTGAATACCAAATTTAGAATGTGATTCTCCATATTCGATCTTCCTCTTTCCTTCAAACTCTTAATTTCAGTTTAGTTTGCTTTTCTAGAAATGTCCCATTAGATCGAATCAACTCATGACCATTGGCAACATCCTAAAATAGAAAACACTAAATGAAAATCTTGAGAATAAGTAAAAGTCATGAGGGCACTAAAATTGAGGAACTCTTTTCATCAAAAGTCTCACACGGCATAAAAGTCGAGATCAAACTTTTTGCCACTCTTATTGGTCGTCTCATGCATACGTAGTATGAAATACGTATTATGGTATTAACTCATTTCTCATGGAGCGTATGTCTACACCTTCAATACCGTACAGATGATAGTTCAGACATACCCAATGTCTAACTTGAGTTCACGTATCTACTCATTCACAAAATTCATCAGAACTCACATTTGGCATCTTAGACAGATAAAATAAAATATGTGGGGTATTTTACTTTCGGACATAGTAAGTATTATGTCATCATCTTAATACTTAGTTAAAGTGACATATATATTTTAAGCTTGAGCTCTCAATTATTACCTAGATAATAAGCTTAAAAACAGTCTCATCTCTATTTATCACATAGTAAATAGAGGCGATTACCCGTGTGAGTAGACTAATCTTTTATCTGTCCGACATACATTTTCAACTTAATGTAATGCACTGAGTATTAAGATACATAAAGATCAAACAAAGATTCATAGGCATTAATAATGAAAAACGCAAGTTCATAAATGTGAACAACTTAGGGAAATTACAATCTAGTACATTAGACTCTACGCAATTCTAGAGATTTTACATGACCACAAAACACATCTCTAGGTATTGGCTTTGTCATAGGATCTGCTACCGTTCTATGCGTAGATATGTACTGTAAGTTCACATCCTTTCGTGGAAACCATATCTTTGACAAAGTTATATTTGGTATTTATATATTTGGTCTTGCCATGATATTTTGGATCTTTGGTGTACGCTATAGCTGCTTGGCTATCACAGTTAACCAATAATGGATTTGCAGCTTTCTCAATAACACATAAATGATCTAAAAATCTCTTAAGCCAAACTCTTTCTTGATAATGTCACGAACTCAGCTTCCATCGTGGATAATGCTATACACGTTTGCTTCTTACTGCTCCATGATATGGCGCCATTGTTCAGTAAGAAAGCAAATCCAGAGGTAGATTTTCTTTCTTCTAAATCTCCTCTCCAATCAGCATCTAAATAGCCTTCAAGTCGCAGATCCTTTCCTTGATAATTCAACTTGTAATCAGCAGTTTCTTTTAGATACCTCAGTATTCTCTTAACGGCCTTCCAATGCGCTTGACCTGGGTTGGATTGGTATCTACTCACTATTCCAACTGCAAAACATATGTTAGGTCTTGTACACATCATAGCATACATCAAGCTTCCAACAACACTAGCATAAGGAACATGTTTCATTTGTTCCTTTTCTTGTGGAGTCCTTGGACACAGTTTATGGCTCAATCCTTCACCTTTTGCAATAGGAGTGTTTATGGGTTTACAATCTTGCATACGAAATCGTTCAAAAACCTTGTTTATATATGTTTCTTGCGAAAAAAGATAACGATATCTTCAAACGATCTCTTGAAATCTTAACTCCAAGAATGTATGCAGCCTCACCCATATCCTTCATATCAAAGTTGGAAGATAACCAACTTTTGACAGTGTTAACAAACTCCATATTACTTCCGGCAATTAGTATATCATAAACATATAATGATATGATCACAAATTGATCTTTGGATCTTTTGATATATACACAATGATCCTCATCTATCATTGTAAAGTCATATGCCATTATGGTATTATGAAAGTGTATATACCATTGTCTCGATGACTGCTTAATGCCGTATATCGATCTCAAAAATTGACATACCTTTCCTTCTTGGCCTTCTTTAATGAAACCAGCAGGTTGTTCTATATATATTTATTCCTCTAATTCTCCATTGTGGAAAGCAGTATTTACATCCATTTGATATAACTCAAGATCCATACTAGCCACTATTGCCAGAATAATGCGAATCGAGGTAAATCTTATTACAGGAGAAAATGTTTCTTTATAATCAATTATTTCCTATTGATTATACCCCTTCGCCACAAGGCGAGCCTTATGCCTTTCTATCGAGCCATCAGCTTTTCGCTTTATTTTGAGAACCCACTTGTTTTCAATAGCTTTGCGTCCTTTTGGAAGATCAACCAGTTCCCAAACTTGATTTGACTTCATTGACTTAATCTCATCTTCCATTGTACGAATCCATTTTTCCTTACTAGGGCAACTTAGAGCCTCATGTATATTTCTTGGCCCATCCTCATCTTGTGGGGCAATTATAAAAGTTTCCCCTTCAATGTCAAAACGTCAACGGGGAATACTTTTGCGACTTGTTCGCCGTATGGGAGATTGTGCATTTTGCACATCGCTCCCCATTATGCTCCCACTAGGATTAGATAATGATGATGTCGTCTCATCATGTGGTTGTAATTGATAATGAGTTGAATTCAATTCATCACTTCTCATATTACTCCCACTTGGATGAACTCCACTAATATCATTATCTTGATCCAATGTTTCAAATATGAAGTAATTTTCACCTATTTTGCCATTCTTAGGAAATTTATCATCTAAGAATATGACATCCTGTGATTTAAATTCAGTTATACTCCCACTTTCCTGCTCACTTATGAACACATACCCTTTCGAATGTTCAGAGTATCTTATAAAAATACTTTTCTTTCCTCTGGGACCCAATTTTCCAAACTTGTGAGATGACTCATAATTATAGGCAGCACAATCCCATGGCTTAAGAAAACTTAAGTCCGATTTTCTACCTGTTCATAACTCATATGGAGTGGAAGTAACTGATTTGGAAGGCATCCGGTTAAGTATATAGGCAGCAGTTAACAACGCATCACTCCAAAAAGTGATAGGTAAGTTAGCATGTGCCATCATGGACCTAACTATTTTCAGTAGGGTTCTATTTCTTCTTTCGACAATACCATTTTGTTGAGGAGTATATGAAATAGACAACTGTCTTTCTATTCTTTTTTCATCACATAATTTTCTCAACTCATCAGATAAATATTCTCAACCTCGATCGGATCTCAATGCTTTTATTTTCTTATCTAATTGATTTTCTACCAAGTTCATAAACCTTTCGAAACAACTTGATGCTTCAGATTTATGAGAAATCAAATAGACATCCGAATCACGTATAATCATCTATAAAAGTGATGAAATAAACAGCCCCATGCCTTCATCTCACATTCATTGGACCACAGACGTCAGAATTGATTAAATGCAGAGGAAATTCAACTATTTTATCTTTTCCAAATGGTTTCCTTGTCGTTTTCCCTACTAGGCAATGCTCACATATGGGCAAATTGACTTTTTCAATGTTGCCCAACAAGCCCTCTTTAGCTAGTCTATTAATACATTGTTGGCCAATATGACCAAGTCTAGTATGCCACACATTCACATTATTATCATATGAATTAGGAGACGTGAGAAGGGAATAAAAAACATTTGCATTAACATAGTCAATATCTAATACAATGAAACCATCTAGAAAATAACCACAACCATATAATTTGTATCCAAAAACAAATCCAGACCTCTATTATGGAAGTTTATATTAAAACCTAGTTTAACTAACACTAAAACAGACACTAAATTCCGAGGAATCTCCGAAGCATACAATATATAATGTAGGAACAAAGTGCGTCCACCACGCATGTTCAGTTGGCAGGTGCCAATTCCTTTTACTTTAGCTCTGGAGTTGTTTCCCATATAGATTCACTTAGTTCCAATTGGTACTCGTCGGAATTCCGCGAAGGATTCTCTATCCTTCGCTACACGGTCTGTCGCTCTTGAATCCACAGTCCACAAAGGATTAGACTCAGTTAAGAATACAGAACTCGACACAAAAGCAAAGTTCTGGAAAAGTACAAGGGGTGTATACATTCTTTGGCTCACGACAGTCGCGAGCATAGTGACCATTCTTGTCACAATTGTAACACTTCACCCTTGTAAGCTTCTTCATTCGATGACGCTTTCCTCTTTCATGTTGGTTAAGCTTAGGTTTCTTCCCTGAAGGACTTGCTTCCTTACCTTTCCCTTTATCAAACCAGTTAGGACGTTTGCGCTTGGAGCTCGAAGCTCTATGTGAGCTAGAACCAGCATGATAGATTTCAGCTTCCGGCTTAGCTGCCAAGAGGCGGTCCTTTTCCAGCTTAAGATGACGCACTGCATCCTCAAAAGTTATGATATTTTCATTATGGGTCAGGTGCACCTTCATATGGTCCTAACTCTGAGGCAAGGAACGAATCACTGCTTGCACTTGCTGCTTATCTGTCAGGACATGGCCAGCATCTTTCAGCTCATTAATCATGTTTGACATCTTTCTAAGACGTTGCTTTATGGTCTGACCATGAGGCTTCCTATAATAGTCAAACCTAATAGTGAGCTACCTCAGTCTGGTCACCGATGCTTCCCACATTTCCTTGGTATTCTCAAAACGCCTAAACTCTCGCATGACGTCATTTTCCATGCTACTCAGCAACGTAATGCGAGCAAGAGAGTTTTTTCTTTTCCGTGCAGCAAATGCTTCCTTATCTCTCTTGTGCTATGCAGTGTTTCCTTCTTCAGGTTCTACCATGTTTAGGTTAAGAGCTTCTAGTGCCTCTTGCTCTTTTAGCACATATTGGATTTTCATGTGCTATATTTTATAATTGTCGCCATTGAGCTTCTCACCTTTGTTCAGCTCAGCAACTATGCTCTTTGTGGCTGAAGCCATTGATCTGAACATATCAGACATATATGCACGAATTATTAATGCCTATCATTTATGCATCCATTTTGCACAGACCCATCATATTAATGAACAATTTCAAGTAAGGTTTCAGAATCAAAAAGTCACTATGTTTCTAATCATCCTCCAAAAATCCTAACTTAAAACTATCATTACTATAATTGTTTTATGCAAAATAAATTTTATGAAGTTATAAAAACTTCTATGAACAAAAGCAAATAATATTTGACATCCAATAGAATGATAATGCTTTCACATAATACAATTAACATATCAGTTGCCACACCAACAATAACTAGGTAAAAAAACATTACATAAAATATCCATAAAGCACACTAAACAAAGACCAACCAATACACCTAACACCAAGTCAGTACACGAATTGAGAAAAATCCTCTTTTGTCCAATTTTTTGATCTTTTCCCTTGTAACAATCCAATAATAATCATCTATAAAATCCATCACAATTTTCCTATATGAAGCGGCTTTGTTGACATCCCATATGCGATTCAACACTCCTGGCCATTCTGGTGGAAGGGTGTTCATGAAAAATCGCACAATCTCAGATTGTGGCAAGGGACGACCATTCCATATGACCTTTTGAATTTTTCTGTTGACTTCAAGGATGTGATCAATTAAGTCACCACTCTCCTATCAATGATCAGTTAGCTCAGCTATCAACTTAGAAAGCATTTTCTTTTGTTCATCGGTAATTGCGCGAATATGCGTGCACAACTTCAGGGGAGGCATTGTTCCTGCAACAAATGCAGAACAAATAAGGGATCACATATAATCCACATAGATTTAAATGAAAAAGAAACACATTCTTTTTTTTTTCTTTTTTTGGGTCAACGGTCAACAGTTGGGTCTCTGGGTCGGGCTGCCGGTCGGGTCGAGCCGGACGAGCCGAGTCGGACCGATCGGGCAGGTCGGACCGTTTGGCCCGGTTGGATAAGCTGACCGGCACGCGCCACGCGCGTGCCTGGATGACGTCACGATGACGTCATCCGGCGCGTGCGTGGCACGTGCCAGCACAGCGCGTGTGTGTCGCCTGCGCCTTCGCACGCGCGCGACCATTTGTTCGTGCTGCGCGTGGGGGCACGTCCGGCAACCTTTGGCGGCGTTCCGCCACTCATCGCGCTCGTCTCGACGAGACCTTCCATCCAACGCCATCAGAAATCGATTTCGACTTACAAAAACTCGAAAAAATGGATGAACAATGCTCGGGTGTAGGGATTTTTCCGCCCCGATCGGTGTCGGCTGATTAATTTCACGAAAATTAATAAGAAATCATCCATAAACATGAAAAGGGTCGGGAAAAACATGGAAAAGGATCGGGAAACAAGAACTACGGCTTTGATACCAATGTAGGGATTGTCGGATTCCCAAAAACCGGATTCGACACTAAATCGAACCCCTAAACTTGTGCGGAAGACGAGCCCGGGAAAAACACATGCATCACCGATCCTAAGGCACATCACAGAATTGAACGTACCTAATTAGCCACAGATTAAACATCGACGCCGATATAAGGAAGAGAATTTGGCCCTGTTCGATCCGATGACGCCAATTCACCTTGAAGGGAAGATGGGTGTCGCCTCTTGCGCATCGTTCTTTCTTTTGGAGCGTTTTTGAGGGAGAGAAAAGGGAGGAACGTACGTTATGCCAAAATGTGCGTTACTCCCTCTTTATTTCCCCTTATATACATCACCTCCAAAAAGAAACGTGTCCCTTCATTATATCCCTTCATCCATGAGCCCTAATCTTGTGGGCCGGGCTTTTAGGCCCAACATGGGCGAACGGGCCAACTTAGGCCCATCACAATAATTAATAAAACCATCGGTATTGACCTTGTGTTTGAACTCAGCTAGTAAAGAGGATTCTCAAAGCCAACTATAATGCCTGTCCACTATCTTTTTTAATTGAATGTTTTGAAAATCAATTGATGGGTCAATCGTTTTTCCTCATAAAAAAATGCCATCCATCCTTCAATTGCATGAGTAATTGATCAAATTTGTATTGAGCTAGGTTATGTAAACATGGTTTAGGCGAAAACAATCCCGTCCCTCAATTGTTTTAAAGCAAATGGGTAGAAAATCATGTGAGTCTCCTCAGAAATTTTCCAAGTGTGGTTCTTTTCTCATATAAAAGGATTTGAGCACTTCATGTAATTATTCAAAATAAATGACTTTAGGCACCCCTATGAAGATTTGAGGTCTTAGAAAAATAATCCTTTGATAAGGAATACTCTTGGTGGATACATTTCTAAAAGGACCCCACTCTTGAGGCATACCTATGGCGTGCCAGGTGGTTCAATGAGCGATCTTGTTCGTTAGCATCAATGTTTAGGAAGTTTCGTCTATTTAGAGTGTTGCATCTATTTCCTTGTCCTGATGTCTAGGGACTTTCATTCAATGTTTAGTATTTTATTTTGTCATTTCAATTCCAAATTTGGATGTTTAGGAATGTCCTAGTATCAATATTTAGGGAGTCCTTTTTTTATATATAAAAAACGGTTGGACCCTTACCATGGGACCGATGTTCTGTTTATCTTCCATGCTCATATTTTTTCATCTATTTGTAATGAGGGTAATTACAACAAACTTACTCCCACTCCAACCTCGATTGAAGTATTGTTACCACGGCCGTCCAGGCTGATGATGATGTGCCCATATTGGAGAATGACTTGTCTCAAGTCACAATAGAAAAAGCCAAGCCCACCAGTGTGCCAACAACCGAGCATAATAAATGCTTCGCAAAGCTAAAAGAAAGACTAAGGTTGTTGCGTGTGTCACAAAGTTCGCCTGCGTTGTATCTATCCGTCTACGCAAAGGTTAAGGTGAAAAAGAAGTTCAAAATGTCGGAGTTCGAGAAATGTGATGGCGCCTTCTACCCAAAAGGCTCATCCGCACATGTACCATGTATAGATGACACAATACATCAGCAATGAGCCTTTCATGATCCAATTTTTCCCAACGAGCTTGATTGGGCCCGTCCTAAGCTAATACATAAAAAAGTGTGAACCTCATCGAGACTTAGAGGGGTAAGTGGCCGACGCATTCCCCAAATAATATAAGTTCAACCTTAACATCACCCTCTCTCATGAGGATCTTGAACACATCGAGAAGTAAAAAAATAAAGTCATTAAAAGTATGTCACAAGATGGAGAAATCTAGTTGGGCAAATCACGCCGAAACCCACTAACTATGAGCTAATGAAGCTCTTCTTCAAGACTCTCCCATGCGAGTTCCAGATGTTGATGGTCGACAATACCGTTAACACATTTAGCCAACTCATCCCCGTCGCAATCAGGCTGAGAGATAAGTGGTTCACTCAACCCACTCTTGCTAGCAAAAGACTTGGCATGCAAAAAAGATAAAGAGTTTCTAGTGGACGTCAATGCGACTTACACTATGAATGCTAATCGTTCCCCGAAAATTCAATTGGGCGGGTGACAGCAACAAGTCGCCGATCACCAGCCTTTCCAACGTTACAACAAGAGACAATTCTCCTCACTTCTTGAATCCACATCACGAGTACTAACGATCCTCCGGAAAAAGAACTTGCTCTCAACCATGCAGTGGCAACCTAACACGGAAAACTTCTCTAATTGTGACACATCCAAGAATTATGATTACCACATGAGGAAGTAGGGCACACGACTAATGAGTGCTTCACCCTTGAGCATCAGATCCAAAAGCTACTAGATATTAAGGCATTCTCATTCCAAGTCGCCAAACCAAACGTCCAGAACAACTCTCCTTGACCACACGGACAAAGTGAAAGCCGTATTCAATTTCAACATTGACCGGATCAAGAATGTAAGAGTACAACGTTGATGTCTACAAGGGGCTAGTAAAGGTTGGACATTACTCGAGCAATGAAGTATTATTGTTAGCGACAATGAAAGAAAGGGTGTGAAAGATGGCGGAGGTCAGGATCATTGTTTACGCCAACTACTCCGGCATAATCTCTACTATCTCTCAAGTCATTATTGACTAGGATGACAAATTTTCTACACTAAGCATGGGAAGAAATGGGATAGGCTCCATCTTCAAAGATACACCTTCGCCCGAGAGCATCTCTATCCAAGAAAGGTTAGCAGTGAAGGTGAAGGTAGCAAAGGAATAGATAGTCATTGAGGTATCCCAACCTTATGCATATGACAGCAGCAAGGCAATTATTTGGTCCTATGAGTTAGATGTTGGCCGAGTCATAAGGTCTAGGCGAACCTATGCCTAGGCCAATGTACAACCTACAAAGCCATCATTGATGAAGAAGCTAAGGAGTTCCTAACTATAATCAAAGCAAGTAAATACAACATGGTAGATCAATTGCCAAAGTTACTAGCTCAAATCTCTCCACTAGAGTTACTTAGACGTCCATCAGACATAAAAAATCTATAATAAAGGTATTGAGGGAAGTATGTGTCCCCAAGACAATTGAGTATAATAAACTTGAGGAATTTGTTGGGACTATCCTTCTAAAAGACTAAGTGGCACTCTCTGATGAAGAGTTCCCTAAAAAGGGTAGGGGACACTAAGGGTCTCTACAAACCAGTCAAGTTCAAAGCTTCCCACATCGCCCGAGTATTGAATGACAATGGATCCACCCTAAATATATGTTTGTTGGCGATGCTGCATCATCTTAAAATAGAGACATCCAATATTCGAGTTGCCAAGACTTCCATCTGGGCATTTGATGAAACAAAGAAAGAAACAGTTGGTGAAATTGACCTTGATGTCCAAATATGTCCGATTGTGTTCAAAATCCTATTCTTGGTAGTGGACATCCCTACTATCGCGACCCGATCTCGCCGCCCCTCAAAAAGTCCAAGATGAGAAAGGTCGGGTTTAGGGGTACTTTGATCACAAGAGTTTCCTCACGAGATCACGAGCTCTCCCAAGCTCGTACCCCGCGAGACATCGGATTTATTTATGATCTAGGTATTTAACAACCTAAAAAATATACAAGAGTCGCCACTAGCCTCATTTTGGGGGTCGACTAGAAACCCAATCGAGGGTCGGGAGTGTTCCTCGATTCCACGTAACCAGATATCTAGGTTCGGGACTTAGGTTACGCTAATATTGCTATTAGCGCCGTTTCGATATACCTAAAAAGTATGTTGTGTTTTTCCTAACATGTTCATGCATTCTTTTTATATTTTCAGGATCATCAATTCTATACTAAATGATCATGCATGGTGGATTACTTTCATTCTATTCTATTCCTAAGAAATGAAAGGAAAACAAACAATGAAAATGAAATTGCAAGACATGAAGTAAACAATCAAGAAAAACAGTTAAACCTAATCATGCAATTCTAAAAATATAAAAGAGAAAATAATTGGGAAAGAAAAGAAACCCGCAACTCGTTGGGTTTTATACAATGCATGGAACCCGAGACATATGTCGGGAAAACAAATAGTACATGACAATGGTCGGAATGGACATCGACCTCCATCACCTTCACGCCTTCTCTATGTTCAGGGTCCTAATTTAAACCTAATCTAAGAAACAAGGATCCCTTGCCTCATCTTATATGACTAAGACAACGCATATAAATCATTATTATAACAAATAGACATAGGCATTAGACATGAACATGAATCTAGTAAATTCAAGTCACAAACATGACACAATACAATGCATGTTTAAAGGTTCATAAGACCACCTAGACAATGTAAAAAAAGGTGAAACTTGCACATGACATAAGGTTGAATGCGAAAACATTTAACCCTAAATCAGAATGCAAAGAAGTCACACAAGTCAATAACATTGCAAAGTGACTTGGAACTAAGAATGTCATGCTTGACAAATTTCAATTGCAATTAGCCAAATGGATGCATGATATTCTCATCAAACGAGATTCAAATATGATATGCCCTAAGTATGTCTAGAAAGCACCAAGCATCAAGTATGCTCTTAAGGAACTTGATTGAAGACATTTTCGTAGAAACACAATCAATTAAAATCACAACAGGGATTGCACAAAAACATTGATGATATTTATTGAAATGAAGACATAAATAAAATCTATGAAAGTCCAAAAATCTATATGAAAATAGAAAAGAAACAGAGCAAAAAATCCAACATTATAGATTGCAGTAACTCAAACGTGACTTTATGGAAGCCATTGACCTTGCTAACGATGACCATTTTATTCTATCTATACCTTGTTAGAAATCTTATGAAATTTCTAATGACTCTGATGAAAGATTCAACTATAGCAAAGCATGTTTACTAGCTCAAATTTGAGCACACGCATCAGGTCTCAAACAGGACAGATTCTGGACTGAACTTTGGACATGTGAAAACCATATCAAATGAGATTCAATCAGATCATTCTATAGCTCATTGGAAAGATATTTGAACCATCTTCGACTTTCATGAAGACTTCGAACATAGAAAACCACAACAACCAGCTCATATCAAGTCATTTGCACAGAAGGTCAGACCAGCGAAAGAAACAAAATATCAGAGCAGAACAACTATTCAACCAAAAAAAAAAAAAACTACTGCAGAATCAACAGACTTTGTAGGTGTTTTTCGATGACCAAATGACGTCCTCTCAGGGCATGTGAACTATCAAATTGAAGCTTGAGAAGTCTATTTTCTTTGTTTGAAAGGGCTCAAGACCAGAAAGCCTCATCTATCACCTCATTTAAGCTAAAACAGAAAGTCTATCACAAAGACACGAAATTGCAGATTAATAGAAATCAAACTCAATGAACCTCAAGTTTGTGATCATTGATCATCAAATTAAGGCGCTTATCAATGTGTACACACATACATCATTTGCGCTATTCCTCACATAACAGAACATGTAATTCATATTCACTCTTGGTGGACAAAATCAGAACATGCTGAGCATCCAGATCAATTCAATTTACTCAAACTTGGAGAAAAAATGTCGCAATCAATTTCAGTTTTCGTACATGCGATTCTTGATCATCACTTAAGATCAATTAACAAATAATTGTTGTGGAATGTGGCCAATGAAATGGACTAAAGCTGAGAATGAAAATTGAGCAAGGACCAAACAAGCAGCGCACAAACAGAGACTCGACAGAGCAAAACAATAGATCAATTCAAAGGCACAATGAGGAGATCGAACGAATACATCTTAGTTTGAACATTAAATCATCAACCGGATGCTAACATGCAGGAACTTTATTGAAATTCGTACCCTAACTTCATTTAGAAAAATCATCGAACATACAGCGGACACTTTCATCTAATGATCTAGATGTAGGAATACGTCAACAGTTCATCTCCATATCATCACCGAAGGTCAAAGAAAAACATAGCGCACATACTTGGTTGGATATATCATAGTCACGATAAACAAAAGCAACTAAAGAAAGATCCACAAACAAAATTGCCCTGTCAGAGCATCGTCATTTCAGAATCTAGAGCTCGTCCGGTTCAAATATCAAACCTAGACAAGCTTTTCCATTAATGAAACTTCAAGAGAGGACAGAGATCATCGGAAAGAAGAAACAACATACTGACGCCATCGGAGTCTCTGGCGACAAGGATCAGCTTAGAAGATGCCGAGGATGGGGCTTTGGAATCGGCGACGAGCTTGGTGACGGGAGACTCAATCACCTCCTCCTTCACAGCGTTGACAACAGGTGTCGCGGCGGCTCTTCTGCCCGGGCTCGAAGTAGTAACCTCAGAGGAGCTACACCGGCGAGGGATGCTCAACGAAGAACGGACGAAGACGGCAGATCTCCGAGGCGCTATGGAAAATCTTCGATCTCGGCGCGAATCCGAGTCTCACACCTCGAGCTCTTCGACCGGCAGATGCTCCATCTTCATCGAACAAGTGAGTGTAAGATCTTTGGGAAAAAGCCGGGGAGCATCCGATCGAGAACTTCTGGCCTAGGGTTTCCGGTGCAGAGGAGGAGAAGGGAGAGAGATCGGAGGAGTTCGATGGAGGAAGAGCTGAGAGAGAGTACGTTGTTACGGCGAAAGAGAGGGAGTGTGCGAGCCCGTTCGGTCGTTTTGCCGAGAGAGCGGGAACCAGGGAGAGAGAGAGGGAGAAAAAATGAATGTCAAGAGTGAGAAAAATCTTTCATTGAATGGCCCCCCCCGTTTTTTAGAGAGAGAGCCCGTATGTATATATTTTTTTAAGCATTTTTTTTCCTTTTTTTTTTCTTTTTGTTTTCTTCTTCTCTCTTTTTTTTTTCTTGTTTTCTTTACATTTTTTTTAATGTTTTCATTCTTTTTCATTCATTTTTTTTTTTCTTTTATATTTTTTGCAAAATGTTTGTTTAGACCGTCGACGAAAATTTCAAGTATCAACACCTATCGGGTTCAACTTCCTTTTAGGTCGCCCATGGATCTTTGAGTAGTACTTTCAAGCCTCTATCAAAGTGTAAAATTCGTGGTCGATGAAAATTGGTCACAGTTCATGAAAATGAGGACCCCCATATCTACCACAAGATAGTCATTTCTTATGTTGAACCCAATTGCAAGAGGGAATCTAACTATCAATCATTCGAACTTGTGTCAACTATACATGAGTGCAGAGGAGCTCCACCCCTTGACCCTGAAGTATTAAATGCTGCTATCATGGTAGGAAAAATTATGGTCTGATATGGCTTTACCCTTGGCCAAGGGCTTGGCGAGGGAGGCCAAGGCATCCTAGAAGCCTATTGACGTTTTGAGGAGACCTTGCACTATTGGTCTAGGATATTGTGAAGAAAAGGAATAACACCAAGAAGGAAGCGCCAAAGGAAGAATTAGCCTTGAGGAAAATTTCCCCAATTTCACAAGGATACTGCATTAGGAGGAAAAAGCAGTCAACACGCCAAAGCAACTCAACCACGAGTGCTCAAGGTCCCGCATTTACCTTGACGTTAGCCAAGAGAATATAACTCAACTAACAAAGAAGGGAGGGTTGAATGACGCGCTAGAAGGTAGGACCACCATGTTCGGAGACCTTTTCATAGGTCCCATCAAGGAAGAACAGCGAAAAGGAAGGAATGATGACTTTTTGTTTGGGCAACTTTAGCATCAAGTTGACGAATTGCATGATACGAAACACTACATGATGGAGAATTTTGCTTAGGCAGCACATGCATTCCTCTCTTATGACAATTGGGAGTCGACGATTGAGATGAATGAAGAAGACCCTACTGACATGACACGGTAGGGAGCTTGACTACCCCAGTCCCTAGGCAATGCACGACCATGTTCGCCGCTTCTTAAATCAATGGCCATGATCTTCCCCGTCCTCCTAGAGTAAGGAATGATTGCTAGGGAGCTAAGAGGCCTTACCTTCAAATATTTCCTCGACTATGATCCATTAAAGTCTTATGACTATCATTCGAGGGAGATGAAGCATTCATTGGATGACTATACAATTTTGAAAGACAAGGTTCCCTTCATCATTGAATTAGGTGATACTCTGATACTTGCCAAAAGATTCAAGGTTGTACCATAGATTACTCCTTCCCAATACGAATATGTTCTTATGCGCCTTAAAATGTATCATGATAAATTTTGCATGAGGCACATAGTCCCAAACAAAATAGCACCCATTACTTATGCAGAGACAAAAATATAGGTATGATGCAACCTCTAGCAACCTAAAAGGAAGTTGAATGTGGTAGGGATATTCATTACCTAGAACAAGCTTTTGAACATGGTCAGACCTATTTGGACTTCAAGGTCGATTTCACCAACCGTTTCTTTCTTTGTATACTCGATGCTTTCTCGAGAAAATAACATTTTTTTTCTCGCTAGTTTTCTAATTTTCATCTAACTCAACTTGCATTGGAGTCAAAGATGACTCACTGGCTGGTTTACTTGCTTCTTATCTGATTGATCCCCGCTCTTATTATCTTTATTTTTTAAGGTAAGAATATACTCAATCAAGAAAAGGAAAAAACCGATAAAATGGATAATGGCCAATGACCTAATCTTGATTAGATTAAATCTGGAAGAAAGTATGAGAATTAGATTGGGGATCTGGTCTCACTTTACTTCTTATTTTGCAAATAGGGCTTATCGCTTCCTAAAATGGTATTTTGAATCTGGACCATAGAAAACAATGATAATAATGATAAATATTTGGGTTTAATATTACTTGGTGAAGGCACGAGGTGCACAGCTTGAAAATTTGATTTTACTTTGCTTCATATTTTGAGAGTCGAGCTTATCACTTCCTCAAACTATGGTATTTTGAATTTGGACCACAAAAAACTATGATAATACTGATAATCACAGTAATAAATATTTGGGTTCAGAATTACGTGGTATAAGCATGAGGTGCATGGTGCTAGGATTTATCTAATCTAAATCTTGATAATAAATATTGTCCCCTTTTTTATTTATTTTGTTCCAATTGATTAATTGATTTGGATGTACGTATGTGATTCTTTCGACAGCACATTTCTCCTAAATTAGTCATTGAATTATGAAAATGTGTTAACTTATTGTGTTATGATTTGAGTCATCTGACATTAACGTGGGAGTTTCAAGGGCATCTATATCTTTTTTTTTTCCTTATTGATGACTTCGGATAAGAGCTATGTTTATAATAAACCGTGACGAACATTTTTTCCTATAATTTCTTTGAATTTTTAATTATATTAAACTAACATATTGTGGTTTGACCGAGGCCTCAATCTTTGGGTGTTAAGCATTAGATTATGGGATAGAAAAATCTAAAGGGGTCCACCTTTATGCAGTCACTTATCTTTGTTGTCTAATAAATTTTCATGACAGATACAACCAAGGGATAGGAATCTATCGTCACTGTTAATAATCAACTATAGATTTGAGATGGGGTTGGGTAGGGGAAAAGAGAAAAAAACAGAAAAGAAAATTTCAAATTACGGTCTAAAGTGAGTTGTTCTTTTTTTTTTTGAAAAAAGAGCCTTATCTTATATAAGGCCTTAAAATAGCCAACTTAATCTCCTCTTGCTTGCTGGCTGGTCAAACCTTTACTAAGTAGTGAGCTCATGTATCTCATGTGCATAGATGCACGAAAGATGCATTGATATGTGCATGAAATGCACGGGCTCATTGGTCAGCAAATATTTGATTGGCCAATGAGCTCCGGACTTTATTTGTAACTAAATCGGCAACTTCAAAGCTTTATTTGAAATAAGTTTTACTTTGGCCAAAGAAAATGCATCACTTCGGATCCTTGGTTCAAACTTCATAAAAAAAGAATGCATTAAATTGATTCTCACTTTTTCCATTCAATTATTAGCTTTTGACGTCCCTACTACCTTAAATTGATGACATTATTCCTCATGGGTCATATTCTTTTTTAAAGATCATATCCTTTTTTTTCTTCGTTTTGCTTGGTTTCAATTTTATTAAAAGACAAAAGTACAAATGCCTCCCTCAAACAAGATGTCAAATGTGGGGCTTACACTCAGATTTAAGATTAATATTTACATTTTTTCCCTTCCTTTCTAGTTTTTCTTTTTTTTTTTTTCTGTTTCTTTCCCATTTGGGATGAAATTGGCGTTCCATTTCCCCCAAAAATAATTTATTTGATAAAAAACCAATTAAGTATTGTATTAATGAGTTTTACCTTTCTTTCTTCTTTATTTATGTACTAGCAAACCATTATTATGAAATAACCTATGCACAAATAAGAGAGAAAATAATCATCTACATGTTCTACTGAATGCATTTGGTTAAATTATAAATTTATATTGGTCATTATATTATAATCATTGTATTTTAACTATTCAACTTTCATTTTATTCGATGAATCTAATAGTTCATTTTTTTATTTAATTTTCATGCCATTATCGCATGATTTTCTAAAAAAATCATCAAAATTTTTTAAAATACGACGAAGTTACTTACATTAAAAATTCTAAACATTTGTTAATATTGTACATATTCAAAAGAAAATATTCCCTAATACATTATTATATGGATTATTATCTTTGCCTTGATTACATGGGATAATTAGCTATTGGTAAGAAGAAGAAAAAATGATAAGTAATATTCTTAAATCAAGAATAGCCACAAGTGATAATGTGGTCAATTCAAAATGACAAGGAGGTGTTAGAAGCAAAAAAAAAAAAAAAAAAAAAGATGGAGAAAGCACGAACCTAAATTAATCAACCAAAAATAAAGAAGAATGCATTAAATTAATTAACACTTTTAAATAATTTATGATTAATCAATTTCTTGTTACCTTTTTTAGAGGAGGATATAGAACTTCAATTCTTACGTGACACATTCCCACGCCCTTGAAAATGTTTGATTGTTGTGTGAGATTCTGTTGCAATTTTTTTTTTTTGTCATAAAAGATGGATTCATTCATTCATAATAACAAGTGCTACTAGAAAATGATAAATAAGTTTCTAAACACAAAATATCCCAAAGGGGTTGGGGAGGTGAAGTCATCCAATTTGGAAGGGTTTTATTTCTATAAGCTTTAGCTACCCAGTTTACAACTCGGTTAGCCTCCTTAGGACAATGGGTTATGTTCGCTAAAGAGAACTGGGCTTAAATCTACTTACACTCATTTAGGAGATCCCCACAACCCAAGAGGACTCTCCTTGGCCCATCAACATTTCCACTAAAGTCAAATAGTCGTTCTCACACTCCCATCTTGTTTCCACTTCTTGTACTTCCCCCATATGCACCTCTTTTCTTTGTTTTAAATAATGTACTTCATGTAAAATAGCTAGGGCTTTGGTTTGCAGTGGAGAAGAGGCTTGAACTTCCTTTGCAAAGCCATCGACAACCATCCCACACGAATTGCACACCAAACCAACAATTGAACTTGATTTCTTGTTGTTTGCCTAAGAACAGTCCATGTTGAGCTTCAAGGATCTTCTGATTGGCAGGTTCCACTTGACAAGTTCATTCCAATTTTCAAGTTTTCGTTTTCCCTTCTTTGCATTCCATCTTCTAAAGCCCTTGATTTGTGCTTGAGCTGCATCGATTATGTCGCTAGAGTCTAAGGAAGTGCTTTGAAGATGCTTTTATTGCGAGATTTCCAAATCAGCCAAAGCACGGTTGTGAGCAATTCTTCTTCATGCGAGTCGACTCTTTGCTTCGAAGAAGTCCATAAGCCATTTATCCATTATGGTGATGTTGAGGGAGCTTTTATTAAGGTTAATTCTTGGATATGCCCAGATTATTTCCATCAATTCACAGAGCAAGAACAGATGATTTATGGTCTCTAGCTAGCTAAAAAAAAGGGCCAAAGAGGGTCGAGTAACACTTTTCTCTTGAAGAAATTTTCTCTTGTTGGTAGTGCATTTTGGCATATACTCGACAAGAAGATTTTTAGTTTGGGGGGAGTCGCTTGGTCCCGTATTTTAGTTCATAATGTTTCGGGGGGCTTATATAACATAGATGCTTTGTTGAGATCTGGTTTTGTATTCTTGGAGCTTGACTTGTTGTAGCCACTTTTCACTATGTAGGAGACTGCTTTGTTCCTTGTCCAGCATAGCCTATCTTCCTTAGGTCTAGGACAAATATGGATTGAGAGGATTTCATTAACAATTCCATCTTCAAAAAGATTTTGGATTATAGGTTCATTCCATCCCCTCATTTCATCATTGATTAATTTTGCCACCATTACAGGTTATTCTTGTTTGCAGGGCCTTCAATCCTTTTGGTTTTGAGCCATTTATCCTCCTGGATGTTTATAGATTTTCCGTCACCTATCATCCATTTACTTGCTTTCCGCAATTCTCCATTTGGGAAGTACACTCCTTTAAGGATTTTGTTTTGTAAAGCTGATGGGTTTCAATTAGTCTCTAGGCCTACTTGCTTAGCATGGCTTTGTTAAAAATTTGTAGATCTTTGAAACCAGCGCCTCCTTCATCTTTTCTAGATTTCAACACATCCAATTTCTCTTAGTGTATCCCTCTTTTTGAGTCATTTTTTTTCCCACTCAAAAGAAGCAATCCGTTGTTCCATGGCATTACATACAGCGTTGGGTATCTTGAGTATTGACATTAATGAGACAGAGCTTGCACCACACTTTTAATCAATATTTCTTTATCTGCTTTTGAGAGGATCTTTTCTTTCCAGCCCTCAAGCTTTATATTCATTCTAGCTAATATATCCATGCAAACATTTCTTTCTTCGATTAATCCCATTTGGATGGAATGCCAAGATATTTCTTTGGGACAAAGTACATTGAGAGTGTCAAAACATGACATATATATACATTATAATGCTAAAAGTTTCAAAATGTACCCTTAAGTGCAACTTTTTCTTTAAAAAGGTGGGACACTTCAATGCCAAATCCGATGAAAGTAGTCGGAAATCTGAAGTGACATTTTTTTAATAACATATGTGGTTTACGTGACTCGTTGGAAGCCAACTCAGCAATAAAGGAGCAAAACACGTTTGTAAATTTTTCCCCTAAATTTATCAATTTAATATTAATTAAAAATAAATTAAAAGCTAAATTATTTTTAAAAGGCGGACAGGTTTCTTTTTTTTTTTTCCGCAAGTGCCCCACCATCACCGAAAAGGGCTGCCGGATGACGATGGGGCAAGGGCTCGCCCTAGCTAGTGGCGGCCTTTGGCCTCAAGCCCTCACCCAGATTTTGGGTAAGGGTTGTAGCCTTCAGCCTCGTGGTCGACCAAGGTTGCTGGCCATTGCCTAAGGGTCGATGACCTCGGCCGACCTTCACCTCATTGTTCTGGCCCTTCCCAATGATAATGGAGCGGCGGGCAACGAAGGCTGTACAAGTCCTTGCCGAATGTTGCTATAGATCTTTTTTTTTTTAAATAAATTATTTTAATTAATATTCATATTAAGATTCAATTTTTGGGTAATGTCACTGTCAAAACGGTGTCATTTTACACCTATCTTATCGAAAAAATGTCACATCAGCAATTTGATCGAAATTTATTGACATCCGTATTTAAGTGTTTCATTTTTCTTCGATTTTGACACTTAAGTATACCTTTTAGAAATTTGGACAATTAAGAGTGCGCATAACAACTTGCCATTTTTTCTTTTCTTTTGGCCTTTTGTTCCCCTAAACAAAAAAGAACAAAAATCCATTTGGAATATTAACTAATTTTTCAATTTTACAAAATAAAAAAATAGTTAGAGAATAGATTTGGAACAAAAACAAGAAATAGAAAAAAGTAACTTCTTGTTTTCGGGAACAATTTCTAAAAATAAGTTTTCTTCTTCTTCTTCTTCCTTACTATTTGCCGCCCCCACTGCATGATGTTGCTTGCCTCCGCTAACGGTGGGCAGTGGCAGTGGTTGGCGAGGTTGGCGAAGAGAGGAAAAAAGGAAAATCTAAAAAAATTATTAGAAAACTTAAAGAAATTCTACATTATAAAAAAAATAAAAATTGTGGATTGTACCAAATGTACTCATATTCTTTTTTTATTCTGGGAATAGAAATTTTGTGTAGTTACCAAACACGTTCTTTTATTTAGAAATTGTTCTAGAAAATAAAAATAGAAAAAGATTATTTAGAAATTGTAGTTATCAAACACGTTCTATTTCTCAAAACAGCAATGTCACCAAACGTGTCATAAGTGTCCCCTCATGCCAAGTTTTGGCACTCTTGATATTTGCAATTTCTTTGTCTTGTCTATAATCGGAATTTGTAACTCTTATGCCATATTCCTCTTTAAGGTCTAAGGGTAGCAACTGTTAAATGATACTTCTGATTTATTCAGGTTTCATTGCAAAGCAATATTAGTTTAAAATAGCTACCAAATTTTGGCATTCTTTGACTGTCCCATTTGGAAAAAATATGGCATCATCAATAAATAATAAATGTGACAAGGTAGGACAGTATTGTCAAGTGTAATTCCTTTAAGGCTCCATTTTTCAATAGCTTTATGCATCATCCATGATTAGCCATAAGAATGAATAGATAAGAGGAAAGTGGATCTTCTTATCTAATCTCGCAGGTTGGTATGAATTATTGCAATGATTCCCAATTAACTTTTACACTAAAAAATACAATTGACACACACTGCATGATGAAGGTGACTCATTGCTCAATAAATCCAATTTTACCCCATCATAGGCCTTATGCATATCCGGTTTCAAAGTACTCTGAAATCTCTTCTTTCTCTTCTTTTCTTTTTCTTCTTTCTTATTTTGATCCTCAAGTTATGTAACACTTCATGAACAATTAGAATATTATCTTGAATCTGCCGTCCTTTGACAAAGGCACTTTGTTTTGTGGCCATTAACTCAGGAAGCTAAGGTTTTAGCCTATTACCAAATACATTCAATATAATTTTATAGCTGAAATTACAAAAGCTCATAGGTCTAAACTGACTTATGCTTTCTGGATTTTTAACTTTAGGGATGAGAGAAATATGTGTCTTATTTAGGAGAGAGTTGAGGGAATCTGACTTAAAGAAATCTGAAATAACTGAAACAAATTCATCTTGATTTCCTCTCAATAATGTTGATAGAATTGTCTATTAAGTCCATCAAGCCCTAGGCTTTTCGAGCACCTAATTGGAAAACATCTTTTACTTCCTCTATCATTATAGTGGCTAACAAGCAGTCATTAATTTTATCATCAACTAGGTTGAGGCATTGTTTTAGAATGGGCTAAAAATTCCTCGATCTCGTTGATTTGTAAAGAGAGCATTAGAAATTCCTTATAAGTTGTTTGAGGGTATTAGGATCCTTACTCTATTCAATTCAATGTTTGCTGCTGGTTTACATTTAGTTCAAGTAAATAAGTCACCACAAAACATTGACACAATATACATTCCATCATCACCAATTTATATTTTTAAAATAAACAAAAATATAGTACAAACAATATCTCATTCATTCATTCACTTTCCTTGACCTCCCCACAAGCACAATAAATAACACATAATACATATGACAAAAAAAAAAAAATTGCCACAACAATCTTGTAGACAACATAAAACTTCTTCTCATTTTTCATTCAAAATAAGTACATTTCTCCACTTATTTACAACTATGGCAGTCATAGAAACTTTTTCTTATCTTCCAATACTTTACATTTCATCATAAAGTAGGATAGACAAAAAAACAGTAACACAATAAACACTTGGTAACACTTCTGTTCAATTTTCATCATTGAAACTTCATTCTTCAAATGGTTAGCAGAAGATGCTTGAGTTTGCATTGAGTCAATATCGTCCAAGTCATTCACAAGCGTAGATGGAGGTTGATGACATCCATCAAGTAGGTCTAATATCACCTCTGTGACTCGATGAGAGAATTTCGCATCGACCCATTTGGAATATTTGCACTTTGACCCTTCTCTGTATCGGGTACATCCATAGAATTTTCTCTCATGATTCATTCGAATCCACGATGTTCTTCTTGGACTTGGTAACCCACAAAAACAGAAATGCTCGCCTTCTCCTTCGTTTCGGCGAGAGAAATTTGAGCCACTATTGAAAGTCTTGCTCTCCATTTCCAATATTCGATTGTAGAATTTGTGGCAAATTGATTAGGGTTTGGGATTAGGGCTCCAGCGCTTCAATGGCATTTTTCCCTATTTAGGGTTTTAGATTTAGGGTAATTAGGGAGACAGCATCATTTTGGCTAATTTAATGGCTCTATTTTGGCCAACTATAGAAATGACGTTGTTTTGGGTGAATTAAAGCTGAGTTAGCTCTCCAATAAGCCACCTCAACAAGAAATATTAATATTTAATTGCCATGTATGATTTCGGCCGACTTCGCCGGAGGTGGTACTCAAGTGTCCCACTTTTCTTAAAATATGGCACTTAAGTGTTCATTTATGCCAACTTATGGCACTTGAAGCGATCTTTTGCCTAATTTAATTAATTTTTAGTAGTAATAGTGGTCTACGGTTCCCTTTGCACCGTCGTGGCATGGATGGGGTTTCTTTACCTTATTGGTGCCAATTAATCCGAGATCTCAAATTTCAATACATCTCCTGTTTTCACAATTTCTTTGTATGTTCCACAATTTCTTGGGATTCTTCCTTACAAAAAGATCTAGGTGCTCTATTCCCACGAAAGGGCCCGAGTTAATCTTTAGTCAATTAATTTGCCTCTTGAGTCACCAAAAAAAAAAAAAAAAAAAAAAAAAGATCCAGGCGCTCTATTGGTAATCTCAATTAATTTCCTCTTGAGACCCCCCATTTGATGTGATGTATTAGACAACTTTTTTTGCTCGATAGTGTGAGTTTCTTAGAAATCTCTTGTATTTTCTTCGAGAAGTTTCTATGATGTAGTAGGAGTTTCTTTCAAGTTCTTTTTATGATATCCCCACATTTTTAATCTTCTATCAAATAGGATTTAAACTTGAACTCTTTCTTTCGTCTATTGTAAGCTGGATGTGGGGTAAGTAGAAGTGGGCTATGACCTGATCCCACAATAAATAAAGCTAGAACCTCTATATTAGGAAAATCAATCTTCCGTTTCATTATGCATAAAATCATATCCAACCTCTTTTTGACCAACCTTCTTTGTTGTTAGTTCATGCATATGCACAAGAACAATTATTCAAAAAATCTTAAAAAGTGACAATTCTATAGTGGTTTGCCTCTTTTTTTCCTACCTTCTCCCAATTGTACAAGATTTCATTATAATCTCCCATGCACATTCACGGGAGTTGGTTGTTTGCTTGGATACTCCATATTTGTTTCCATAGGATAAGTCTCTTTCGAAAACTTGTTTGAGTGTGAAGGGGAGTAATCCTCATTTGTCTTCCATTGGTAGGATCCTTGCATTCCAAGTCAATGAGTTCTTTAGAGTTGGAAATTGCTTTTAAGACAAAATCTTCACATCACATGATATCTAAATCCGCTGCAATTCCTTCTGGTTGCTCTAAGAACGAGTTTAGGAACTTGAGATGCCATCTAACATGGTCCTCCGGCATCTCTTTACTTAAGACAGTCAGCACGTACGTTAGTAATTTTCAGTCAAAATTAGAAAGAATTTAAAATGTCTAGAATTGGATTGATAATAATATAGTAAGTTTAGAAAATTTTTAGTAATTTTCCCATCACTTATTAATAATAACAAAAAAGTTGGTCTCTTTTTTTATGTCTACAACTTTTTTGCAGGCACAACATGAAATTGAATAATAAATGGTTGATGATGCATCAAGATCTCATGTAATTTAAAGTCAATTAATTGTGAGAATATTAATCTGAACAAAATTGCTTGCTTTTTTTTTTTTGAAGAAAAAAGTAAAAAAAAAAAAAGTTTCATCCAATAGAAAACAATTAATTAAAGTTTGAGTGTAAAGAAACTTATTTAACAATGGAATTAAGTTGTATTGCCCAATTTGCATACAATTTCTCCTTTGCTCTATCCGAGCCTACATATGAAGCTCGACCCAAAAAGGTTGTTGGGTTATAAATAGATATTCGTGGTCTTAATAATTTTCATAGTCAAATCACTTTATCACATATTCCATCATTTTCCTATCTGACCTTATCATATCTCACAAAAAAAGCTCACGTGGTCAAATGTAACTTTTATTATTATAAAGATCATAAGCTAAAATATACATAAGAGATATGTCTTGATATGTATGATTAGATCGGTACACTCATACCATATTTACCAAAAATAAATTTTTGTATTACAAAAACTCTGGAATTAGTGCATTCGCGCCACATCTACTCCAAACTAGTATATTGACACCACATTTACATTTAATTAATTTTTATATCACAAAAACTCTATTGCAATTGCCTAAAAAAGTCCCAAATTTATTATAAGTGAGGGTAAATACAGCACAAGTACATCGGTTTTGGGTAAATGTGGCATGGCTCATAAGTATATCAATTTCGAGTAAATGTGACATGAATGTACCAGTTTGAATGTCTAATGGGTTCAATCCTGTGTGGCTTGCTCTGGTTGGGTTGACGTCCTCATTCTTCTTGAGGGCAATTTGATGAAAAACTCTGGGTTTTTCCACAAATGATCGGAACATTTGGCAAGAAACTCTAAGTGGTTTTTGGCACATGACTCCAAAAGGGTTTGGAGGATCAAATTAAGAGTTTCAAGCTAGATCAAATAGAGTCTCTTAATCTCTGCAAAATCTTGGAATTGCGTTTGAAACTTAAGCCCGTTGGGCATAATCCCAAGATTTGGGATCTGAGTTAAGATATCCTAGCCAGTGATGATGTCTCGATTTGGTAATGGGGATTTGATAATCCGAGTAGTAATTGTGCATTGAGGAAAGAATTGGATTTTGATGAGTTTAAACCTAATTTGGGTAGGAAAAGTATTTCCAGATGCATAAGTAGAATATCAAGTATGATGTTCCCAATATTCTTCAAGAAAAATCCTTGGATCAAAGATAAATGAGTTTGCATTAGTGTCTATGAGTACAATGAGAGGAATGGGTTTAGAGGACTAGGATGAAATGAGTTAGATAGGAACATATGGCTTGAAAGAAAGAGGTTTTTCTTTAGTAACCTAAGTGGATGATAATTCGTTTTGGCTTACTAGAGGGGATGATGTTTCATCAAAAAAGAACATGCCCTTGTGGGCAAAATCATCTCCTCCATCTTCACTATTTTTTTTTTTTTAAAGTTTCTATGACGTAAATAGTTTTGTTGGAAAGTGCATCTTCAAGAAAGAAGACTGACTAAAGATCATCTTTAGCCAGAGAGAGACCGGTTTTCTTATAGATGGCATCCACAAGATTCATACTTCTTTTGTAGGCTTGTGGACAATTTTTTGCAAAATGTCATTTATGACCATAGATAAAGTAATGATCTTTCTTTTTCTTTTTGTCAAATATATCTTGTTGACACCTAAATTTTGGTGACCCATTTAATCATTTATCATATTAAAAATTAGGGTTTAATTTTAACCCCTAAACAAAAATACTAAATTGCATAGCATATAGTTTTTAAGAGTATTAAATGCATTTTGCATATAAATTGAACTGGCGAAAGGTGGATTTAGGTAGATGAGCTTGAGCAAATAGTTCTGAGCTTATTGAAATAATTGGACCGGTGCAGGTATGGTTTCGGGCCCAATTACCATGTTTGAGTCCATGAAATGAGATTAATTGAGCTGAGTCCATAACTGAAAATTACATTGTGCTCAACTTGGAAATTAATTAGGCTATCATCAGCATAATATTTCATATGGCCATAATTCTTCGAATATTGCAGCAACCGATTCTCTTGTTTGTAGAAAAAAAAAAGGAAAGAAAAGGATGCGGATGGGTTACATATGGCCTGACTACGTAAGGCCAAAAAAGGAGAATATATTTTGCATGGTCAAAGGTGGAAAGAAATAGAGGGGAATCGTGCATAATTCAGAAAAGGAAAGTGGAAGTTCAATTTTTGTCTTGGAGCTCAATCTTCTCATGAATATAAAGGAAAGACAATGGGACGTCTTGAGGGGGCGGCAATTCAGAATCTCAAAAGGCAAACACACGTGAGAATCGAGACGAGAGAGAGAAAGCACGAAGGATGGTCTTTTTTCGGGCTTGACCTGGTCCAATTTGCTTTTTAGGAAGATAATGTCATTTATGACCATACCCTTGACCAAACAAATTGCTGTTCCAATGATCTTTCTGTGGCAAAAATTACTCCACGTTGTCTTGGTTGTTGCAGGTACGATTCGTGAGTGACATGAGAAGAAACAAAGAGAGATCGTGGGTGCGAGCCAGAAGAAATAAATATTGCAATGCCCTCGAAGATTGAAGATGGTGATCCAGTGGTGTCGTTCGTCAGAGTAGTTAGACAATTTAGTCAATCATCCACTCACGGTCAATCGCAACAGAAGCAAAAATTCTTGAAAGCCACAAGTCGAAACAGACAAGGCTAGAGAGAGGAGGCGGCAATGTACAGAGAGGAAATTTTTCACTCCCCGCTGGTTTTTGCTCACACGTCCAGGGACAACACCGCCTCCACCCCTTCATTGGCGCCTGTCATGTTGGGCGCCTTGTCCCTGTAATTTTATTACTTTCTGCAGATTTTCCACACTAGCCTGGTTCTTCGTCTTCGACCACCATTGCTCCTTGGCATCCTAGCGAGTTCCGGAGCCCACCGCCGTTGACGTTCTAACCCGTTTCCATCGAGACCATGGAGCAATAAGCCATTGCCACCATCATCCGTCCGAATTTGAAAGCGTCACTCGCGCGACATCATGAATTAGGTAAGACTCTCGAATAATCTTATTTTCATATATGTCGCTGCCTAATTCATATTGCAATATTTCTTTGAATGTTTGATCGATATTGCCATATCCAAGAGATCTCTTGATTTCTCATGAATTAGGAAATTTTCCTAATTTCACAACGTGCATACGATTGATAGTCCGATTTCATGCTCGAAATATGACTCGCAATCGCACGGAAAAATCGCCAATCCGATCTCACGCTCGAGATACGATTCGCGATTTTATTGACCAATCCAATCTCATGCGCGAGATACGATTCGTCAATTTATTTCCAAAATGGACATGGATGATATCTTGCTTCTGATTTGTTGCCGCGTTGTTCTTGATGTCTTATTTTGATTGCTTCCGTAAAAGAAAGGAAAAATCCAAAAAAATCTGAGTTAGATTAGGTTCGTCTTAGAATATTCATCATTTTAGGGTTATCTTGCAATAGGAAATTTATTTATTTCGAATTTTTGAAAAAAATGAAAAATCCAAAAAAAATGCATTCATTTAGGATGTTAGTTTTTTTTAACATTTGAATTGCATGTTTAATTATTTGGCAGTTTGATTTCGAATTTCATAATAAAAAAGAAAAAAAAATTAGAATTATGGCATTCTTTGCACGTCATTGCATATTAGAATAAATTACATGCTTATTTAGAATAAAAGCCATGTGCACGTCATATAGAATTAGGTTCATACAATGTACGTCATTTAGTGATTTTTGTTAGGCTCATTTAATTAGAAATTGCCCATCATTAGAATTAGGTCATTAGATTAATTTAGATTGCATATTTAAGTGTTGCATTTCTTTAATTTCGAATCTCATAGAAAATACAAAAAATTATTTGGAATAAATCCATCTCATGCTTAGGATAGACTACATGCTTAGTTATGTCATATTGCTTAGGTCATATAGCTGAGTCATGTTGCCATGTCATATCATTTCATGTTAAATTAGTGGCATGCATTGCATAAAGCATGATTCTCATTAATTAAGTGAAAACAAAACAAAAATTGCGTGTTAATTAGAAACCATATCTAGGGTTGTTGATGTGGATTTTAATTTAACATTGCAGATGCTTTCGTTGCTTTGAGGTAAGTCCTGCAATTTATTTTCTTCTTTACTTGAGTGTTAAATTGGTGGTCTGCGCACCTGCATGAACACCTCACATGTTAGGGAATTAGTTTAAAATCAATCTAAACTGCTTGCCAAACATTTTTCAAAATAAAAAGAAAGGTACCGAAAGGGCGTTAGAGAATTCTAGCGTAACCAAGTCCCCGTACCCATAGTCTCTGGTTCGTAAGAGTAAAATAATTCTCTCGTTATTTTACTTGGGTTTCTAATCGACCCACCAAAAATAGATTAGTGGCGACTCCTAATTAAAACAATTGCATGTTAAGAACTTGAATCGAAAGTCGTGAATTGGTATGGGCTTGGGAGAGCCCGAGTTAAGTCTAGGCTTAACAATCCATTAGCCAAACCCTAGGTGGTTCAAACCCAAAAAATTGGTCGCAACATATCTCCCTAATGGTATTGACAACTCTTTTTAAGAAACTTCCATTTTCCTTTTTATCTTTTGGAAGAATGCTTTCAGAATTGCTTTTGTTTTTTGTTTGGACAATCAAATGAAGAATCTCTATGGCCACATTTGATTTGGAGACAGTCTTATGTAGGCTTTGCCAAGCATCCTATTATTTTCTAAGAATTCCTTGAATGCCTTTTTCCTGAGACATAATTTGCAAGGGCTTCATAAATCCCTCATTGGATTTTTCCGAGGGAAGCATCTAGAGTTCTCTGATTCTTTAATTGGAAATCCTTGTCAATCATATTGTCAATTTGCTTTGACACATATGATAAGAAAACTAGTTTGAGAGCTAGATCTTCACTAAGGGCATAGTAAAGTTTCATTATTTCTTGGCAATGTCTATAAGATCTTTTCACTCATAAGAATAGCAATTTCTCTTGGAGAATTCTTCCCTTTTTAGCTCTACGAGGTCCTCTGGCCTCCTAATGAAGTAATCTTTTCACTCATAAGAATAGCAATTTCTCTAAGAGAATTCTTTCATTTTTAGCTCTACGAGGTCCTTGGCCTCCTAATGAAGTAAATGTGTCAAATTATCTAGTCAAAATCTTGTGCCAAGAACATATTCTAATTTGCTGGAGCAAGAGCCAATGACTAATCTAGCAAGCTGCCTATAAATTTGGCAATGGACTGTATAGAATATGAAACTGGTCATTTTCTAGATCAATAACTTTGGTGTTCATCCAAGCATAGAACTCTTGTAGTCTAGCATGTCACTTGTGATTTGAGATATCATCAAGTGTGAAGGTGAGATTGGAGGTTTTACTCCCACAATTGGTATTCTACAAGGGAAAATTGTCATGTTTTCTTCATCTCCTTCTTCAAGTTACATTATGAAGCTAATGGGGACTTGTTCAAGAACAGGTTGAGCTTGCTCATTGTCCATGGAAGTAGATGATGTAGTGTTTGACTTAGACCCAGAGGCTTCAAAGTATGGATCTTATATAGATTGGATTCTATCATAGCCTACCATGGTGATACTGAGGGGTTGGAAATCATGTATGAAGATGGAGGGTCAGATGGTGGAGCCGCAAATTGTTTTGATTTTGTTGATTCTTCCGTTGATTTGGCTGCAGATTTCAATTTTTGTTATGCCAAGAACCTTTCTTTGATGGCCCTCATGTCATGCCTGCGGTCTGGTTTAAGCTAGAAAGTAGAGACAGAAGGGATGGAGTAGTGATGGAACTCAAAGGGAGGAATGAAATTTTTTCCCACGAAGAGGAAAATAATTAATCAAAGATAGAGGTAGAAGAAGAGAAGTTGTGCTTCCTTTCTTGGCTAGTTTGGAGTTCTTTGATCTGTTTCTAAAGTTTTCTACTTCAATTGATTCATCATCAAGGTAATGTTTAGGTCTTACTAACCCAGCTTTTATTTTTTGTAGTTTTGTCTGTTAAAGTTGAAGAACCTTGTTTTAGACCCCTGAGGTTTGATCTACCTATTGATGGACACGATCTACTTGAGTTTTGACTTCTCTCACTTCGATATGGACTTTAGCCACTTGAGTTTTGAGAGCATTAAAGCCTACTTGTTTTTCTACCTCAATGTGGTAAGGCCCTTGTTTTGGACTAAGGTATTTTCCATTTGCCAATTTAGGATGGATTCTGGGGATCGAGCTCTCTAGTAGTTTCACTAGAATTAATTCCAATAGGATTGGGAATGTTGGGTTGGTGACTGTACCTAGTTGGACTTGTGAATTTTTTCAAAGGTGGAAAATTAGACTCATTAAACATGCAAATGTGAGAAGGGATAAATGGCTCAGGGGGATTTGTTTATGCTGATTTGTAGAATTGAAAAATGTCTGGATCACAAGTCAAATTTTTCTTGGCCCATTTAAGGATGGGTTTGTAGCATGGTTTGATAGGAGAAAGAGGTTGTGGTCTTCTATTCAAATGGTTTTTTTGATACAATAAATGGACCTAGACTTAGAACCAGGGAGGACGAAGTCAATTTTCTGCAGGTATGCCTTCCCACTATGGGTGAACAACTCTCGTTCAAGCCCTTCAGGGATAGCCTTTTAGCAAAAAACTACTCAGCCCTTTAGTTCAGAGCCTAGAGACACTCAGAGATGCCAGGACGGAAAATTTTCTAATCTACCTAAGCTGCATTTCTTGGAGGATCCTACTAGGCTAGAGAAGAAGAGGAGTTCAGAAAGCCATAGAGATGTTTTTCATAAAGCACACACTTTACTTCAAGGGACTTTGCTCAACACAATATACCCTCCTTGCCTTTTATAGATGATAAGAGGTCACAAAGATACACATAAGGACCAAGTTCATAGGTCCGGATACAAACAAAGGCACCGAAAACTTCTGAGAGGGAATTATTGGCACACTATGAATAGTGACTGTACTGTGAACAGTACTTTCCCTAGCCTAGTGCTATAGTAAAAGTGAACAGTAACTTGCTATAGTGAAATTATACGGACTCAACGGTCTCGTCCGTCAAGAGCATTGTAGTCATAGTCGGAGTCATCTGAGCTGTGTACTGTTGCTAAGCAATGTTCATCATATTTTTGTTCAAGTGCTTCAAGGTCTTCTGGTGAGAGAATTTGATTCAGCCGCTGTGATGAGGATGCTTCTCGTGAGCTCAGTGGGATGCTTCTTCTCAAGCCCAATCTGTATTGTCATCTTCTATTGCATTGTCGGTAGGAATGCTTGGCTGAGGCCAATTGGACGGCTGTGCATAAAAAGATGTGTCCATGTTTTTGGATAAGGATAAGGACAAAGGTTCTTGATCATAGGGATCTTGGGAAAGAGGACCTCCCCATCGAGCATAGGGGTCTTGAGTTGATTGAACAATGTCATCTGCATTTGTCATTTCATGATCTTGGGAAGATGCAGCTTGTTTGTTTTGCCTGAGTGCTTCCTTAGCTTTTGGTGCTAGGTCATAATGATCCCATGCAGTGGATACATTATAATTCCAGACATCCTCAAGAATGATCTTGTTTTCCTAGCACAAAATTCTCTGGAGTTCTTAGTATTGGTGTTCACAACATCCAACCGGGCCTAGATAAGATTTGTGAATCCTAACTTCTCTGTTGTCCAAGTGAGGTTTATAGGATGTGGTTCCTATTTCCTGTGGAGCATTGATAATGTTGCCATTATTTCTGAAAAAATACCATGGATGTCGAAAAAACAGGATGGTATGGACTTCAGGATTTGGTATCATAATTCTCAGTTCTTTTTCGAGAATGTGTTTCCAGTGAGTAGGATGATGGAACCAGTTTAGAAAATCTAAAAGATTCTTATCACTTTTCTTTTCGATGTTCTTTCCGAGTAAGAATATCCTTGTGAGGTTGGAATTTCAATAGCTATTAAGTACTTATTAGTTAAGTACCATAATAACATCTTGAGTTGATTAGGGAAATCATCTTCCTTCTAGATAAGAGGATGGATAAATGGATAGTTTGAGTTTAACCCAAAAGGATAAATAATCGAACCTTCATTGAATTTGAATAGGTCTGTGTGGCATTGCCACAAGAGTTTTTCAAGATTCTCAATGAGATTATCATTTTGGATATGTTGAATAATCTCCTGGGGATATTTCTAACTTGGCAAATCTTTAATCTTCTCAATCTTGTATTTCACGCCATAATTGAGCATATGGAAAGCAGGCCTCTTGATATACATGTTGATTTCTGCTGGTGCTTTTGGTATTGACAAGAAGTCAGCAAGCACATTCTTCTTTCCGGGAATATGCTTGGTTTTAAAAGAATATTTCGAAAACCATTCGGCCCATCAAAGCAGTTGAGAATTTGGAATCTGCTTCTATTTAAACTTGGTCATCTGAGGGAAAGATGCCATGTCTAATTCTACTAGGAAGTGATGGCCGATGAGATGGAATTCAAACTTTTTTATTTCATTTTTCACTGCCAAAATTTCTTTAAAAGTGGAATGATAATGCATTTTAACTTGAGAAAACTTTCCACTTTTATAAGCACAAATGTGTCTCTTACCATCAATTTCTTCAAGTAGGATGGCTACCCAATATTCATCACTGGCGTTAGTTTGAAGGATTCTCCTTCTTGTTGATGGTATTTGCAATGGCGGGAGATTTTGCATAATTTCCTTAAGTTCAGCTACTGCTTTAATTTGAGCTTTTCCCCAAGGTGGAGAATTCTTCTTTAGCATGGATTGTAAAGGAATCAGAAGTTTTGCAATATTTTGAACAAAATCCCTGAGATAATTGATTTTGCCAAGAAATTGCTGAACTTGCTTTGTCGTGAAATTATCTTCAGGAAACTTAAATAATTCTTGAGCAATATGTGGCCCTGGGTAGTATGTACCTTTATTCAGATTCATACCAAGAAATTCAATCTTTGTCTGGGCAATATTCATCTTTCTTTGAGAAAGCATGATGCCATGTTTTTTTACGATTTCTATGAACTGTTCAAGAAGTTGGCAATGAGATTGCTCATCAGGGCTGTGGAGCAAGATATTATCAATGTATACTGCTGCACTTGACATGATTGGTTAGAAAATTCTACACATAGCCTTTTGGAAAAGAGATGATGCTACTTTTAAGCCAAAGGGAAGAACTTTTCATTGGAAGTGCTGGTTTGGAATACAGAACCCTATTTTGGGTCTGTTTTCAAGATGAATGCCCAATTGCCAAAATCCAGCTTTGAGGTCGAATTTAGAATAGATGTGGGCCTTGGATAGTCCAGTAAAAAAAAGGAATTTCTGGATAGTAAAGGGAATTTATCATCTTGAAAGAAAATGTTAAGGGGTTGGTAATTAATTACCAGTCTCATTTTTCCTTTGTTTTGCTTAGCACGTTTGTTGACATAAAAGGCTTTACAAGCCCATTGAGAATTGGAGATTTCAATAAGGCATTGTTGCAATAGTTCTAAGCACTCCCTTTGAGCTAAAGCCAAGTGTTCTGGCTTCATTCCCATATGACTCGCCTTTGTCGGATTGATGTCTTCATTCTTTTTTAATGGAAGGCGGACAAAGAATTCTGGATTTTCCCACAGAGGATGAGAACATTTTTGGACAAATTTAGAGTGGGATTCTGAACAAGATTCCAACAACTTTTGCATGATTGGATCTAATAGACTCATTTGAATGGAAAAAAGTCTTTGAATATTAACGAATTCAGAAAACTGATCTTTATACTTGAGCCCTTTTGTAGGGATGATGCGAAGCTGTGAGATCTGAGTCATAATATCCCAACCAATGATCAAGTCTTTATTGGGAAGACTGGATCCAAAGATCTTTGTGGTTAAGGAACATTGGGAAAAGAACTAAACAGTCATGGGGATGGTTCTGACATTTATAGAAAAAGTATCTCCTGAAGCAGAATTGAAGTATCTGATATAAAGAGTCCAGAATTCTTCAGGAAGAACTTTGGAATCTAGAATTGAACAACTTGCTTCAGTATTAATGAGAGCAATAACAGTGATTGGTTTGGCAAACTTTGAGGTGAGGATTTTTACAGGGAAATGGGGACAATGAGTCTGACTCGACAATATGTCAAGGCTTGGTTCTGGAGATATGGGTGATATATGAAAAATATCTTCAAACTCAGAATTTGACTCAGTTTCACTAGAAGTGAGATAACATGGAATGACACAAAGAGTTTGTTCAGATGGTTCTTTGTCAGCAGAGAGTAGTGATTTGATATCATCATTTTCAAGAGAAATACCTATTTCATTCTCAATTTGATGCATCAAATGATGCTGACCTTTTCTAGCTTGGGGACAATTTTTAGCAAAATGTCCTTTCTGATTGCAGATGAAGCAGCGATTTGATTTTTTGTGGCCTGTGTGATCCTTCCTTTTACGTAGGTATCGCCATTTCTTCTTTCTTCGGAAATACTTGTGGCCATGTTTGGACTTCTTTAACCATAACTTCTTGAAGTGCTTCTTTTTTCTGGAAAACTTTCCACAAGTACCATCACAGTCTTTCTTGGAACATTTAATCTTTAACTTATGGCGAGAGCAAGCTGTCTCGAGTTCTCTGTCATCTGTGATGTAAGTCCAGACCATCTGTTGCTTTAGGCACAATTCTTCAAGGCATAAATGGATTTCTTGCTGTATTTCTCCCAAGGGAATATCCTGTACTCTCCTCTATCTTCCAAAAAAAGATCTTTCAACCATCTAGGATAGTTATTTAGAGATGGAAGTCAAGAAGACATGTTTCAGATTTGGATCAACTCTAATCTGATAAAAAAGTTGAAGCATTTCCCAATAATGCTTATCAAGATATTTCTTTTGGAGAGAGCAACATTTCCTTTCGAAAAATTCTCTTATTTTCATCTCTATGAGATTAGTGGTTTTTCCCATAAAGAAATGATATAAGAGAGTGATGGCATGGCTAAAATCAGGTAACATTAGAAAATGAATCTGGTTTTGTTTTGACACAGATTTCCACCAAAGTTTGAGGCTTCCTATGAACCTCGTAACAAAATTGTAAAGGACATCATTCATATCATGGTTGGTGATAGACTGAGTATTTAGCCAAGTATGAAATTTCTCAAGTCTTTCTAGCCATTTATGGTAGGGGATGTCATCTATGGTGAAAAACTGTTTTGAAGCCATAGACACATGGTGTCTTGGATTGTTCTGAACAATCTCTGGCTCGGAGTAATTTGATTCCATTTCCTGATTTGGAGGATCGGCTATGAATATAGATGATGTTACTGGTGCAATAGGAAGGGAATCATTGTCAGGAATTGAAAATGATGAAGATGAGGAAAATGATACTGATTTAGATTCAGTATCAGAAGTGGTAGGAACAATTTGTTCGGCTGGGAATAGAGTCTGATCATTTGGAAGGGTAGGGTTAGGCTGTTGGATGATAGGGTTAGGTTGTTGTTCCTGATTACCCAAATCCTTTAGAAAAGATTCTAATGGATTGGATAACATCATATGATCTGGCCTTTCTTTTATGACGATCGAACTTGATTCTGTGGACATTTTCTCTTTTCCTTTTTCATTCTGTAGATTTTTTAGATGATTACGCATTTCTGCCATATCTGGTTCTTTTTTGAAAGAATCTTCTAGGATGGCAGCAAAAATAAACGTCTGTGGTGGTGGAAGTAAGTACCCAGTTCTGATAGTAGGTGAAAAATGATCAAAAGGTCTGAACCTTCCTTCTTCGAGGAGTTGGATTTGCCTTTTGAGCTTTTCTATCTCCTGCTTCGAGCTCTCAAGATGATGATACCCCAGACGTTGTCCTGATTCCAAGGCATTTAGCCTTTTTTGGAATTCAAAAACCATTTTCTTGGTGGTCTCATCATACTTTTGGAAATCTTGTTGCACATTCCCAATCTTGGAATCAATTGCTTTGAAAGCATTGTTTTGTGTTAACAGAGACTCCGAGTTCCAATTTAGGAGAGTTTCAGTAGCGGGAGTTCTTCTTTGTCTCCCATGTTCATCCACATCAGTGGGGGCAAATATCTTAGGAACATGGCAGTATTTGCCTTGTGGATCAATGAATTCTTCTGGAGTAGGAAACGAGAGTTTAGAACTTTCTCGGACAAGAGGAGGAAAGTATGTATCATGAAACATAGCAATGGAAGAAGTGGATGGTGTTTCTACTGGAACCTCAAGCGGGTAGGAGTGTTTCTTAGCCTATTTTAAAATTGGCTTATAAAACGGGAAGAGAGTTGGTTTTTTCTGAGGAGGAGATGATGGAGGTGATTTTGGTGGATCTGATGGATCTTGGGTTCTAGTATTGAATTCTGGTGGTGGAGGTGGTGCATAGGAAACCGTGAACTGGTATTTATCACACTCACCAAGAGTATCAACGGATGGGCCTCCGTTTAAGTACCTTTGCCAGTTGTGGCAAGAACTGGCAAAGGTAGGAGTGTTTCTTAGCCTACTTTAAAATTGGCTTATAAAACGGGAAGAGAGCTGGTTTTTTTCGAGGAGGAGATGATGGAGGTGATTTTGGTGGATCTGGTGGATCTTGGGTTCTAGTATTGAACTCTGGTGATGGAGGTGGTGCATAGAAAACCATGAACTGGTATTTATCACACTCACCAAAAATATCAATGGATGGGTCTCCGTTTAAGTACCTTTGCCAGTTGTGGCAAGAATTGCGTTGTTAGATGCTAGGTTTTTATAATACCAACATGCTTGCATTGGTACTGTTCAAACTACTTTGAATGCTGGAATAGTCTTTGTGACTTTGTATCCAAATTTCAACATCGCTCTTTCAGACCCTCAGCTACTTTCTTTCTTAAAAGTTCAAGTTCAGCTCACTGGAGCCCCTCAAACTGCTGACTCTGTAGCTGCAACACTGCATTACCATATGGTTTATCGAGTACTCTTGATCTAAACTTTAACAATGGTAATGAAGATGCTTTGTTCATCTCCATGTAGAATGATCAGGCGTCTTGCATCCATATTCCTAGGCAGATCCCAAAAGATAAGTTGGCCAAGTTTCTTCCGGAGACTTGGATCACCAATTATGAAAAGCTACACCAGCATAACAAGCCTTTCCAGTCTACGGACTCTGAGTTCGTCCGGAAAAAAGATGGAATTGTTTCCATCAAATTTGGTAAGGAAAATGAAGAAAGTTCTTCTATCTTCTAGACCCTCTTCATGATTGAACCATGTGTTCCTAAATCAATTTCTAAGCCAGATCCAAAAAAGCTTGTTCGACATTTTAACAGTGATGGACATTGTGTCCATTACTATAAAGAACAGTATGGTCATTGTTTTTGGGATCCTTTTTGCCAATGCTCTTTTGCCTAAATTCTCCTGACGAGGTAAATCCATATGACAAACCTTCACCTCGAAGGAAATTGATTTTTGAGAAGAGCCACAAGACACAAAAAATTGGTATCATTCTTCATCCTCTCCTAGTGGCCCAAGAGAAGGGTCCCTCTCCTACCATTTTTAGAAGAATGGATCTTTGGATTTCCATTTTCTTCCGGAAGGCCTATCATTGTCATCTAGATCTAGCATCATACAGACTTGACATCAATGTACAAGTTTGGCAGTTTTGTAGCATGCAAATTAGTTTGAGGTAAATGTGGCTAAAATATACAAATTTAAGATTTTTGGTGATATTAGCTTTAATATTTGAAAAAAATCCACAATAGTTTAATTATGGAAAACTTATAAATAGAATCGAATGACTGATTTGCTTTTATCATAAAAAGTCAAGCCATAGTATGGTCACATTCCACGGTCGCTGAGGGACATATGTCGTTCTTATCCTCCGTCTGATTAAAAAAGACTACATCGAACGTTTAGGGAACGAGTGAAATCTCACATCGAGCCAAAATTCAAGAGGATCGGGTCTCTCTCTCTCTTTTCTTCTCCTTCGGTCTTTGCATTCTCAGAACGTTTTGGCGGCTATGTTTGGTTTTTTTCCCCCTTAACTTAAAGATCGGAGTTGAATGATTGATTTGAGTTTAATTAAAAAAAAAGGAAGAAGAAGGAGAAGGATAATCCCCTTCACGGAAAACACATGCCCAAAATAGAAGAGAGAGAGAGAGAGAGAAAAATTGCAGAAGAAAAGCGGGGGGCCCTGGTTTCTAGCCATTCTTTTTCCACTGCAGTTGCACAATCCACTCCCTTCTCTCTCTCTCTCTCTCTCTCTCTCTCTCTCTATCTGAATCGCACCAGTTGGCGCTAGGGTTCGGATTTGGATTGCGCCTTCCTTCCTCTCCGATTCGAGGTCTTCCCTCTCTCTCTCTCTCTCTCTATTTCTCTCTCTCTCTGCGCGATTTGCTTGTGGATCAATGGAAGGGAGGGAGGGAGAAGGAGGAAAAAATGGGGAAGAAAAAAGATTGGGCCTTGCATGTTGACGAGCTTTTTCCGGTTTCCGCTGATCGGCCCCTTGTTTTTTTTTTTTTCCCTTTTTTTTTTTACGGTATTTTGAGCGCGATCGCGACAAGCTCGATCGATGCGTGCTGTGCTGCTGGATGGTGTTTCCGGGTTGCGCATTGTTCGTTCTCTTTTCCTTGGTTGGGGTTTCGCTGTTCTTGGCCGTTCTTGCGCCCCGGTTCAAGGCGATCGCGGAGGGATCCTCGGATTGTGAAAGCCCAATGGCTTGGCTTGGATTGGATTGGGTTGTGGTCGTGTCGCCCGGGCGGGTTCGGCATGTGGCGGCGTGGTTAGCGAATTGGTTTTGATGGGGACGGTTTGGTTCAAGTGCGACCATTTCTATTATTGTGTTCTGAGTAATTGTGTTCTTGCGTTCAATATTTCCTTTCCTGGCAAATGAGGAGCTTTGCATCTGTCTCGGATTGCTTAAGCTGTGAGAAATAGCCTGGGGGGTTGGGATTGGGGAAGGTCGAGCTGATTTTGTACCCGATTCATATGGGTTTGGAGCGTGGTTTGTTTGTAGAACCCCCTATTTTGGCTTACTGGAATGCGGGTTTGGTTCTGTCTATTAGGATAAGAAACAGGTTGCTGTCAGTGAGTCCGCTTCTTGTTGTACCTGTGTCGGCAGGAAAACCATGACTAGATCATAAACCAGCTGATATCCATGGCTTAAAGCATGTCAGTCTTGCTACACTTCTTGCCATCGATATATTCAATAATAGAAATGCATGTTGCGAGCACATGTATGCATGTACAGGCCTGCTGTACATGCTTTTGTGTGTATATCCTCATGCGGGTGCATGAGTTCTTGATCTTTTATGCATCAAACGAATTCTTGCTTCTAGCTTCTACCCGTTGATTTGTGCATGTACTTCTTGGACCCAGTGTCCTTTTCTTGTCACCCTTCTTGTCTCTCATGTCTTGATTGTGGATGGATGATGTTGTTCAGGCCAAAATTATCGAATGCTGCATCATGATGTTGGAATAACAAAGAATAACTGAAGGATTCTGATCCCCATCGCTATAGAAAAGCACTTCTTCCCTGATAAGATGGAGGATGAGAATGGCCTTGACCTTGGTTTGGGTCTCTCTTGTGGTGGATCTGCTGGGAAACTAAAGGGCAAAAGTGGTACTGGTACCTCAGACTCGACAGCAGAAGAAGATAGGGGGAGCAGAATAGTTGGTGACTTTAAAGATTTTCTACAAAGTGGTTCACAAAAGCAGGACTCTGGAGCTGGATCTCAAAGTGATTCAGCAAAACCTCCAGAAAACTTCTTCAGCGATCTTTCAAAGGCATCCAGTGATGCAGATGCTTCTGTGAATTTGAGTGGAAAAGGACAATGGGTTGCTGGGATCTACAGGCCTTCTGAAAGCAATGGAGAAACCCAGACAGAGACGAGCAATAAAAGGAGAATGCCTTTTGATGAGATAAATTATCAAAATAAGCATGGAAGAGAAGTTAATTATGGTGATGTGCATGACAAGCCTAAAAGTTCGTACATCTCCATAACAACAGAAGATGGTTCAGCTGCTGATAATGAAGATGTGGCAGATTCAGAAGTTGAGGGCTCAACCTCAAGATTGGCCCAACACCATGATGACGTCTCTAAACGGTTCAATCCAGAGCTTGCAAAAGAAGCTCATGGGTTCTCTGATCGTAGGCCTGCAGAGTTGCAAAACCAGAAGAGATTTCATGCTCCATCAGAAAATGAGTTCAAACTCGGGAACCCAGGTTATGGCATTCCATTCTCTATCCAACCGATGAACATGGTAAATGGGTCCCAATCAGTCCCTCCAAGGGACTCTAACTCTACAGCTACACCGGGCCCAACTGGTTATCCACCTGCTGGAGTTATACAGCCAGTGACTTCAGCTAATTTGCCAATGATGTTTGGGTACTCACCAGTTCAACTTCCTATAATGGATAAGGATCACCCATGGGGTTTGGTTCCTCATGCTCAACAGCCGCATTCTTCATACGTAGGCAAAGTTCCACCTAACTTAGGTAAATCTAATGCTAGGTCGGAGTATTTCAAGGTTACAATATTGCAGTGTTTTCTTCATGGAATATTGCTATGAGAATACATGTCCCTATTCCAAAATTGTGTCTTTGTACCTCATAATCATGACAGGTATTCTTGTGATTAGGATTGCTAGTCTAGAATGTTTCATGACCTGTATAGCCTTTGTGGTAGGTTTAGTTATTCTTTTCACTTAAGATTTAGTAATCTTTGGGCTGTATTTTGTTGCTGCTCAAGTACTATTATGAAAGGACCTGATGAGCTATCGCTACCTCAAATATTTGAACTACTCATAGTTGTTATGAGCATCTGACCATAACTCTCAAATGAGACCTTAACATCTCAGGCTTTGACCTTTCGTAGACTGTATACTGGTGCTATATTAAAGAAATAACATATGATATTGGTGATGGGGTGATGGGTGTTGTGACTATCTGTTTTCATCGCGCATACTATGTAACATGAAAGGTTTTCCCTTTCTCTGCTTCTTGCGTTTCATGTCTGCCTGTATTAATAGGTTAGCATATGATAATGCATCTCTATAATCGTTGCAGCCTCCAATCAAGTGGTTTCTCGTGCTTCACCTGAGATCACCCAATATGGTGGGAGAATGCCCGAACTGGTCAAAGGCGAGGAGAAACAGCACAGGTCTGAAGAAGCTTCCTCTACTCGGACAGAAGAAGATGTGAAGGGAACAGCCGAAGGCTTTTCCATAGACTATACTGCTATCAAGCCGGGTATTGCTGCGGATGTGAAATTTGGTGGATGTGGTTCCTATCCAAATCTCCCTTGGGTTTCTACTACTGGACCTGGCCCAAATGGAAGGACCATTTCAGGTGTTACTTACAGATTCAGTGTGAACCAAATCAAGATTGTTTGCGCTTGTCATGGTTCCCACATGTCCCCTGAAGAGTTTGTCCGTCATGCAGCAGAGGAGCCTGCTAATCCAGATGGTGGTGCTGGTTTGTCAACTTACCCGAACAACAATCCCGCTGCCTCTGCTCAGAGCTGATGCTTTACCAGATAGCCCCCTGTTGGCTACTATCTCTGGCCTCTGATCAAGAAAACAGGGTGTTGCTTTGTATATTAGTGAGATTCCCTCACTTCCTCGCTAATTTACCTCATTGGCGATGTACTTTTTAGCCTGCTTATGCTTAATTAATTTCTGCAGTAACCCGCTCCCCTAGTTTCTGTATGTAATAATGTTCTAGAATCTAGAATTGTGTTCTTGTCAAGTAGTGATATTTAATAGTTTGGATTCTGCATTATGTATTTCGAATTGATTTCATCTGTCTGAAGATCGGTTAACTCTGACTTGATAACCTACTTGCTAGAATGGGGTTGAAGGACTCTTTTTTCAGGGCCGCAGAGTTGAATCTCAATGCGGGTGCTGCAACTGGCCACTTTCTGTATTCGCATACAAGAACTGGTTCATATGCTTGAGGCTTGAGCAAAGCCAAGTTCGCTTGGCTTCTTAAAATATGAAGAGGTATGGAGCTGCTCCTCCATTCACTTTTATCATGCATTGTGTCCCAAAAGCATATGTAGGGATGATGATAGCTCTTGTTAGTTAGTGTTTCCCCTATTGAGCAAGCTTTGGATACCTAGAGTCTGAAGGCATTGTTAGTCGTTGGAATTGATTTTCTAACGGCTGATGAATATGGTTCTTGTAGCGAGAATTCCATATGTGCGGGGATTATTGTAGTTCGTGTCGGAATTGATTTTCTAACAGTTAATAATAGGGAATCTTTGGGACCAAATGATTGAGATGCAATTGTAAAGATCGATTGCAATCTTTCTACTGTCACCTAAGTAGAAAAGGATTCGAAAACTCAATCTCACTTGCTACCTACCGGTAAAGGTGCTAAGGCAAGTGACAACACTAGTTAAATGGCAAAACATTAGCTGACGGCAATTGGAGATTTCTGTTATCGGCAGTTGCTCCTTATAATTCGACTCTTTTGTTGCGATATAGACGGACGGATACTAAACGTAGAAACTAGAATGTTATATCAGGGATGAGATTACATTTACCCGATGCAACCTTATTAAGATTGGTTCATCAAATTGGTAAATCAAGCAGATGCGGTAACCGATTGCCGGTCTCCACTGTGATCTTACTCGTTCCTTTTTTGTTATTGCAATACTGTACCTGGACAAATGGAGTATCCGAGATAATTCCAATTTTATCTGTCTCGATAACATAATACAAAAATAAATCCTACCCGTTATTTCTCAGCATGGACAAAAGATATTCGTATTCATCACGCATGAATTATCTGTCATCCTTGCGTCACAATGCCTTGGCGACCTCCTCTGTTATTTCCCCGCTCGTTCGTTTTGCTCATGTGCGTCCGGAGAAAGTGTCGCCGCATGTTTGTGTTCGTGTTTATTCCTCGCTGATCGTTCTTCTTAGTAAAAAAGTGTTGCACATGATCAGACCGAGAATTAAGACAAGTAGACAATATTTTTTGTTTTGTCTCTTCTATAATTGGTCATGTATAGTACGGACGACCTAGGATGGTATAAGAACGAAATAATTTGATAAGTTAAGGATTACATCTTGTAAGATGGGCATAAGCACTCGTTTTATCTATTATTTTCTAATAACCACGCCAACCGCCGTGTAATTCATATGTTAGTCAACCCTCATATCATCAGTTAAATGGCATCTACTTTCTAATGATGATTATGATTATTGGTATAAATAACGTTAGAAACTACGTTAATGTGCAAACATTATCCTTGTAATTCTCGGCATGAGTTTCTCTAATTTTATTAACTAAGGATGTCATATGTGTCAACAAAATGAGAAGTAAAAGGGCTAAAGATTGATTTCATAAATAGGCATAGAAACCTGGCCAAAAGTAGTAGACAGAAAAAATACGGGTTGCCGGCAGTAAAGCATTTATCTTTTTAAAATATCCAACGCAAATCGTAATTTTTCTAAATAGGAACAAAGAGCAAAACCGAGCAATCGGACAATAGTACCGTGTTGCCGGAATATTTCTAATATGAATATGAGATGTATGTGTACTCTATGTGTTTACTTTGAACAAATCAATTTGGTAGGTACAGCGTGAATTATATAAGATTTGAACAATTGGATCCATTCACCGAATTCACATGGATGTCATACCCCCCAAATCCGTCTCTTTGTTCTTCAAGGCCAGCATGTCAGTCAACCAAGATACACCAATCTGACATGACCTGTTTGATACTTCCTTCAGTTTCCCTCAATACATAAAAAAGCAATTCTGAACAAAGCTGGGCAGAGCATGTTAGGGATGATTTCTGTCCACATACGTTGTTGCACCCAAAAAAAAAAAAAAACTAAATAACAACACGTCGCACAAGGAATCTTGAATCTCAAACATCTTAACATAACTTCCAAGTTGCTAATTTTATTGTTTTGTCTTCTGTCGTGAAGATAGATTTTTTTTTTTGGGTCGAAGTCGTGAAGATAGATTAACATGGGTTTAAATAATCCCTCCCCATCGAGCAAACAACGTGCGGCGTCATTAGCTCAACTTAGCGTCCTCCACTTGTATTGCTTATTTTCGTAGACTGCCTAGGTCAACTGTTTGAATTTGCTTGTTGCTTGTTCGATTTTGATAATGTTAGCATCGACGACAACTAAGGTAGATCGAGATTGGCGTTTGCTTACGGTCTCTGTTATCTTTTGCCTGGATGAGGACGATGGCCTATGCAGTGATCTCACCCTGCTTCTTGAGCCCAAAGGCTGGAGGACTTCTTCAAATTGCTTGCCTCTTTGCACGCACCAAACATTGACTATTCTTATTTGCATCCTTTACATTTCTTGTTTTCTAGGGTGGATATATAGAAAGGGAAGACAATTTCTTCTTTCTTTTCGTTTTATGAGACTGAAAAGGAGAAATTTGTAACGCCCCTAAACCACTTAGTCAATCACAAAGTCATTCGATAACCCGTCCAAGCCTTTTTTATTAGGGCTTTAAATGATTTTTCTCAAGGCACGTCAAATAATTATAAATAAATAAAAACTTTTTATCTGTTTCGAAAACGTGTCGACCAAGGCAGTATCTTAACCTAAAGGATGAAGCCGCTTTCCAATCGTCATTCCATGGTGTGTCAAAAGGGGTGGTTGATGCTGGGAGCTTAATTTATTGGATTTCAGAGCAAATCAAGGATAAAAGAAGGGCAAAACTGCATTTAGGATTTTGGAACAGTTGTCACTCAGGTGAATGAACATATCAAGTTGCAGTCCAATTTGCTCCTTTCACATGGGGATAAATCTATTCTTTTTATGCTGCATCAGTTGATTCTGAATTTTGAAACTGTCTTCGCATTGTCATTGACTATTTGTTTTTATAAACTAAGTCCTTCCATCTCTACATCACTACATGAATTTCCAACTTTAAAAAAGCTTCCTCTGGAGAATAGATTAGTTCAATGAGTTTGGACAGACATAAAACAGCGTGAGAACAAATGAGGGGATCTCGCTGAACCAAAGAAGGATTCTCTATTTAGAACCTCTAGGAAGGTTTCTGCACGTATAGAGTTTCGAGTTTTCGACATTCGAGGCCGAAGTGTTAGCTCCCGATCCACACATGAATCGAGCCCACGTCTACGTCTTGATCTTCTGTTGGGTCTTCTTCTTGCATGTCGAGGCGCAAATCCCACCCCAGGGAGCGATTATCTCGCGGGATGAATCGAATTTGAGGTCGAGCCTCGGGCTTGTCATGGTTATACTCTCCCTGATGTTCTTGATTGCTTGCGTCTTCCTTGTCTATGCCAAGTACTGTCACTCCAGCAGATCGGCCATCCATCGCGACCCGGAAGCTCTTCTTGGGCTCACGAGGTCGAGATCGCAGTTATCAGGCATCGACAAGACGGTGATTGAGTCGCTCCCTTTCTTCAGGTTTTCCTCGCTCAGGGGATCGAAAGAAGGGCTCGAGTGCGCGGTGTGCCTCTCCAAGTTCGAGGACGTCGAGATCCTCCGGCTGCTGCCTCAGTGCAAGCACGCCTTCCACATCGAGTGCATCGACCGCTGGCTCGAGAACCACTCCAGCTGCCCCATCTGCCGGCTTGGGCTGAGCGTGGAGGACCCGGCGATCTTCACCTACTCAAGCAGCATGAGGCTACGGACCCAATCCAGCCGACACGACGACTCGAATCCGGAGCTGCTCTTCGTCCAAAGGGAGGAGGGTAATCGCGGGTCCTCCAGGTTCGGCATCGGGAGAAGCTTAAGGAGGATGTTCAAGGCCGACAGGGAAGACGAGGTCTCAATCCGGGATGCGGCCAGAAACGCAGATCAGGACCCGAGAGCGGACCTGCACAAGTTCAATCACAGGATCCTGGTGCCTGACGGGTTCTTCAAGAACAGGTGGAGCAATGTGAGCTCTTCGGATCTGATGTTCCTGAATTCAGAAATGCTGAGCTCCGCGTCAAGCAACAGGTTCTCTTCCCTGGAGGCAAATCCTGGCCAGTCCAAAACCAGCGGAGCCAACAACGAGGGCCAAATTGGGAAGATCAGGGAAGAGATGGAGCTGAAGAGGCTGTTCGAGAGCAAGCCCGGCCCGAAGAGCTTGACTAGCCAGGTCCCGACGGCGGGCCTCCCTCCTCCGATGGTGACGGGCAGGTCAAAGTATCTGCTGCCGGACGAGAAGAGGTCGATGTCCGAGATCACGGGGGTGTCAAGGCTTGGAGAATTGAACAGGAAGAGCAGGTACACCCAAGAGGCTTCCTCACAAGAAAATGGCGGGGGGTCATCAAGGGAGGAGAGGATGAGAAGGCTGTGGCTGCCAATTGCCAGAAGAACAGCTCAATGGTTTGCTAACAGAGACAGAAGATCTCAAGACTCTGAGAATCAGAACCTAAGACTAAAACCAGAAGATGTATAGGCTCTTTTGCAGTCCTTTTTTTTTTTTTTGGGAAATTGTATATTTGACTTCTGCATTATTGTTGATTTTCTGTTTCTTTTTCTTACCTTTTTTAATTTTCCTTTTTTGGGACACATTTCATGAGTATCTCAGAGAACGGAGTAGGAACATAGAATTGGCATGATAAAGAGCACGCTGTCAATCCCTGCTTTTGGCTTTGGGCTTCTCTTAAAATATCTTTTGTTGTTCCTCTTTTGCAGTTATACACAGAAAGTAAGAAAAACCAAAATTCTAATGTTACATATTTTAAAATGAAATTGATTTTTTTTTTTTTGGTAATACTCTATTTATTTTGTGAAAAATAAATGATTTGAAAAATATTTTTATAGATTTGGTTTGATAAGAGAGCACTCTGTCACTACTTTTGGAATTCTCTTAAAATATCCCTTGTTCCTCTTTTGCTGTTAAAGACAGGAAGTAAAACACCAAAATTGTAATGTTTTGTATTTAAAAAAACCATCTGTTTGTTTTGTGAAGAATAAATGATTTGAAAAATATTTTCTAAAAATAATCACTTGTATTGCTTAAAATAATTATATCGAAATATCTTCGTGAAAGATAAAAATAGTTTATATTTATTCATTTTTCTGTAAGCAACACAAATGATCATTTACAAAAAAAAAAATGAATTATTTATTTCCCACAAAATGAGTCTAAATTTCAAGTATCAGTAGATTTGACACTTAAGGATGTCTATTTGGTAACCTGTTAAATAATGCATGATTTTTTTTTGGTTTTCTAGAAAAAAAAAAAGAAGAAATATGTTTGGTAATATTTTTGTTCCCAGGAAGATATTTTTTCTCGGAAATAAATTTGAAACGGAATTAAGAAGTAAAAGAAAATTTGCTTCTTTATTCCTAGGCAAAATCAAACCCAAACCATTTGTTTTTTTTTTTTTTTTTTTTTTTTTTTTCTCTTTTCTTTCTTTTTCTCTTCCTCTTTTTCTTCCCCTAGCCAATCATCGAGTCCTCCGGTTTTTAAAACGCACCACTCTTGTGGACCCAAGCCTTATAGTCGGGACTCCCCCTAAGCGATGTGGGACAAGAGGGAGAGGGATCCCTTCCTTGCGCATGGACCGAGGCGACGCAGCTCCCCGCGCACCGCCGCTCGGGTCGTCACATCTTGTGTGGCCAATCACTAGCCATTGCCATGGCTGAGGACTAGCTAGAGGAAGAAGGAAAGAGAAGTAGAGAGAGAGAGGAAAAAAAGAAAAATGTAATAAAATTATTTAAATTAAATTAAATTCTAAATCACAAAAAAATTTGAGGGTCGTATTAAAAGCATTTCTATTCTAGAAATAAAAAATTTTAGACAGTTACCAAACAATGTTCAGAAACTTGTTTAGGAAACAAAATCATAAAAAAATTATTTTTAAGCAGAAGTTATTTTTAGAAATAGAATGATTACCAAATTCATCCTAAACCTTCTTACTCTTTTTTTTTTCCCTAATTATCTTTTGCCAATTTGTACATTTGACTTTTGGCGGTACTAGTGATTTTCTGTGTCTTTCTTTCCTTATCTTTTTTCTTCTTGCGACACACCTCCTGAATTATATTTAGAGCATGAAGTAGACCCATAATTCATCCAAACATATGGGCCGTGCACCAAATATGTGGCCCACCTCGGGTACTACTTTTTCGCAACGTTTACAACTCTGTGAAGAGTCTTTAATAACTTTTATATAACACACTCAAAAAACATTATAGCTATCTCACGATTAACTTTTCAAGAAATGACATGACCCAACTTTGAGATGCTATAATTTACAATAATTTGTCACCAAATGTACAAGGTACATCTTTTGACAACACAATTACGGTAGATTGAGGTTTACTTAATAAACAATTGATCAATCGGATGAGATTGAAGGGCACTGGTCAAGTACAATATGTCAACTAATGTTGTATGATTGGATCAGTTTTTCAAAGGAAATGAAATAGATCGCCCTAAAAACTGAGCCAATTTTAAGTTCCGATTGGAACCAATCCGATTTTCAATTTTGAGTGAAGACCCGCTCAAGAACTAGACTCTTCGTATCTTTTTCTATATTTCTCTCTCCCTATCTCTCTCTCTCTTTGTTTTTTTTTTTTTTGGTTCCTTCCAACCTTGCTTAGACACTTCACGTCTCTCTCTAGCTCGCGGCTCACTCTCCTCCTAGCTTGCTTGCGACTCACCCTTCCTCGTTGGAGCTTCCACAACCCTCACTCGTTCTTGACTTGCCTTTGCTTGCTCACCCTCACTCGTTTAAGTTTCACAACCCTTGCTCGTTCTTGACTCGCCTTTACTCACTTGCCCTCATTCTTCTTTTACTCTAAAATGTTTTGTTGCTCTCATCATTTTGTCGTAAAAAAATTGAAAAAAAAGAAAGAAACAAAAAAGAAAAACAAGTTCCTAGATAGACTTTAGGAGCGTTTGATAATATTTACATTCTTAGGAATAATTTCTTTTTAGAAATAATTATTTTCTATTTCTACTCTTTGAAAAAGTTTTTGAATAAAACAACACGTTTGGTATCTATACAAAATTTCTATTCCTTGAATATAAAAAGAAAATGAATGAATTTGGTATGTCCCACAAGTTTTTTTTTGTGATATAAAATTTCTTTTAATTTTTTAACAATTTTTTGAGACTTTTCTCTTTCTTTTTTCTCTCTTCTTCTTTGTCCTCTAGCCAGTCACAGGGAGCAGTGGGCTAGCGATCGGTCAATGGTGGGGAGGGATAAGCGATTTCAATTTCCTTACAGGTTCCACCTAAAACCTAAAACCTACCATTGGGTACAAGTTCCTCATTTTTTGGAACCTTGAACTTATCCGCCAGAACCTGGAACCTAGAACCTATCCCGTCACAAGGTGTCAGTTCTAAGGTCCAATAGGTTCTTTTTTTTTTTTTCATATTTAGTTAAATAAAACGAAAATGAATGCAATAATAATAAAACAAGCTCTTTTTTTTTGGTAAAATAATAAAACAAGCTTGTTATTCATCAAAGAGAATACAAAATAAACAAAACTATCAACAGAAAAAAAGGAATTCTTGGTGAGAAATTCAACTCGATAGAAGTAAGGATGAGTGAATCTAAGTTCTGTACAAATTCCACTTGGAATTTGGAACTTACCGTTGGAACAGGTTTCTCATTTTATTAGAACTTGAAACCTACCTTGCATACTCTAAAACTTGAAACTTATCCTGTTATAGGTTCCAAAGTCTACCCAGGTCCCATTTATATTATTATATGAATTATTACAATTCACTAATTATAACCTATATTTAAGGGAAAAAACCACAAAAAACCTCAAACTTTGTTTAAAGTGACAAATTTACCCCAAACTTTTTTTTTTGGTGACATGAAAAGCCTTGAAATTTGCTATCCGTGACACATTTACCCCAAACTTTTTTTTTGTGATACAAAAAACCTTGAATTTTCATTTGTGTGACACATTTACCCTAAATCATAAGAGCATTTTGGTTTTTTACTTTTAAATTTTTTTTTTCTTCTTCTTCTTTCTTCCCTTCGCCGGCCATGAAGGAGCCGATGAAGGGAAGCCAACGTCGGGCGAGGGCGGCCCTCATCGACATCAAGCGAGGGTACCCCTCGCCAAGCCCTCACTAGCGTTGAGCAAGGGCCTCCCTCCCCAGATCTGGCGAGGGCACCCCTCGCCCAATGCCGACGAGGGCCACCCTCCTGCGTCGAGCGAGGGCCGCCCTCCTGCGTCGAGCGAGGGCCGCCCTCACCTGCGTCAAGCGAGGGCACCCTTGCCGCATTGGGCCCTCGCCGAGGGCAGCCCTAGCCGCCTAGGTGAGGGCAACCCTCACCCGACATTGGCAAGGGCGGCCCTGCCCAGCCTAGGCGAGGGCGACCCTCGCCCAATGCCGGCGAGGGCAGCCCTTGCTAGATGCTAGCTTCCCCTCGCCGGCTCTGCCATGGCCGGCAGAGGGAAAAGAAGAAGAAAAAAAAATAAAAAATAAAAAATAAAAAAATAGAAAGAATAAGATGAAAATGCCTTTTTTAATAGGGCTTTAAATGTTTTTTTTTCCTCGAGGACACGTCGAATAATTATAAGTAAAAAAAAAAGAACTTTTTATTGGTTTCGAAAACGCTTCGACCAAGTCAATATCTTAACCTAGAGGATGAAGTCGCTTTCCAATCGTCATTCCATGGTGTGTCAAAAGGGTGGTTGATGCTGGGAGCTTAATTTATTGGATTTAGAGCAAATCAAGGATAAAAGAAAGGGCAAAACTGCATTTAGGACTTTGGAACGGTTGCCACTCAGGTGAATGAACATATCGAGTTGCAGTTCAAATAGCTCCTTTCACAAGAGGATAAATCTATTCTTTTTATGCTGCATCAGTTGACTCTGAATTTTGAAACTGTCTTTGCATTGTCATTGACTAATTTGTTTTTATAAACTAAGTCCTTCCATCTCTACATCACTACATGAATTTCCAACTTTAAAAAAGCTTCCTCTGGAGAATAGATTAGTTCGATGAGTTTGGACAGACATAAAACAGCGTGAGAACAAATGAGGAGATCTCGCTGAACCAGAGAAGGATTCTCTATTTAGAACCTCTAGGAAGGTTTCTGCACGTTTAGAGTTTCGAGTTTTCGACATTCGAGGCCGAAGTGTCAGCTCCCGATCCACACATGAATCGAGCCCACGTCTACGTCTTGATCTTCTGTTGGGTCTTCTTCTTGCATGTCGAGGCGCAAATCCCACCCCTGGGAGCGATTATCTCGCGGGATGAATCGAATTTGCAGTTGAGCCTCGGGGTTGTCATGGCAATATTCTCCCTGATCTTCTTGCTTGCTTGCGCCCTCCTTGTTTATGCCAAGTACTGTCTCTCCAGCAGATCGGCCATCCATGGTGACCCGGAAGCTCCTCTTGGGCTCGCGAGGTCGAGATCGCAGTTATCAGGCATCGACAAGGCAGTGATTGAGTCGCTCCCTTTCTTCAGGTTTTCCTCGCTCAGGGGATCGAAAGAAGGGCTCGAGTGCGCGGTGTGCCTCTCCAAGTTCGAGGACGTCGAGATCCTCCGGCTGCTGCCTCAGTGCAAGCACGCCTTCCACATCGAGTGCATCGACCGCTGGCTCGAGAACCACTCCAGCTGCCCCATCTGCCGGCTTAGGCTGAGCGTGGAGGACCCGGCGATCTTCACCTACTCAAGCAGCATGAGGCTACGGAACCAATCCAGCCGACACGACGACTCGAATCCGGAGCTGCTCTTCGTCCAAAGGGAGGAGGGTAATGTCGGGTCCTCCAGGTTCGGCATCGGGAGAAGCTTAAGGAGGATGTTCAAGGCCGACAGGGAAGACGAGGTCTCAATCCGGGATGCGGCCAGAAACGCAGATCAGGACCCGAGAGCGGACCTGCACAAGTTCAATCACAGGATCCTGGTGCCTGACGGGTTCTTCAAGAACAGGTGAAGCAATGTGAGCTCTTCGGACCTGATGTTCCTGAATTCAGAAATGCTGAGCTCCGCGTTAAGCAACAGGTTCTCTTCCCTGGAGGCAAAACCTGACCAGACCAAAACCAGCAGAGCCAACGACGAGGGCCAAATTGGGAAGATCAGGGAAGAGATGGAGCTGAAGAGACTGTTCGAGAGCAAGCCCGGCCCGAAGAGCTTGACTAGCCCAGCCCCGATGGCAGGCCTCCCTCCTCCAATGGCGAAGGGCAGGCCGAAGTATCTGGTGCCGGACAAGAAGAGGTCGGTGTCCGAGATCACTGTGGTGTCAAGGCTCGGAGGGTTGAACATGAAGAGCAGGTACACCCAAGAGGCTTCCTCACAGGAAAATGGTGGGGGGTCATCAAGGGAGGAGAGGATGAGAAGGCTGTGGCTGCCAATTGCCAGAAGAACAGCTCAATGGTTTACTAACAGAGAGAGGAGATCTCAAGCCTCTGAGAACCAGAACCTAAGACTAAAACCAGAAGATGTATAGGCTCTTTTGCTGTCTTCTTTTTTTTTTGGGAAACTGTATATTTGACTTCTGCATTATTGTTGATTTTCTGTTTTTTTTTCTTACCTTTTTATTCCTTTTTGGGGACACATTTTCCATGAATATCTCAGAGAACGGAGTAGGAACATAGAATTGGCATGATAAAGAGCACGCTGTCAATCCCTACTTTTGGCTTTGGGCTTCTCTTAAAATATCCTTTGTTGTTCCTCTTTTGCAGTTATACACAGAAAGTAAGAAAAACCAAAATTCTAATGTTACATATTTTAAAAAGAAATTGATTTTTTTTTTTGGTAATAGTCTATTTATTTTGTGAAAAATAAATGGTTTGAAAAATATTTTTTTAGATTTGGTTCGATAAGAGAGCACTCTGTAAATCCCTACTTTTGGAATTCTCTTAAAATATCCCTTGTTCCTCATTTGCTGTTATACACAGAAAGTAAAACACCAAAATTGTAATGTTTGTATTTAAAAAAAATAAAAAATAACTATCTGATTGTTTTGCGAAGAATAAATGATTCGAAAAATATTTTCCAAAAATAATCACTTGTATTGCTTAAAATAATTATATCGAAATATTTTCGCGAAAGATAAAAATAGTTTATATTTATTCATTTTTCGTAAGCGACACAAATGATCATTTTCAAAAAAAATATTTTTTAATTATTTATTTCTCACAAAATGAGTCTAAATTTCAAGTATAAGTTGATTTGACACTTAAGGATGTCTATTTGGTAACCTATTAAATAATGCATGATTTTTTTTTTTTTTTTTGTTTTCTAGAACAAAAAAAATAGAAATATGTTTGATAATATTTTTGTTCCCAGGGAACATATTTGTTCTTGGGAATAAATTTGAAATGGAATTAAGAATTAAAAGAAAAACTGCTTCATTTTTCTTGGGCAAAATCAGAAACCAAATCATTTTTTTTTCCCTTTTCTTTCTTTTTCTCTTCCTCTTTTTCTTCCCCTAGCCAATCATCAGCACTGGCTCTTGTGTGGCTGGTCACTGGCCATTGCCATGGCTGAGGATTGGCCAGAGAAAGAAGAAAAGAGAAGTAGAGAGAAAGAAGAAAAAAAAAAGAAAAATGTAATAAAATTATTAAAAATTAAATTAAATTCTAAATCACAAAAAAAAAAAAAAAAAAAATTGAAGGTCGTATCAAAAGCATTTCTATTCTAGAAATAAAGAATTTTAGATAGTTATCAAACGCGTTCAAATCTTCAGAAACTTGTTTAGGGAACAGAATCAGAAAAAAAAAATATTTATGAGCAAAAGTTATTTTTAGAAATAGAATGATTACCAAATTCATCCTAAACCTTCTCATTCTTTTTTTTTCCCTAATTATCTTTTGGCAATTTGTACATTTGACTTTTGGCGGTACTAGTGATTTTCTGTGTTTTTCTTTCCTTCTCTTTTTTCTTCTTGCGACACACTTCCTGAATTATCTTTAGAGCATGAAGTAGACCCATAATTCATCAAAACATATGGGCCGTGCACCACGTATTTGGCCCACCTCGGGTACTACTTTTTCGCAACATTCACAACTCCGAGAAGAGGCTTTAATAACTTTTATATAACATGCTCGAAAAACATTATAGCTATCTCACGATTAACTTTTTAAGAAATTACATGACCCAACTTTGAGATGCTATAATTTACAATAAGTTGTCACCAAATGTATAAGTTACATTGTTTGACAACACAATTACGGTAGATTGAGGTTTACTTAATAAACAATTGATCAATCGGACAATATTGAAGGGCACTGGCCAAGTACAATACGTCAACTAAGGTTGTATGATTGGATCAGTTTTTCATAGGAAATGAAACAGATCGCCCTAAAAACCGAGCCAATTTTAAGTTCCGATAGGAACCAATCCGATTTTCAATTTTGAGTGAAGACTTGCTCAGGAACCAGACTCTTTGTATCTTTCTCTCTCTCTCTCTCTCTCTCTCTCTCTCTTTTTTTTCCTTTGGTTCCTTCCAACCTTGCTTAGACACTTCACATCTCTCTCTAGCTTGCGGCTCACTCTCCTCCTAGCTTGCTTGCTACTCACCCTTGCTCGTTTGAGCTTCCACAACCCTCACTCGTTCTTGACTTGCCTTTGCTTGCTCACACTCACTCATTTAAGTCTCACAACCCTTGCTCGTTCTTGACTCACCTTTACTCACTTGCCCTCATTCTTCTTTTACTCTAAAATGTTTTGTTGCTCTTATCATTTTGTCGTAAAAAAATTGAAACAAAAGAAAGAAACAAAAAGAAAAACAAGTTCCTAGATAGACTTTAGGAGCGTTTGATAATATTTACATTCTTAGGAATAATTTCTTTTTAGAAATAATTATTTTCTATTTCTACTCTTTGAAAAAGTTTTTGAATAAAACAACACGTTTGGTAACTATACAAAATTTATATTCCATGAATATAAAAAGAAAAGGAATGAATTTGGTACGCCCCACAAGTGTTTTTGTGATATAAAATTTCTTTTAATTTTTTAACAATTTTTTGAGATTTTTTTCTTTCTTTTTTCTCTCTTCTTCTTTGTCCTCTAGCTAGTCACAAGGGGCAACGAGTGAGCGATCGGTCGATGGTGAGTAGGGATAAGGGGTTTCAATTTCCTTATAGGTTCCACCTAAAACCTAAAACCTACCATCAAATAAAAGTTCTTCATTTTTTGGAACCTTGAACTTATCCGCCAGAACTTAGAACCTAGAACCTACCTTGTCACAAGGTGTCGGTTCTAAGGTCCAACAGGTTTTTTTTTTTTTTAGTTAAATAAAACGAAAATGAATGCAATAATAATAAAACAAGCTTGTTATTCATCAAAGAGAATACAAAATGAACAAAACTATCAATAGAAGAAAAGGAATTCTTGGTGAGGAATTCAACTCGATAGAAGTAAGGATGAGCGAATCTAAGTTCCGTTCAAATTCCACCTGGAATTTGAAACTTACCCGTTGGAATAAGTTCCTCATTTTTTTAGAACTTGAAACCTACCTTGCATACTCTAGAACTTGAAACTTATCTTGTTATAGGTTCCAAAGTCTACCCAAGTCTCATTTATATTATTATATGAATAATTACAATTCACTAATTATAATTTATATTTAAGGGAAAAAATCACAAAAAACCTCAAACTTTGTTCAAAGTGACAAATTTACCCTAAACTTTTTTTTTTGTGACATGAAAAACCTCAAAATTTGTTATCCATGACACATTTACCCCAAACTTTTTTTTGTGACACAAAAAACCCTGAACTTTCATTTGTGTAACACATTTACCCTAAATCATAAGGGCATTTTGGTTTTTTTACTTTTAAATACTTTTTTCTTTTTTTTTCTTCTTCTTCTTTCTTCCCTCCGCCGGCCATGAAGGAGTCGATGAAGGGAAGCCGGTGTCGGGCGAGGGTGGCCCTCGTCAGCATCAAGCGAGGGTACCCCTTGCCAGGCCCTCACCGGCGTCGAGCAAGGGCCTCCCTCCCTAGATCTGGCGAGGGCACCCTCGCCCAATGTTGGCGACGGTTGCCCTCACCTCCGTCGAGTGAGGGCTGCCCTTGCCCGATGTTGGCAAGGGCAGCCCCAGCCAACCCAGGCGAGGGCAACCCTTGCTCGACATTGGCAAGGGCGGCCCCACCAGCCCAAGCGAGGGCTACCCTCACCCGACGTCGGCAAGGGCGGCCCCAGCCAGCCTAGGCAAGGATGACCCTCGCCCAACACCAGAGAGGGCAGCCCTCGCTAGATGCCGGCTTCCCTCCGCCAGCTCCGCCATGGCCGGCGGAGGGAAGAGAGAAGAAGAAAAAAAAAATAACATAAAGAATAAGACGAAAATGCCTTTTTTAATAGGGCTTTAGTAAAAAAAAAACTTTTTATCGGTTTCGAAAATGCTTCGACCAAGTCAATATCTTAACCTAGAGGATGAAGTCGCTTTCCAATCGTCATTCCATGGTGTGTCAAAAGGGGTGGTTGATGCTGGGAGCTTAATTTATTGGATTTAGAGCAAATCAAGGATAAAAGAAAGGGCAAAACTGCATTTAGGACTTTGGAACGGTTGCCACTCAGGTGAATGAACATATCGAGTTGCAGTTCAATTAGCTCCTTTCACAAGGGGATAAATCTATTCTTTTTATGCTGCATCAGTTGACTCTGAATTTTGAAACTGTCTTTGCATTGTCATTGACTAATTTGTTTTTATAAACTAAGTCCTTCCATCTCTACATCACTACATGAATTTCCAACTTTAAAAAAGCTTCCTCTGGAGAATAGATTAGTTCGATGAGTTTGGACAGACATAAAACAGCGTGAGAACAAATGAGGAGATCTCGCTGAACCAGAGAAGGATTCTCTATTTAGAACCTCTGGAAGGTTTCTGCACGTATAGAGTTCCGAGTTTTCGACATTCGAGGCCGAAGTGTCAGCTCCCGATCCACACATGAATCGAGCCCACGTCTACGTCTTGATCTTCTGTTGGGTCTTCTTCTTGCATGTCGAGGCGCAAATCCCACCCCTGGGAGCGATTATCTCGCACGATGACTCGAATTTGCAGTCGAGCCTCGGGGTTGTCATGGCAATATCCTCCCTGATGTTCTTGCTTGCTTGCGTCGTCCTTGTCTATGCCAAGTACTGTCTCTCCAGCAGATCGGCCATCCATGGCGACCCAGAAGCTCGTCTTGGGTTCGTGAGGTCGAGATCGCAGTTATCAGGCATCGACAAGGCCGTGATTGAGTCGCTCCCTTTCTTCAGGTTTTCCTCGCTCAGGGGATCGAAAGAAGGGCTCGAGTGCGCGGTGTGCCTCTCCAAGTTCGAGGACGTCGAGATCCTCCGGCTGCTGCCTCAGTGCAAGCATGCCTTCCACATCGAGTGCATCGACCGCTGGCTCGAGAACCACTCCAGCTGCCCCATCTGCCGGCTTAGGCTGAGCGTGGAGGACCCGGCGATCTTCACCTTCTCAAGCAGCATGAGGCTACGGAACCAATCCAGCCGACACGACGACTCGAATCCGGAGCTGCTCTTCGTCCAAAGGGAGGAGGGTAATCGCGGGTCCTCCAGGTTCGGCATCGGGAGAAGCTTAAGGAGGATGTTCAAGGCCGACAGGGAAGTCGAGGTCTCAATCTGGGATGCGGCCAGAAACGCAGATCAGGACCCGAGAGCGGACCTGCACAAGTTCAATCACAGGATCCTGGTGCCTGACGGGTTCTTCAAGAACAGGTGGAGCAATGTGAGCTCTTCAGACCTGATGTTCCTGAATTCAGAAATGCTGAGCTCCGCGTCAAGCAACAGGTTCTCTTGCCTGGAGGCAAATCCTGGCCAGTCCAAAACCAGCGGAGCCAACAACGAAGGCCAAATTGGGAAGATCAGGGAAGAGATGGAGCTGAAGAGACTGTTCGAGAGCAAGCCCGGCCCGAAGAGCTTGACTAGCCAGGTCCTGACGGTGGGCCTCCCTCCTCCGATGGCGACGGGCAGGTCAAAGTATCTGCTGCCGGACGAGAAGAGGTCGATGTCCGAGATCACGGGGGTGTCAAGGCTTGGAGAATTGAACAGGAAGAGCAGGTACACCCAAGAGGCTTCCTCACAAGAAAATGGCGGGGGGTCATCAAGGGAGGAGAGGATGAGAAGGCTGTGGCTGCCAATTGCCAGAAGAACTGCTCAATGGTTTGCTAACAGAGAGAGGAGATCTCAAGCCTCTGAGAATGAGAACCTAAGACTAAAACCAGAAGATGTATAGGCTCTTTTGCTGTCCTTTCTTCTTTTTTTTTGGGAAATTGTATATTTGACTTCTGCATTATTGTTGATTTTCCGTTTCTTTTTCTTACCTTTTTTTTTTTCCTTTTTTGGGACACATTTCATGAATATCTCAGAGAACGGAGTAGGAAGATAGAATTGGCATGATAAAGAGCACGCTGTCAATCCCTACTTTTGGCTTTGGGCTTCTCTTAAAATATCCTTTGCTGTTCCTCTTTTGCAGTTATACATAGAAAGTAAGAAAAACCAAAATTCTAATGTTACATATTTTAAAAAGAAATTAATTTTTTTTGGTAATACTCTATTTATTTTGTGAAAAATAAATTATTTGAAAAATATTTTTATAAATTTGGTTTGATAAGAGAGCACTCTGTCAATCCCTACTTTTGGAATTCTCTTAAAATATCCCTTGTTCCTCTTTTGCTATTATCCACAGAAAGTAAAACACTGAAATTGTAATGTTTTGTATTTAAAAAAATAAAAAAATAACGATCCGTTTGTTTTGCGAAGAATAAATGATTTGAAAAATATTTTCCTAAAAATAATCACTTGTATTGCTTAAAATAATTATATCGAAATATTTTCGTGAAAGATAAAAATATTTTATATTTATTCATTTTTCGTAAGGGATACAAATGATCATTTTCAAAAAAAAAAAAAAAAAAATTGTATTATTTTTTTCCCACAAAATGAGTCTTAATTTCAAGTATCGGTAGATTTGACACTTAAAGATGTCTATTTGGTAACCCTTAAATAGTGCATGATTTTTTTTTGTTTTCTAGAATAAAAAAAAAAGACTAGAAATCTGTTTGGTAACATTTTTGTTTCCGAAAACATATTTGTTCTCGGAAATATATTTGAAACAGAATTAAGAAGTAAAAAAAAAAAAAAAAAAAATTGCAACACACTTCCGGAATTATCTTTAGAGCATGAAGTAGACCCATAATTCATCGAAACATATGGGCCGTGCACCACATATTTGGCCCACCTCGGGTACTACTACTTCGCAACATTCACAACTCCGAGAAGAGGCTTTAATAACTTTTATATAACACGCTCGAAAAACATTATAGCTATCTCACGATTAACTTTTCAAGAAATTACATGACCCAATTTTGAGATGCCATAATTTACAATAAGTTGTCACCAAATGTATAAGTTACATTGTTTGACAACACAATTACAGTGTACTGGGACAATTGATCAATCGAACGAGAATGAAGGGCATTGGCCAAGTATAGTACGTCGACTAAGGTTGTATGATTGGAGCAATTCTACGCGGGAAATGAAACAAATCGCCCTAAAAACAGAGCCAGTTTTAGGTTCTGGTTGGAATCGATCAAGTTTCCAGTTTTGAGTGAAGAACCACTTAAGAACCAGACTAAATTTAGAATGTTTCATAAATTCTAAAAACCATAATTTTTCTCTTAGCATCTCTCTCTCTCTCTCTCTCTCTGGTTCTTTCCAACCTTGCTTAGACACTTCATATCTCTCTCTCACTCGCGGCTCACTCTCCTCCTAGCTTGCTCGTGACTCACCCTTGCTCGTTCGAGCTTCCACAACCTTTGCTCGTTCTTGACTTGCCTTTGCTTGCTCGCCCTCACTTGTTTGGGTCTCACAACCCTTGCTTGTTCCTGACTCACCTTTACTCATTCTTCTTTTACTCCAAACTGTTTTGTTACTCTTATCATTTTGTCATAAAAAATTGAAACAAAAGAAGGAAACAAAAAGAAAAACAAGTCCTTGGATAGACTTTAGGAGCGTTTGATAATATTTATGTTCTTAAGAACAAATTTTTTTTTTCAGAAATAGTTATTTCAAAGTAAAACAATACATTTGGTAACTGTACAAAATTCTATTTCTTAAATATAAAAAGAAAAGGAATAGGCTCTAAAAGTTTTTTTGTTGTATAAAATTTCTTTTAATATTTTAACAATTTTTTTGAGATTTTTTTTCTCTCTTCTTCTTTCTCCTTTAGCCAATCACAAGGGGTGGTGGGTGAGCGGTTGGTTGATGGTAGGGGGCAACAACCGTCAGCATGTGAGGGGCGGTGGACAGGTGGCAAGCAGTGGAAGAAGAAGAAAAGAAAAAATAAAAGAAAAAAATGACTTATTTGTAAAAATTGTTTTTTAAAACAAAAAGTTATTTTTTTTACTTATTGTTCTTGTTTAAATCTATTCCACAACCATCTTTTTTAAACGAAGAATAAAAAAATTAACCCACATTACCAAATGGATTTATGTTTTTTTTTTTTTTTTATTTTGAAGAATAAAATAACCAAGAAATAGGAACATTATCTTGGTTCATTAGAAATAGGAACATTGTCATGTGGTGCCTTTGTAACCGAACTAGTAGGTCAAAGGTAAAGAGAGTGGGTTTTCAAATTCCAAAATTTTAAAAGTGATTGCCAATAATGAATTCCAAGTTTCAAGTCTAAATTTATTCATTCTAAAATCGATCATCCTTAACGTTGACCATTGACATCCGATGGAATATCATGAAAGTTTCATGGGGATGGAATTTGGAATGCATTTGTAAATCTAAGGGTATGAATCACGTAAAAATCAAAAGTAAAGAGGCCTACTCGAATATAATAAGACACAAATGAGCAGGAAAATGAGGAAAATTCCGTTAAGAAATGTCGGATATTCCCTCGGCCTTGGCCCTCATCGGGAACCTCGTCATGCGTTGATTCCTTAAATATGAAGACGCAGAGCACAAGCGAATCAAAATCCCATCCCTTCCCTCACTCCACATCCTTTTGTCTTTTCTTATTTACTTTTTCTGCCTTTTATTTATTCTCCCCTTTATTCCCTTGTTTATCACATTTATTCTCTCATTTTTACACCTTACGGAAAATATTCCATTACTCGTGTCAATCACTCATCCTGTCCAGAAAAAAGAAAGTTCCTAATTCATCCTTTAAAAAATTATCCACGCTAGATTAGATAAATACCAAGTACACAACTTATGTTTCTAGCAACAACAAAAAAAAAAGTATACAAATTACGCAGTTTTTGTATATATTATTTTTAAGAAGTACTTGCATCGAGATGACATTGTAGAAATAGATTTGACATGTTTGTTTTTGTAAAAATTAAATAATTTAAAATTAATTTTTGCAAAAGTGATGACGTGGATTGAAAAAATTTTTTTTTCATGTATCAAGAATCTTTATTGATAGGGAAAATCAATTTTTATTGACAAATTAGTTCAAATGATATGATATATCATTTTGAGAATATATGTTTCTTCTAAGGGTTAATACCCTAAAAAACCCCAAACTGGTACATATATGACAAATTTATCCAAAAAAAATTTTTGACTATGAAAAACCCAAAATTGGTACATTTATGACAAATTTACTTCGACTGATCATAAAAAATCATAAACTAGCACATTTATGACAAATTTACCCCAAACTAAATTTATTCAACCGCAAAAAAACCCAAAACTGATAAATTTGTGACAAATATAGCATTCGCTAAATTGGATTAATACCACAAAAAAAATCACAAAAATTGTAACCTATGACAAACGGATCATAAAATCCCAAATTGGTATACCGATTAATTGTCACGTGTCATTTAACTTAATAATTTGACAATAAAATTTAACGAAAATTAACATATGGTAAATTTGTCACAAGTGTACCAATTTTGGATAAATTTATCAAAAGTATACCTATTTGGAGATTTTGATGATCAAAAAAATAATTTTGGGTAAATTTGTCACAAATGTACCAGTTTATGATTTTTTAGGTATTAACTCTTATTCTAACTCGCTTGTTTTTTTAGGAGACAGGTGGAGGCTTAATTATCGATCATTGACTTAGGTTATTTCAATTATTTTTTTAATAATCGAGAGATCGTTGGAAATCATCATTCGGGGATCACACAACCCATCGGTGCTAAAGCACCGATAAGGTCTCACAAGCCGCTATTTAGATGTAAACTCTCGGAGTCTGGCCTAGTAAATCATCTCTAGAATCCCTACTTAAGTGGCGAGCATCCGGAGATTCAAACTTGTTCCCTTCGACAATAAGGTAGTAAAACCTAATCATCACGGTTACCTTTGAGTGGATTGATATGTAATTTTCAGAAAATATGTTTCTTTTAACTTGCTTGTTTTTTCACGAGACAGGTGGAGGCTTACCATGGGACTATTATAAAATAGGACTCACAAACAAAAGCCAATCAATCAAAATAAACCAAGCAAAACAAAAAACAAAAGACAAGAACCAAAAACCCTCTCTCTCTCCCAAAAACTTATCTACCACCTTCACACTCTCTCTCTTCTTCTTCTTCTTCTTCTTCTTCCTCCTCCTCTTCTGCTTCACATATTGAACGTTCCAGAGCTCCAATTCCTACTGATTTTCCACACAGAGAGACAGAGAGACAGAGAGACGAACGGGATTGCTGGAGGCAACGGAGGGAGGGATTGAATGGTGAGGATAATCCCCATGGCTTCCTCGATTCGGCCTTCCCTCTCCTCCTTCCGCTTCTCCGCCACTTCCCGGTTGGGCCCCTCCCCCTCCCCTCGCCACGTCCCTTCCCGAAGGCTCGCTTTCTCTCACCTCGGCAGCGGTACGTTCTCTTTCCGGCTTTGCTCTTTTTTTAGCCCTATTCCTATTTGGGTTTGGTCTGTTTGCCCGCGATGTCGGATTGGTTTTTGTAGCTTTCCGGCGCGATTGGGCGGTCCGCCTAGGCTTATGTGATTGTGGGTATGGGTTAGATTCCTTGTGTAATCCTCTCGGTGGGTGTGTGTTTGATAAAGACTCGGTTTTGCTGGTTAAAAAAACTTGGGTTTTGACTCTGCGGTCCGAATGAGTGTTCGTGCAAGTGGGTTGATTGGAAGGTGATTCGAGAGATGTGTTCGCTTGAATGAATGTGTTAAAAAGGGTAACTTGCCTCTTTGGAAACAATGACTCGTTGAGGGATGAATGGATAAGTAAGAAAAGGGAGCAGTTGCTCGTTGAGTATGCATTCAACTAGCTACTATCATTTTGAATTCGGGGTGTGTGGTAGATTTATCGTCGTCTTCTTCATCTGAATTTGTAAGTTTGAAGTGCAGGAATGTTGATGACTATCAAAGCCCGAATTTTATTCTTGTTTTTGACATTTTAGCTTCCATTATGTATGGCTGAGTACTTTTGTGTTTACGGATAAGTTTGTTTGTTCATTATCACCAGTTGAAACCACACTGCAGTCTGCAATGCCATGAATTCCTTTCGCTTGTAGAATTTGCTTAGATAAGGAAATGGTTATTTTACGTTCTCCCATATCATAGATCAGTGAAAAGAGAAATTATCTGTTTCCATGAGTTTATAACTGTTATACCAACCTGAAGTTCTTTGCTGAATTCTGAATTCTTGTTCAGTGGTATCCCAGTCTCAATCGTTTGGTATGAGAGCCTCTAGGTTGTTAGGAGGACAGAGCAGTGTCACGGCTGCCAGTACCCCTGGAAATATCTCACAAGCAAGCACAACTGCCACCCAAGAGAATATTCTGGATTGGGTTAAACAAGACAAAAGAAGACTGCTTCATGTTGTCTACCGCGTGGGGGATTTGGACAGAACCATAAAGTGTGTATTCTCATTCTTGATTGAGATACATGTCACTTTTCCTCTATTTTCCTTCCTGTCTAAGTTCACAACAGAAAACTTGGATCCATAAAGATGTCTGTTTTGTGCAGATTTTACACAGAATGCCTGGGAATGAAGCTGTTGCGTAAACGTGACATACCAGAAGAAAAATATACAAATGCCTTCCTTGGCTATGGACCAGAAGATTCCCACTTTGTGATTGAACTCACTTATAGTAAGATAACCCACCACATGAATAGTTTGCTCCATTCGCACGAGCGTGCACACACACACACACACACACTGAATTATGGCATGTAAATTGCTGATTACTCGTCTTTGGTGAGCTTTGCATTGTAATTCACTGATCATTTTGTTGGTCTTTGATGTTATCTAATTTATGGTATGGCCAGATTATGGAGTTGACAAGTATGACATCGGGACTGCTTTTGGCCATTTTGGCATCGCAGTTGATGATGTAAGTTCTAGCAAGGAACTCTTCTTGTAAATTTTTTTGATGGTGTGGTTGGACAATCTTTAACAAACTTCAGAGGTAGGCTCTGTGCTAGACACCAAAATGACAGTTGCATCATGACACCAGCCCCTTCTCTGCAATTTTTGGTGATGTGTCCCGTCATGTAGAGCCATGTTAATGTAATTAGTCTGACTCAAGTCATCGTTATAGCCGCCGACTACGATTTGTCTCCTCTTCAGTTGCAGTGTGATCCAACCCCTTTCATTCTAAAGATCTACCAAATGAGATACATAATTTTCTTGCAGATGGTTCCACTTGTTGTGATTATCCAAATGAAGTTTTGATTCTAATTTATATCAGCAAAAGAAATATGTAATTTGATGAAAGAGTTGTCAGGTTCCTTCACTTATGTCTTACATAAAATGTTCAAAACAACTGAAAAGTAAGTACTTGATTGGGCTAATGAATCATGAGGCATTGAGGCCAAGTACTTATGATCTAGAAATGACTTCAATTGTTGCTTGACAAACTCGACTTAAACATAATAGCAATATGTAGGACTTGAGATGCTTCTGACTGGCTTGAATTTTTGCTTGCCTCTCGAATTTCATACCAAAAGAGGATCGCATCACGCCTTCTAATAGTCGTGTGGATAGCTCATAATGCTTGTCAGATGCCTGGTGCAGCTATGGGTTGGATAGTTGCCTAAATTGTGATATGTTGATTAGATTGCCAAGACTGTGGAACTCATAAAGGCCAAAGGTGGCAAGGTAACTCGAGAACCAGGTCCAGTCAAAGGGGGCAGCACAGTCATTGCATTTATTGAAGATCCTGATGGTTATAAGTTTGAACTTTTGGAGAGAGGTCCTACTCCGGAGCCACTTTGTCAAGTAATGCTTCGAGTAGGCGATCTTGATCGATCAATAAGTTTCTACGAGAAGGTGAGATAAGTAGGCACTATATTTTGGATGCTACATCCAAAATGCAGGGTCTCATTGTTTATATGCATGTCTTTCTTTAAGTTGTTTTTATTTCACTTCCAGTTCTCGGTATGTACTTTTTATATAAATTTTGTCATGTCTACCAGGCTTTTGGTATGGAGCTTCTTCGCACCAAAGATAATCCCGAGTATAAGGTAGCTCAATATCCTTTTATTTGCAGTATCATCTTATAATATGTTTGCCATATATCAAATTTGAAGATTGATGATGTCTGACCTGTATAGTCATGTCTCCTTATTTTAACAAGAGCTGTAAGTTGTTTGAAGTTTTTTATGAGTTGAAACTTTTTGTAGCGAGATACTTATATTACATAAGTTCTCTGTACTGTCAAGTTCTTCTCCAGTGCAAAATTATTATACATCATTAAACTGTTGGAAATGTGTTTGTTTCTATTTTTTGTATGTGTCTCCTTCTCTGCCTTTCTGACATTAAATTCTTCTATTCTAGTATACCATAGCAATGTTGGGCTATGGCCCTGAAGATAAGAATGCTGTGTTGGAGTTGACATATAATTATGGCGTCACCGAATATGACAAAGGCAATGCCTATGCTCAGGTACAGAGTCTCCCTTCTTTCGATTGGTTTAGTATATGGTCTTAGTTCCCTTAGAATAAATTTAAAAATTGTATTTACGGTTTCTGTATTCACTTTTTTGTTGAAGTATGTTTAGGACTACAGAAATTGAATAATTTCTTCTTTATGTGCATAATCAAGTTTATAAGCTGAGACTAATGTATTCATCTCTGGCAGATTGCGATAGGCACTGATGATGTTTACAAAACAGCCGAGGCAATTAAGCTCTGTGGTGGCAAGGTTACCCGGGAACCTGGACCATTGCCTGGCATCAGTACAAAGATTACAGCATGCCTGGATCCTGATGGTTGGAAATCGGTGTGTGATACTTAATGACATGTCTAACTTATGCACTTGATTGGTTGAACTGTCAGTATAGGAGGAGATATCTACTCAACAGACTCAAATGACTTTTACTGGTTATTTGCTGCTGCAAGAAGTGACAGGCTTAGTCCCTCGTCTGTGAGTTTTGACACTGGCAAAGCTGTCACCAAGGAAAACATATTTTTCGGTATATTGGTTTAGGGGCGCATACACGAACTTCCTTTGAAGGGTTGGTGTTAGATTAGAAAAGCCATACCTTACCTGACAATGGGCGATCGCAACAGTCATACTGTCCATTTTCTTTTTCCTCTTCAGATCTTTGTATCTTGCAGTAATTTCTCTGGCACATGCATATTGTTGATTTTATTTGAGACGCATCCATTAGTATTCTGCACTCTCTCTGTCTGGCTAGAAGCATCTTCTGGTTCTTCTCATCCAGATAACTGATGTGGGTTTCTTTCTGTTAATTTGCAGGTCTTTGTTGATAATATCGACTTTCTCAAGGAATTGGAATGAGACATGGGATAGACCACTCAAAGATTGTAGCAATCCAATAAGATACTCAAGCCAGATGAATCCTTATAACAGTTCCCGGTGGGATTAATATAAAAAAGAAAAAAAATTCCCTTTTTGTAGTTAGTGTGTGATCGCGAAATCTTTTTTTTTCTTCCTTCCCACATGCGTAGAAAATAGTCAGCTGGAAACCCTGTCGATCATTCTTTTTCTTTCTAGGCTGTTTCATGAAGGGGTATGTTTTTGCAGATATCTATATGACCCTCCACAGTAGCTAATTGTAAGCATCAACAGTGATATCTACAGCATGTATTATAGCAACTTCTTTGTGGTTATAGGAATTGCACGAGCAAGTGTTTGCCAATTCTCAGCTGTCTCTTTTTCAAGTGCAAACCGTGATTCCGAAAAAGATTCACTTCTTAGGACTTCTAAAGACGAATCTACCAGAATTCAGAGATCTTTGTCCAAAGGCCATGTTAGAACATGGAATGAAACACTATCTTTGAACTTAGAACCACCAATTTGCACGAGAGGTTGCGGCTTTTGTGGAGCCAAACCATCGCCATTTTGTTGGAAGATTCAGAGGCTTACATGGGTGGACCTACCATCGATGCTTCGGCCACAGAGACGATCGAGAAGAACAAAAGTAGATGCACGTCGGGTTGATACGGTTTGAGCGCGGATGTGGCGTTTTTTTCTGCGGGGCACATTGGTACTCGGAGGAGCACGCATGCATGGCCGATTTCGAGACGGCTGTGAATGAGAATTCCCCCTTAGCATGGCGGATAATGGAGTTTAGGATTTGACATATGTATATATCATTGTTTCTCGGGTGGAAGTATAAAGATTTTAAACCTATTTCATTGGTGTTAATTTACTTTTAAATCTTTTGATTGAACTATTTAGTCATAAACCCTTTATGCTTGTGGCAAATTTTGGTCAGAAAATTGCTGAATTAGCACCAATATTAGTGATAATGCAAAAGGTTTAAAACTAAATTATTCAAACTAAAATATTTAGAACTACATTAGCACTGATGCAATAGATTGAGTTTGCGTTTAACAATCAGGATAAAATTTAGGATAAGATAAAATTTATTCTATCTTGTGATTGGATAAAATCATATATGAGAAGGATATAAGTCAAATAAAATTATCTCATGGGAGAAGTAGGATAAAAATGGATAGGATTACTAATATTCAAGGCAAAAAAGTAATTTTCTTGAATAACAAACTTATTAAATTAACATATTGAAATTATATTTCAATATAAATGTTATTTGAATCCAAAATAACAAAAATTTTTTTTTAAAATTTAATCTTATTTTTATATATTTGACTTTAATTCTATCTTATAATATAAATTCAATGTATTATATATTTTGTGTATTTTTCATTTTAGGTATATTAGTATAGTTTACTATTTAATAAAATTTTATTAAAGACTGATGGATGGGGAAAAAGAAATAAAAAAGAAAATAATTAAAATAAAGGAAAATAAAGAAGTAAATAAAAATAAATTAGGTAATAATGTTGCGAGAGATTTTTACCATCTTTGTTTTTGAACTTTCATGTTCATTTACACCGATATCTTTGTTTATATAAAAAATATATGAATTTTCCTAATATAAATTCAATGTATAAATATAAATATATATTTATATTTATTGATGTATTTTTTTATTTTAGGTATATTAGTATAGTTTCCAATTTTTTAATATGGATGGGGAAAAAGAAATAAAAAAGAAAATAATAAAATATAAAAAATTTTGAATTTCATATCATAATTTATCTAATCATATTCTATTTAAAAGATATCCGACTTTTAAACATAAAAATTTTGAAACTTTTTTGTTCCTTTTCATCAAGTCTCGTTCTTGGCTTTTTTGTTGGATCAAGAGAGTCGAGTGATGAGAGTTTCTTATTCTTGGCTTTTCATCAAGAAATTCTTTGTAGCTAGTTTTGTATTGCTCTTTATCTTGGGAATTAATGATGAACATGTTGTATTTGCATGTGTCGTTCACTCATGATAAGATGGTATATATATTGTCAATATTAAAGACTATAAGTAATGTGAAATAATTTCAATCGAGGCTTTATATCTACTGACTAAGAGAACTATATTATATCCATTTAAAATTTTATGAAAGATGGACGTTTAAAGGAGAAAAAAGAATGCACCAATGGTGTGCACTCTTGATTCCACTGTGTACTGCCAAAACAAAAATAAAAAAGAAAATAATCGAGATTACCAAGCCAAAAATACGGTAAAATTACTTATTATTCCACAATATCTTCAAACACGCCAAATTAATATAAACCTTTATCCTAATTTACTTTTATTTGGGCCTTTGTTAAACATTTCAAGATTCAGATACAAATTCAGATTCACACTAAATTCAACGTGTTGGAAAAAAAAAAAAAAAAAAATGTTGCTACCTTTGACTTATGCTTTTCCCATTCAATGATTTAACATGGATACCTAATTTTCAGGAAAAAAAATGAAAAATTTATGTTTGAGCACCACGTGTCGATTTCGTCCCACGTTGGCAGTAACGCCATGTCGGTAATTTGATAGAGTTACCGGACGGTAATGGACATTGGAAGGAACGTGGAGAATGGAATGTCACTCTGATCTATTCTTGTTAATTTCCATCTATCTTGAATCAAACCAATGAGAATTTAGAATTAGATCATATTATAAGTTCTTATATTGATACAATAATACCTGATTTTGATGAATAAAAGACAGCTGACCATGAAAAAAGTTACATCTGATATTCTCATAAAGATCAATAGAAAACTTGTTAAAGATCAGAATTCTCATGACTCAATTCTCTGATCCACCAAAGGAGTTCCTAGAAGAACAACTCATGAATATCAAATCCTAAAATCCATCTTGTCGGCCCTGCAAAGAGGATTCTCCTCGGACAATCTCCGCCTTGCCGCAGTCTTGAAATCGACATCCCAGTCGTGTTCTTCTGGATACCGATGCGCCCCGCAGAACAGGTCGCCGCAGCGGCACTCGAACCCTAGTAAACCGACGTGCTTGTTGCACAATGTGCACCTATTCTTCTTCTTGTCATTGTTGATGTTGAAGTGTTGACAGTCAGATTGGCCACCAAAGCAGCCAAATCATCTAGAGAAACGGCAACCCCAGAAGCTGAGTTCGACGGTTGTCGTCCCGTGGCCATCTCGGCAGCGGCGGATTTCGCGACTTGGTCTCTGAGGAAAGCGGCGTAGCACTTGGAGCAGAAGCCGCAACCCGCTGCGCAAAACGGCGGTTCTCCGATGAAGTCTCTGCTGGTTTTCACGTTGGATGCGAGTGAGTGCGTTTCTTGATGTGCCTTAGAATGTGATTTTTGTGGGATATATAGGAAAGCAGGCATTTTAAAGACTAAAGTTTCTCTAATTCTACTGGGAATCGCTTGCCTAGCCCGCCCAAGCCCATGATTATATCAATTAAGACGCGCATTATTCGATTTACTTACTGATAATATTTTTATTTTCTATTGATTTCCTTCAGCGGTATCTCTCGTATGGATTGAAAATGAATACAGCACAAAATACACACTCTACGAGAAAAAATAAGCGTGCAATTATTTCGTTTAGCGAGGTAAGTATTTGTAAATTTTTCCATGTAGTTAGTAACTTATATCATTAGAAGTAACTTCAATTTATTAGTAATTAGCAATGTCTAGCTTGGTTAGTAACTTTAGAGCAATAGAAATAAAAAGATTTGCAAACTAAGATAAGCAAGGGACAACAAATCATTTGTGAATTTGCACAAAAAAAAGTTATTGTGAAAATTAATACTTGACTTAGGCTCTGTCAAACGTAATTTTTGTAACGCCTTTTTATTTATTTATTTATTGAGGTATCAATTACTCTGCAAATTTTGATTTAAGTTATTATATTGATACAACAATGCCTGATTTCATAAGATATTCTCATAAAGATGGATAGAAAACTTGTTAAAGGACAAGAACTCTTTGATTCGACAAAATAGTTCGTAGAAATTAAAGAAGAGAACAACTTATGCATATCAAATCCTAAAATCCGTCTTATTGGCTTGCAAAGAGGATTCTCCCCGGACAATCTTCACCTTGCCGCCGTCTTGAAATCAACGTTGCAAGCATGCTCATTTGGATAGCGATATGCCCTGCAGAACACATTGCCACAACGGCACTCGAACCCTAGTAAATCGACGCGCTTGTCACACACTGTGCACCAGTTCTTCATGTTGATCATCTTCGTGATTGAAGTGTCAATTTTGACCAGAAAATCGTTGACATGGACAAGCCACTATCCATGTCACCATTGTATATATCATTGATTATCCAGCTAAATTAACATAAATGTAACAAGGTTTATAACTATATTAGTATCAACGCAATAAGTTTAGAACTTTTTTTTATACTTTTCTTTAGTTTCTTGTTCTTGTTTTTTTTTTTTTGTTGGATCAAGAAGTTGAGTGATGAGAGTTTCTTGTTCTTGGTTCTTCATCAAGAAAGAAAATTATTGGTAGCTAGTTTTGTATCGCTCTTCATGGGAATAAATGATGAACTTGTTGTATTTGCATGTGCTATCTACTCGTTATAAGAAGGTATATTGTCAATATTTAAGAATAAAGTAATGCGTTAAACTTTCAATCGAGGCTTTATATTAATTTAATATGAGATTTATATTATGTCCATTTAAGCGTCTACGGTACAAAGTAATTTAAATCTTATGAAAGATGTACGTTAAAAAAAATAAATTGCATCTCGACTGTGTATTACCAAAACTTATAAATAAATAAGATAAGATAAAATAATGGTTACTTAAATTTTGGAAAAAAAAACTATGGCATGTTAAATCAGATTCACACAAAATTCAACACATCGTCATTAGCTACCTTCGACTCATACTTCATCCGTCAATTTCCCGTCACGTTGGCAATAACGCAACGCCGGAAATTTGACAAGAGTTCAAAAATGGTGGGTGACGTAGGAATCTCACTCAGATATGTTCTTGACTATTTCCATATATCATGAATCAAACAAAATCAGAATTCAGACTTAAAATCATATTATGAGTTCTTGGATTGACGCAATAATTTCTAATTTTAATGAGTAAAAGATATCTGACCATGAAAAATGCTAATATGATATTCTCGTGAAGATTGATAGAAAACCTGTTAAAGAACAAGAATTCTCTAATCACGCAACTCTCTGGTACACCAAAAGGGTTCCAGAAATTAAGGGAAAAGACCAAAAAAAGAAGAAGAACAACTCATGAATATCAAATCCTAAAATTCATCTTGTCGGCCTTGCAAACAGGATTCTCCTCGGACAATCTCCGCCTCGCCGCCGTCTTGAAATCAACATCGCAGCCGTGTTCTTCCGGGTACCGATGTGCCCCGCAGAACACGCCGCCGCAGCGGCACTCGAATCCTAGTAAACCGACGCCCTTGTTGCATGCTGCGCACCTATTCTTCTTCTTCTTGCTCGTCATCGGGGTCGAAGTGTCGACAGTCAGATCGCTCACCAAAGCAGCCAGATCATCTAAAGAAGCCGCGACCCTGGAAGCCGAGTTCGACGGTTGTTGTCCCGAGGCCGCCTCGGCAGCAGCGGCGGATTTCGCGACTTGGTCTCTGAGGAAAGCGGCATAGCACTTGGAGCAGAGGTCGTGGCGCTCTCGGGCTCCGTAGAAGCCGCAACCCGCCGCGCACAGCGGCGGTTCTCCGGTGAAGTCTGCGTTGGTTTTCATGTTGGGTGTGTGCGCGAGAGTGTTTCGTGATGTGTCTCAGAATGTGATTCTTGTGGGATATAATATAGAAAAGCAGGCTATTTAAAAGACTATGGTTTCTCTAATTCTACCGGGATTTGCATTCGCAAGTCCGAAGCTGCGTCTTTTTCGATGCGCCGACCAGGGCAGCGGCACTGTAGCTTCCTTGTAAACTTGATTGGGCTTTTTATAAGCCTAGAATGTATCATAGAAGTTATTATTTGGTCGGACCTGAATGCCCTTTAACAGGCCCGGGTATTACTTGAATAAAATACCAAGTTTCTACTCTTAAAATGACCGGGCTTGGGCGGGCCCGAGTGGACCATGACCTTTAAAAGAGTTGCTCGTGCAGGCCGCCTGTTGTTTAAATAATTATGAGTTAATATGGCGAAAAAACTCCGGATTGCAATAAATTTAACATTCATCAATTTCAATTAAATTTTACCATCAAATTGCCAAATTAAATGAAACTTGCGAATTGAATGTTGTATCCGTTTGGAGTTTTACTCTCTATTCGTCATATATGTACTAATTTGTGATTTTTTTGTATTAATTTAAGATTTTTTTATCAAAAAATTAATTTGAGATAAATTTGTCATGGGTGTATAAATTTGGAGTTTTTCATGGTCCAAAAATAAATTTATCATAGGCATATTGATTTGATGTTCTTTGTGATACTAACTCAATAATTATAGAATATTTATTAAAAACAAAAAAAGACGAGCTTGGGCGGACGAGGTGAACTTATGTACGTAGGTTTTGGCCCGAGAAAGGAATCACTTCCCTAAGTCTTATTTGATTTATGATTTGAGACTTGTTGGTTTGGGCGTGCCTTACGGACTGCCAAGCTCATCATTATATCAATGAAGACGCTCGTTGCTCGATTTATTGGTGGAGAATAATTTTATTTTTGATTGATTTCTTTTAACAGTATACTTCATATGGACTGAAAATGAATACAACACAAGATACGCACTTCATGAGAATAAAAGATAAGGGTACATTTATTTTGTTTAATAGCATAATGACTGCGATTGCTCGATTTACTTATTAGCAATATTTATTTTCAATTTACTTCTTTCGACGGATTTATTTCGCATTAATTGAAAACGAATATAGCAAAATATACACACTTCACGAGAATAACATAATGAGCGGATTTCATTACCTTTACTGGTAAATCTACGTCGCAAGAAACAATCTATCAACAATTAATAATTTCCCACTTTCGATAAAAAAAAAAAATAAATAATTTCCCACTTTGTTAGTACCAAAAAAAGAAAATCTTCATGTCGGAACCGGAGGAGCACGATCGACTTAGCGGTCGAACCGGGTCGAACCGGTGTAAGCCGACGAAACGAGCCCCCGATAGCTTCCGACCGGTCCGCGCCGCGGCGGCGCGTTGCTCCTTCTCCTTCTTCTTCTTCTCGGCCTCCTCCTTACGCTACAGAAGTCTCTCTCCGGCGGGACCGTTTCCGCACCAGAAACCCTAGACCGATCATCCTCCATCGCCAATCTCTCTCTCTCTCTCTCTCTCTGTGCGGCGGAGGAAGCGATTGAGGCGAGCGAGATGGGAGGAGGAATGGCGGCGGCGGAGCGGGAGCAGGGGAAGAAGAAGCCGAGGAAGCGGAACCGCGAGGAGTTCTCTCCCTTCGGCAACTACAGATACTACTACGGCTATCGCGTAATTTCTCTACACGACGCCCCTCCCCTTCCCTTCGTCTGTCCCGGCGTGGTTCTCACTCGTTTCGACGGCGATTTCCGTCTCTTTCGTTCCTTTTTTTTTCATTTTTGTTCTGCAGATAAGTCAGGGATTGGATGAAGATCCGCGGTTGAAGGTCTTGAAGCGGGAGTGGTTCCAAGGCAAGGATTGTCTCGACGTCGGCTGCAACAACGGGCTCCTCACTATCAACATCGGTGAGTGGATTGTTAGCGTTTGAGTCCTCGTGCTTCAATTCGCCTATGCTTTGGTTCTGATGATTCTTGTCTTAGATGTGAGTATGGAGATCGTTAGCTTTTTCGATGACTGTTTGCGTTCTGTGCTTGGAAGTTGGAAGCTACATATATGCTGTCTGGACCAGTTCTTGTCAGCAGATACTAGGTCTCTAGTCCCTCGAGAATATATCACGTAATTTTTGAAGGAAGATTACTCCATTTAGTATTCGATATCCCCCTGCAATCCTTCCAATACTTGTTTTATGAAGACCGTAGTTCGTCTTACAAATTACACATTACTTTCTTGGAAAGCTTTCTGATGTATCGATGATAACATATCGGAGCTGTAAGATTTATTACTTGTTTTGGTTGTGAGAGGAAGAACAAAAAGCGACTTTAACTAAAGAACGGTGGATATGACTATGAATGAGCAAGTCTGCATTTTACGCGTTGATCATTTACCTTGATAATATCTTGAGACTTCTTCTGCAGTTTAGGTTATGATGTTTTCTCCTCCCTTTCTTTGTTTATTTCTTTTAACTGGTCCTACATAGCTAGGTAGTTTGGGGTGGGGGCGCAGAATTCAGTATTTTGCGTGCATTGTTGCTTCTACTGGTGGTTTTCTGCTTAATGCTGTTAACAAGTTATCGTATCTGTCTACATTGTATGATCTCTGAGTTTTCAATCTAATCTAGCACTTATATAACATAATCTTTTTCAATCTTCTGCAGCACAAAAGTTTTGCTGCCGGAGCATTTTGGGAATTGACATTGACTCAAGTAAGATTCTCCAAATTTCAAGTCCCTCCTTGAAGAGTCTTACATGAATTTGATATATGGAGTTCACTTTTGTTCTCTGTTTTTATTAAGTTACAGCGACGGTTCTTAAAAGTCTAGGTTATTTTGCTTGGAGCAATTAACACAACAATGTTATATGTGCAAAGACAGCAAAAAGTTTTTCTTGCACTCATTCGGCAATGCTGGAAATAGTCACTTCTCATATCAAGTTACCAGCATATTGTAAAGATTTGTTAAATAGTTGGAATTCAATTGTAGCATTTCCTCACTCTACATATATGATTGCCTTTTGTCTGTCTTAAGAAGTGTCTTGGGAAGCAATCTGACTTTTCAATGCTTGCAAAATGATCCTAATATCTGGCTTTATCGACAGTTTTCCCCTCCCCTTTTGATAATAGAAGTGGGTCTGGCTAGTTGAACTATTGGCTGATTGTCATTTTTGGTTTTGCTACATGCTCTTTGTGTAGGATAAGATCATGATCATATAGGTGACAAGATTCTTCTTTTGTAGGGAGAACATATGTTCTCCAATTCATATGCCCTACAGTTAACAGATTCTATATTATGAAGACAGAGGCCAGAAATATGAGTGCCTTGGTCACGATAATAAGGTCTGGTGATGATGCCTCTTGATGATGGATGATAGAAACCTTAATATGTGAAGGATCTCAGCCGATTGTAAAGAAAAAAGCATATCAAACCTGTGCTTGACCCCCTAAGCAAGTGCTAGGTCCCAATATGTTTACTAGATAATAAATTTGCTTATCATATAGCGAAGCTCATATTTGATTGTTGGACATAGTCTTACCTTTAGTAGGGTGAGCTAAGAAATTTGGCAAAATATAAGTTGCGGATGACAAGATACAGAATTTTACATGAAAATCTTAATGAATATAGTAGATATCAACAAACAATACACCAATCTTTTTTCCTTTTTCCCTTTTTTTGGTGGTGTTTTTTTTGTTTTTGGGGGGGTGGCCAACCCTACCCTCCCCTTGGTAAGTTGACTGTTGAGATTGTAGGATTAACCATATTAAATTGGCCTAAATACCATTACAATTCGAGATGAGAACTGTAAGAACACATTCCAGACATATGCTGAATCATGTCAAATATATCTGCTCTCCTTGCTTGGCATGTAATGAATTCGGTATCCTGGTGGTGCTCTTCGAATGATAACATTCATTTATTGTGATGGGAGATTTTCTATTCGTGCTGGATTAATATTTCCTTGTTTTTAGACCGAATTGAGGATGCACATTGGATCCTCAGGAAAGCTGCAAGAATGCAATCTGCTGGTAAGAGTGATTCAAAGACTTTGGAATCAAGGGCTGAAGAGAGAACAGATGATTATGCACAGGACCTTAACTTGTCAAAAGATGGTGAAACAAGGAAATGTACAAAGAACCATTCTTTTTCAGAGAAGAGAGATCTCTTTGAGGTCGTGTCTTTCCGGCGGGAAAATTTTGTTCTAGCTCAGGCTGATGCTCATGAAAGCTATGATACCATTCTTTGGTAAGTGACACTTTGTTTTGGTAGCCTTTGTATGACAAGGAATTGTAGTTTGAGCACATTTAGAAAAATTAGGGTAGCAGAGTCTTAAAGTCATGGTTTTAAAGAAAGGACAATTATGGATATTTAACAGTACTAGAAATCATGTCTGCAATGCATTTTAAATCAAATGTAAGAAGGTGTACTTGTTTATCGTTCTCAATCAACCTTTCGTTGCAATTTAATGTTTACAGCTTGATTTTCCATTCCATTCTTGTTTCAATAAACAATTAGCTCTTATATCAGGGCCAAACTTTTTGATAAGTGAAACCCATAGAAAATAATTATCTTAGAGGAAATATGTGTAAGTTAAATCAGAATTAAAGCTGGACATATTTTTGAATACTGCATGTGACTCGTCAGTATTAAAAGTTGATTGTTTATCTTAGAATAGTAGATGGTTGATGTGAAGTTATAGCTCACTCTTCCTCCTATGAAACTTAATTTCTTTTTCTGCATCTAGTTACTTGAAATATTTCAAAGAAGTTAGGTTTTTATATGTATCTAACTAACTCAGATTACCTTACTTTAGTGGATCAAAGTGATTTATCACATGTTTTATGCCCATGACGTATCATTTTTGGCTTCATTTGCTTTTATGTTATTAACTAGAAGACATCTTTTTTCCTTGCTGCAGTTTGAGCGTGACGAAGTGGATTCATCTGAATTGGGGTGACGAGGGGATAATTACTTTGTTTTCAAAGATCTGGCAACTTCTTAGACAGGTAAAGCCTGCACATCTTGTTTAGTTGATGCATCTTTTCTACAAAAGATGCATATAGCATGGTCTGTTCAGTCTTCATATTGAAAATTTAGAGGATCTATTAAGTGGATCTATACTTGGAATCTTTTGTTTAATCATTCCAATTTAAGTGAATTTTTCACGAGCACTTAAAAAACTAAATTGGTGAAACTGCACTGAAAAATGTCTCCTGATGAGTCTTTCTGTGTTTTTTCTTGTATCCTTTCCTGTTTCATTTGTTGCTCACCTTCTGTGAGATGATTTCTTATCTCTTTCCCGGCTGTCTCATAACTGGCCTTTCCTTCTAGGCTTCAGAAGTGCCGTTGGATGTGGCCAGAATCTCTCTAGATTTACTAGCACTCCTTACGAGGATTATGTTTGTCGCTTGAAGTCATGGAACACCCAAATGCAGTTCAGTTTTAAGAATTTGATCATTTGGCATTGCTTGCCCATCATAGCAGTAAATCATCCTAGTGTACTGTCTCATGTGCTTCATGGATTAATGCATAGAGAAATCTTGAATTGATAATAATAAGAAATTTTATGGATTTCATGGAGGAAACTTCATTTTCTAATTTTTTCTCGGGCAATATTTTCTGTATTGCTTAATATGGTATGTTAACTTTTCATACTAGCCTGTTTTTGCTGTATTACTAAATGTAAGCCATGGGATTAAGAGAAAATGATGGTTAAGCATAGATGACACTAGAGGAGTCCATCCCATCTGAACCTATAGATTACAAGCATGTGACTAGCCTTACAATGATTTTTTCGTAATCTTTGTCTGTCTCACGCATTATTTGGGATAACTGCTGAAACTTGTGTTACTGCATCTCCCTTTGAGCAGGGTGGCATTTTTATCTTGGAGCCTCAACCTTGGCGTTCATATGAAAAAAATCGCTTGGTGTCCGAGGTATGATAAAGAATTCGGTTGATCTGGAAACCGCTTTCAAAGTAGTCGATTCCAGTTTGCTTTTTAATTAGTGGAGACTGATATCTATGCTGTGGCAACCTATTTCTATTGGTATCATTCGTCTCGGTGCTTGTAGATATGCTTAGGCTCGTTTTTTTCTTTTCACTGTTTCTGCAGGCAACGGCGGAGAATTATGAAGAGATCAAGTATCCACCAGAGGATTTTCAGGACATACTTCTTGATAAGGTTAGGTTGAGTCCTTGTTTCCGTATTTATAACCAAAACAGCATCACTTTTGTTGTTTCTTACCAAATATATTTATGATGTGTGGCTGACTATTGGTGCTTTTGCAGATAGGCTTTAGGACGGTAGAGGACCTTACCTCCGGTTTGTCAGGGACCAATGCCGGATTCAATAGACCCGTATTGGCATTCCGGAAATAATTAAACGGGAAAAGCTGCAATTTTGCACTGAAGTTTGGTACTTGCGGTGAAGTCCATCTCATGGGGGAGATGTTTTTGGAAGGGACAGAGACTAGTCGTGCGCAAAGCGGACTCACAAAGCATGCTGGCATGATATTGTTCCGCCATTTGGCATCACCTTGATACAACCTCTGTTCGGGATAATCGACACTGTAAGCAAGTGCCTCCAGACGAGAGTTGCGAGGGGATCTCCAAGTTCCCATGCAAATTGTGGTTTCGAATCTGTTAGTGGTTTGCGTTGGGCCTCACTAGGGATGGCCCCGATCCTATTTATGAGAACGTGCACTTAGCCGAATGGAAAAGAAAGATGTCAAAATTTTTAACTTGTCCAGCAATTTTTTAAACGTTCTTCCCATTCACGTTGGGTGCATTTGGTAACGTTTCTGTTCAAAAATTGTTCCAGGGAATAAAAATAGAAAAAAGTGTTTCTGTTTTTTATCGAAAGTGCGTTTGGTAAATTTGTTAACAGGAAAAAAAATGAATAGAAATACGTTTGGTAAATTTATATAATTTTTTTGTTTCTTTTAATTTTTTAATATTTTTATTTAATTTTTCCTTTTTTCCTTTCTTTTTATTTTTTTTCTTTCGGCCGGTCGCCGCCTTCGACGACCTGCCGGACGGGGCCGGTGGCCTCACCTAGCTACGGCAAGGCCGAGCCTCACCGGTGGCTGGGCGAGGCTCGACCTCGCCGGGGGCCGGCGACGCTCCGGCAAGGTTGCTTACCCTCAATAGCGTCGCCGGCCAAAGAAAAGAAGAAGAAAAAAGAAGTGTTTATTCAAAAGTGTTTAAGCAAAACGAATTTTTTGTTTCTCATTTCTCGTTCTTTTTGTATTAGGAAAAAAAAATCTGATTTTGAAAAAAAAAACGCAAACAAATGCATTTGCTTCTTTTTTTTTTTTATTTATTTTCGGGAAAAAAAAAATAAAATTTCTGTTCATAGACAAAAAAAAAAAAAGAACGATAACAGCCCCGTTGTTTCAACTTTGAAATTTCTTGGCTCTACATATGCTCAGGTTAGTGATATCCTTTAAGTCAGAACTTTCTCTCTCCCTCTCCCTCTCCGAGCCTCCATGGCAGATTAAATATTGCCTTTTCTAATGTCCAGTCAGAACTTTCTCTCTCTTCCTCTCCCCAAGAGATTTGGTATCGTTCCTGTTTCTCAATTTTTTTATTTGTGGTAACAGAAATTCATTTGTGTAGGTTTTTCTTCCTGGGAATAAATGTGTTCTCAGGGACAAATCATTCCCAGAAATAAATTGTTTCTTTATTTTTAAGAACAATTCAAGAAATAAGCCCATTTTTTCTTTTCTTTCTTTTTCTCTTACTCTTTTTCTTCCCTTAGCCAATTGAGTCTATTTGCCCAAAATTGATTTAAATTCGTTGCCATAAAAAACAAGCCCTTTTTTCTCTTCTTTTTTTTTTTTTTTTTTTTTTTCTCTTCCTCCTTTTCTTCCCATTTCTTCTCATAACCAATTGAGTCCATTTACTCAAAATTGATTGGAATTTGTTGACGTGGATGCTGGTGTTTTTCATAGCACGGCCAATATTGACGCTTAATAATATTTTATGATTTTTTTCGATTTTCTTTGTTTTTCTTTTAAAGACTTTTGGAGAGAGCATTGATGACGGTTACCAACTGACCCTCACTGGCCTCGAGCAAGGGCATTGCCTTTCTTGCGCAAAATCGAAGAAGGCCACAACGCCCTTACTGGATTTGGGTAGTTGAGGGCTGATAAGCCCTTGTCGGTCAGCAACTCTCACCGCCCTCTCCGAAAACCTAAAAAAAAAAAAAAAAATTCATAAAAATTCAAAAAATTATTTAAAAATGCCTACATCAGCACTCGCTATTCAAGTTACCAATGGTTGATCAATTTTGGTTGAATGGACTAAATTTGCAAAATGTGAAAATGTTTATGACTCAATTAGCAAAATTGAAATGTTTAAAATTGACTTGACAAAAATGTAATAAGTTTAAGGCTTTTTAGACAATTTTTCCGCTTAATCTTTGTATCATACCTTGCTTGCTCTTTACTTGGAAGCGTCGCTGTTTTGGCACTTTACCCATTCCTTTTAGAATGGCAGTCAGATAACAGCTCTTGAAGGATTATCTTCCAATCAGGCCAATTACATGTCTTAGGCAAAGAACGGTCCTTTTCCACCATAAGCGCCGGGCCATGCCGCAGTTGCCAATTTGTAAAATCATAGCGGATGATCGCAACTCTGGAGGCAAATTGCGGAGGCCATGTGCCTTCAGGTATCATATGCTTTCTCTCAATGGAAGATGAACTCAATCCCTGCAATGACAAAACCACGAATTTGATAATTGACCAATGGTTACACCCTATTCCATCACACATGATATCAGCATGCCTCCATTTTTTGTTAAGCAAGATGTGCCAAAAATGAACATATAAATGGGGCATAAATTTCACTTCACACATCAGAAATATTAAAGCAAAGCCACAATCAACATTGTCAGATTGCACAAGGAGAAGCAGAAAAGGGCAAAGAAGCATATCCCTCTTATTAATAAAACCAAATTTTGAAATAAGTTGGAGAAAAGTCGGATTGCAATCAAGTTACAAGGAAAATGTATATAGAACTGAGAAACATGCGATAACTATGTACAAAGAACGAAACATAGGCTCTATACACTATTACTCTTGACCAACGATCAGCTAGTCACCTTGAACACCAACAATGCCACCAGGATTTTATAGAGAAAACAATGCTATCCACCAACTCAACAGCAAATGTGCAGCATTCGGACTTCAAGTCGTTCATCATAAGGCGGTTATCCAGAGCAGGCCTTGCATAAGGAGCAGCTTCCACAGATGCGCATCGAGAGTGTCTGCCAAACCAAGTTCAAATATTTGTGCACACATAGATTGCTACAGCGATCCCTTAGTCAAACGCTCTGCTCAAGAAATCAGTCCGAGTATTTGTCAGTAAGTCATAGTTGGTAAAAACCAAATTCCCATATTAGATAACAACTTAAATAACGTCACGTAGTGTTTACAAAACAAAGCAAAAGATCTGCAATTTCTTTATAAGGACAGGAAAATGCAGTGGAAAATACTCCATTAGCTTAAAGGAAATACATGAATCATTAAGATGAGAGACAAGATAATCCGATCCTAAAGCAAAATATACAAATCTTACCACATCATCTATTTTGCAGACGAAAGTCTCTGGAATGATGGGATCCAGCTACTAGAAGGTCTACTTTTGTTGCCATGGCCATGAGTGGGGTTCGCATTGTCCATCGGCAGTTGGGACTTTGGAATATTCTTTTTTGCAACTCCAGTTAGAGAAAATGAAGTAGATGGCATGTTCACATTGCTCACGATCTACAAGAATAGCATATAATCGCTTTCATCATTGGTGGGTGGCATACTTGGAACAGACTTATAAATGATGAAATAACAAACAGGAGCCTTGGCAAATTGGCATGAAAATGTTACGTAGATTATTAGAATTATTCAACTGTGTAGTTAATTAAAACCTGCATCTGATGTTCTCATACGCCCTTTATCCAACCAATTGGATGGACTGACATACATTCTCTATCCTTTTTTTCCCTGAGTAAATGCTGGTCAGAAACTGGGCTAATACTCACATTCTTGTTGACAGCACGGTCAGAACTCAGATTCTTGTCCATTGCAGATGGATATTGTGGGTAAGTGACAGTACCGGCAGTATTGCTCGATCCACCAGGCTCTGCCATCTCACTTGCATGAGCAGCATTTGTGCCACCTGTCATCGTACATACGGAGATTTTATTCAATTTATGAGCAAGAGAGTCAATTAACATCTCTCAATGAATAAATATTTTCCCTTTCTTTCGAAGCTTCTCATTCATCCTCTTCATCACATCTTGTGTCCCAGAAAACCAGTACAATAACATTAAAGTGTTTAAGGGTCCTCTAACTCCAGAAGGAATTTCAAGAGCTGACCATTCTTACGGTCTAATGAATTGTCTCTTGAGTGTTTACTAACAGCAGGAAGGTGTACAGAGATCACTAAAGCTTATCCTGAACAAAAAAAGTTTTTCAAAACTTAATTAAAAGCAAAACATGCAAAATGTCCCTAAATAATTGAAGTATGAAGGTGGGAAACAATTTCCCTTTCAATGTCCACCCGATGCTCTTTGATGAAGATCTCATAGGATAGTGACTCCAAATAAACATAACGAATCAATGGCACTGTGGATCCAATCAACTATCACTACTAAACATCAGTAACAGACCAAATACATAAGCAGTAACTGACCTCGAAGGTAGTCGACATCCATTGGCATTGCACGTCTACTGCTCTCTTCAAGAGCTGGCTGTAATAAACAATATTCCATCTACTTATCAGCATAATAGAGGAAAGGAAGGGATTATCAGACTACAGCTAGCAGTGTGCTAAATAGCTAATGTAATAATGAAAACGATGATGTGATTGAAGCAAATGGAGCGATGCCAAATGATCATACTGGAAAGCATTTATGTCACAGAAACTTCTCATAAAGTAATTAAAAGTCCATTTTACCCACCGAAAATCGAGGCTGAGTTTTGCTCTTTTGTGCTTGTTGGTATTTCAGGATCGTCCAGTCAAACACATAATCAAATTGATATCCTGTAACACATATTGTTAAAAGTTACATGCACATTTCAACAAATTTCTCATATGTTGAGATTAAATATATAGAAAGAACTTATCCTGCCTCCCATATGAATAGTGACGCCAAAGTGATAAATTCAGTTATCTAAGTGAGGAATAAGAGGAAATCCCTAATCTATAATTTCTAGAGATTTCATTTTTATTTGATACCATCTGGTTGACATTCTGTTACATGAATTACTTTTACATCAGACAGTTTCAAGAAAGCATATAATATTCATGCTTTTCTTTTGGTTTGTCCTTGACAAAAATGAATCCTACATACTGTGTTCTAAATCTCTTTAAATGCTTAAGAGAAAGGATCATTCCATTGTTGTCAGACCACATCTAATTTCAGACAAATAAAACAGGGGAAAGCTGGGAGAGATCAGAACAGCAAAAGTTGAGCCAAATTGTGTAATTATGGTGCAACCATAAGGCACTTGATAGAGAAATAGCCATACCTGATTGATAACGACATTTAAAGAAAAGTAGAGCAAGTGCTTTGGCATACAGATAATCAAAGATTTGCATTTTAAAATTGACTGTCCCGATTGAGTATACAATACCTTCACGAGTAAATAGTTCACGAAATAGACGCTTCAAAAATCCATAATCTGGTCGTTGATCAAACGTCAAGGAATGGCAGTAATGGAAAAATGAAGCAAACTCTACGGGATGAGATTTGCAAAGAACCTTCAAAATAGAAAGCCAACTCAAGTTAGAACAAACCAACCTGTAGCAAGCAAAGACACAGGCATACACATCATTTGACACACCTCAATAGGAGTTGATAACTTCTTCTCACAAATCTTATCATACTTTTGTTTCTTTGTAGCTGCTTTCAGTCCCTGCCAAGGAAGGCTGTGAATTGAGATATATATTAGTTTAGTACAAGTGAAATGCAACAAAAGTTCTGGAAAAAAAGAAAGATTTTAAGTCATGTCCTCTAGTTGTAATGTCCATGATCTGTACTTTTGGGATGGTAACTTCATGCCAAAAGATGCCTCATAATGCTTCATAAATAACATATACCTTCCTCTGAGGAAATACAGAAGTACATAGCCAAGTGACTCCAAATCATCTCTTCGGCTTTGTTCTGAAAATAAAACTAGTTAACATTGGCTGCTCATGTCACTGAACATGCGCTTGCAAAAGGAAAAGCAAAATGACATGATCCAGCTTACCAATCCCAAGATGAGTATTGCAACTTGCGTAACGTGCTGTGCCAGTTAAATTTTTGTTTTCCCTGAACATAGAATAAATTCATTTACAACAAGAACTATGGTCTCATAAAAAATAAGTAATTCTCCAGGGATTAATTCTCCTTCAATATATCTATAACAAAGTACCCAGACAGACTTTTGTGAACCTCTGCTATTATAAAAAAAAAGGTTACATAGCGTCACACGAGATCTTAGTTGTGATGTACTCAATCTAAAGTAAAATTCACTGAAATAATGGAAAACCTGTATGGGATATGGCGATTAGTTGTGGAGTCCCGATATCTCTTTGCAAGCCCATAGTCAATAATATAAACCTGGTAAGAAGGATATAGGACCAGAATGATCAAAGGTTCTACACACGACAACTAGTGGTTGGTGGCAGACATCATGTAAAGCAACACATCCATCACCTGATTTGCTTTTCTACCCAGACCCATCAGAAAGTTATCGGGTTTAATGTCTCTGTGCAGAAACCCTTTCGAGTGCACGTACTCTATCCTTGTTATCTGCAAAAAAACAGAGGCCCAGATAAACAAATGTAACCATACATGTCACTTTCAAAAGCAAACCTGCAGCTGCTTGATGATTCAAAAGAAATGACGATTACAATCCATGCTAATCAAAATTTCCATGTACCATTTGATCTGCAAGCATCAAGACTGTTTTCAAAGAAAACTTCCTCCCACAGTATACGAATAAATCTTCAAGACTTGGTCCAAGTAGCTCAAGAACGAGTACATTATCCTCTCCATCTACGCCGGACCATTTTATGCCAGGAATACCACCTGAAATGAAGAGAAAAAAAGAAGAAGATAATTAGCTAATTACACGAGGCCTCGAATCCATGAGCTGCACATGTAATATGGTACTTACTCCCGCCTTGAAGAATGTTGTACAATTTTGCTTCGTAAAGTAGCTGAGGATGCTTGGTCCGATTATTCTCCTGCAAGATAAGGATACAGAAGAATGTCACTCGATCACTGCCCATACGAGGCCCTCAATACACAGTCAGCTCAAGACTAGTGAAAATTCAGCTGAAACGGATTGAATTCTCGATAGGGAATTCATCCGACGCTACACAGGCTGAAAAGAAGAGGCAAATTCAGGCAAAAATCGAACGCGACGAAACTCTCCAAGCTCGCCATCGGATCACGTCCCGTCCAAACCTCAAAACAAAACCGACCCAGAAGCCAACTCAAGCCCGAGACTTACGATCTTGATCGCGACCATCTCGAACGTATCCACGTGGGTAGCTGCAAAAAAAAAAAAAAAAACACGAAAAATTCACAAAAGGGTCAGTCGAATTGACAAGGCTCTCGCGACCCGCGCCGCCAGCGACTAACTAAAGAGCAGCGGGCGCGACGGAAGGGACACGACCCACGATCGAGCTCGAGCGCACGGGACTGACCGAGGAAGATTTCGCCGAAGGACCCACTTCCGATCTTGCGGCCGAGCTTGTACTTGCTGCCCACAACACGCTCCATCGGACCGGTCGAGCTCTTGGGTACTCGTCAAGATGCTCTTTTGATCACGTTTCAAGCTTCAGCCTCGGTTCAGATAGAGAGAGAGAGAGTTCTTGAAAGAGTTCTTGTGTTTTAGAGAGAGAGAGAGAGAGAGAGAGAGAGTTCTTGAAAGAGTTCTTGAAAGAGTTCTTGTGTTTTCTTTTTTGCTTTAACTGAGGAAGAACTGAGACCACACGCAGAAAGAACGAGGAAGAAAGCGTGGCAACGGCCGACAGGAAATCTTGGCGTGGCATTCAATTCATTCGATTAACAATAATTTTCTTGCAGTCCGAATTGGACTTTTGTCATTTGCAGACTTTTTTTTTTTTTAAAAAGGGGAAAAACAAATTTTGTCACGTCAGCTCGTCAGGACGGGTGGAAATTCTTTTCTTTTTGTGGTATGAAAAATAATCACGAAAACTTCAAAGCATGTATCAACATCTAGAAGGTGAATGGAAAGCTTCAAAGTTAGACTCAGGAAAGATTGGCGTCATCGACTCGCTCATCAAGAATTGATATTGCGTCCTTAAAGTTATTATCGTCGTCGACCGATCATGTAGTCACTTTTTTCCAACAGTCGATAGGTTGAGAACAAGGAGAAGGAAAAAGAGAGGAAGATTCGAGCGATACGATCCATTTCCCAAGAAAATAAACATTAATCGGAGTAATAATGATGGAAGGAAACAAGGTTTTTTTTTTATTTTTTATAAATAAATGTAAGAATATATTGAGCTATAAACCAAATTATACGAGAGAGTTCGGCGCCAAAAACTTATACTCATAAAGACAACAAGTCAGAACAAATAGAAGGGAGTCGAAGAAAAGGAGGAAGACCGCAAAACAAGCAAACCTACCAACAGAAGAAAAACAGCCAAAACAACAGCCAGATACACCCAGCACAAGAACGGCAGCAAAGGCATTACTAGGGCCGGAGTGACGCAAGAGCAAGCAACCACCAAACTACATTCGCCAGCACAAAACAACCATGCCGCCAACAAAAAGGGGGAGTCTCGTAGGAGTCGCATCGGCTTGAACCCACCGACTGAGCCACCGAAAATACATTGCGTCCACCATGGAAGGAGGCAAACCGCATGGAGAGGAGGCTCTAGGCATCAAGAAGACCAGTGAATCTACGACCGAATTGAAGCACCAGAATCTCCAGGAGAGAAGATGATTGGGTCAATACCCTAACTACGCTGCAACCTCCTATTCCTTACAGTATCATCCACATTTCTGAAAGTGATAGCCTTGTCCTTGACGACTTTGAAAAGTTGGTTCTTCACCGACGAAATAGCGAGGGACTCCTCCCTAAAAAGGATCCCATTCTTGTGTTTCTAGATAAAATAACAAAGGGCATCAAAAGATAAGCGGGCAATGTACTTGAAAAAGTCTTGGCCCAAAAGAAGAGAAACAACCTAACTGAGGTTCTCCCCCCATGACTTGTTCCGCCACGGAAGATTACTTTTGGCCGCTCAAAAGAAAGCAACGCTAGCAATGATGTGGCACCCAAAAAATAGATGATCTATAGAACCCGGCATTTCATTGCAAAATAGACACATAGCGCTTTATATCCTACCATAAGATAATAAAAGAGCTTGGTAGGAAGTTTGCATTTAGCAATAAGCCAGAGGTTTACTTGGTACTTGGAGTGATGGAGTTGTTCCAAATGAATGCATGCCAGTAGACCCTAGCCTTCTTCCTCCTCCTAATGGACTGCCAAGCCAAAGCCACAAAAAGAGGCATGAGGCACTCTTGATCCAGCAAAAACGATTTGAGATCTGGGTAAGGAGTGGGAGGGGGTGGCCCCACAACTCCATCACCGTCTTGATCGCTTGGCCAGAGCTGGTGAAAAGGTTAGCAACAATCGTTTGACTGGAAAGGCCAAAGCTATAGATGAGAGAATCCGTAAAAATTAAGTTTAGGAGACCCTGGGGTGCCAATTATTAAACCAAAGAGACACTGAATGACCATCTCCTATCTTCCAATAAAAGGATCTACGAAATTCAGTCCTGAGTTGTAGCTTTCAAGCCCAAGTGCAGAAAGTCGGCTTTTTGGCCACCCAAAAAGCTTTTGTACAGATGAGAACCAAAAAAAAGAAAAAAAGTGCAACAGCATAATTGACCCTCGAACTTTGATTTGATATGTCATGTCATCCCGAACTTTTAATTTATGCAACGTGATTTGTGCACTTTAATCCAACGTTTAATGTCGTCTTTAAATTTTTAATTTATACAATATGGTCGATGAACTACTGGTAAATACTCGATGCTACTACTAGACTATATGTAAATGTTTAAAAGTATAGGAATTGCATTGAATATTGGATTAAAGTTTAAAGGATATATCAAGATCTAGACGTTGAATAGAAAGCTTCAAAGTTAGACTCGTGAAAGATTTGCGTCATCGACTCGCTAATTACAAATTGATATTGTGTCATCAAAGTTATTATTGCCGTCGATAGGTCAAGAACAATGAGAAAGAAAAAGAGAGGAAGATTCGACCGATACGATTAATTCCCTGAGAAAATAAACATTAATCGAAGCGATAACGGTCCGATACAAGTGAGACATCAAATGGGTTTCCTTATTGTTGAGCCATTGGAAAACAAATTGAACATACAAAGAGATCACTCTTGCAAAGAGCAAACAATTTTCAGTCCGAGGCAAATGCGAAAATGAATCAGTACTGAGGCTTGGAGCACTCAGGGGGCATGTTCCAGTTGAACCTCGTGGTGTCCTTGCAGTAGTCATACATCATGTAGTTGTCCCTCACCCACTTCATCTGTCCCTGCTGGGCGTTGCTGAGCTGCCCGTACGCCGGCGAGGTGTACCAGTTCGCTGCTGTCTCCGCCGCGCACTGCCAGATGCTGCCGGGCCCATACCACTTGCAGGCCCTGTCCTGGAAGTTGCGGAACTGGGCCACGAAGGGCGCGCAACTCCAGTCGGTCTTCACGAGCCCGCCCCTCGTGGCCCAATCGTCCGCGTTCCACAGGCTCGAGTACACCTTCATGCCTTGCTGGTTCGGGTACCCAATACCCTGGCTCTGGTAGTTCCTGAACACCCGGATCGGGATGCTATCGACGTACCACCTGATCTCGACATGAAATCGCGTTAGATGAGGACTACTGTGTCATTCTTATGATTATCCATTCTTTTGTCCTAGTTAGAAGATCAAATCTATCTCGAAATTAAGAGACTGGCGAGAGCTTGGGGTGACTTGAACTTACACAACTTCGGTGGGGTTCCAGTGAATGGTGTAGTTGTGGAAATTGTCCGTGGGGTCGAACCACGGGTAGAACTGCTGCTCTCTGTTACCGATTCCTTGAGTGAAAATGTTCGTGTGGATGATGTAAGGTTGTCCAGAAACATTGCCTAGGAATTCGAAGTCGATCTCGTCATGCTCCGGCCCTGTGGATGATAGCTGCATACAGTATGCGCATAAACACGATTGAATCCTTTTAACATTTGTACGTTCAGGGGCTTTTCTGCATAGATAAAAAGGTCTGATATGGATCTTACGTAGTATGCAGTGACCGTCCCGGCAGAATTTCCAGGGACCAACTTGATCAGCATTTCGATGGTTCCGAACAGGTACGCGCTCTTGGTCTGAAAGGCTGAGCCTGCAAATCGAACACCGATATTCCGCTTAGAGGATAAGTCATAATCAGCTCCACATTGAAATTTCATTTATAATCGGACCGTCGGCTTTTGATTAGTGTCATCCTGGTATTCTGGTCAGATCCTAAACCCAGCAACTTAAAAAGGGAATCTGTCCATTCAGCTTGTAATGACTACCATGTACATTTCTATCTTGAAGCGCTTCTCGCAATGCTAATTCAATCGTACGTAGGTTATCACAGGAATGCTTTGTCTAGATGAGAAATTGTTAATACCAGAAATCTTGTCCAACACAAGCTGAGCGTCGTTCCCGTTGTTGTAGACCGAGGCATGCTGAGTGCCCCACGTGAAGTACGTGCTGTCCCAGAACGAGGCCTCGACCCGACACCGATCCACGGAGGCGGCGGAGAAGAAGAAGAGAGCTATCAACAAAACAGGAAGCCTTGCCATCTTCCTCCTCTGCGCTTCTTTCTCCCAATGTATCAAAGCTCTCTGTGTCTGTGCCTGTGCTTGTGTTGTGAGGAGGGTTGCCTTCTTTCCCTTCGTTCTGAGGCCTTTATATAACTAGGGACTAGCACATATGGCCTTTTCTAGGGGGAAGAACTTCCTCTGATGAATATTTTACGTGCTGTCCTGAAAATGTGTTGGTCCTGTCAGGAAGGGCTCTGGATTCTGACCCTTTCTAGGACTGCTCATGCTGTCCTCCAGTCCAGCTCCCTCACAATAATTAACAATTTTGAGCTACAAAATAAGGATGAAATCTTAATCTTATTTGAGCAGTAATGTTTGAGAAATCATGCTGCATCCTCACCCTGATAACCTTGACTACGATGAAAGTTACTTCGAATCTGATTCAATGCAATTCGAACAGAGACCTATCACATCGGGATTACTCCCATCCTCACATGAAGTAAAGCAGATCGCGACGTTTTCCGTCGCATCTTTTGGTAAATTTATGGAGATTGTTCTTCGTTTAAAGTTTATTTTTCCTATTTTTCTCGGCTAATCTCAAAAAATCAAATTACTATTATTATTTGTTTTTTGAAGGCCGAGTGGGTGCTATTGAAGGGTGGGAAAAATAAAATTTTTGTGGTGACTAAATCTTGGCGGCGAGGAGGGGGGACGAGTGCGTCGTGCCGGAGACTAAGAGTGCGAAAAAAGAGGAAGGAATTGCCAGTTGTAATGTCATGAATTGACAACCTAAAGCTAACATCCGGGTAGACGTGCGCACTTCAATTTTAGACGTACGAGTTTATAACGCGTTTTGTAATTTATATTGGTTCTTTCGAGCTAGTTTATTATTCATTCCGAACTAAGTTCATCTTTACGTTTCGATCGGACCATCTTCTATATGGAGAATTGGTAAATTTCGATGAATGGTTCTTTCAATGACCAAGCACCGGCGTTTTGTGTTGAGATTGAATCAAAACCGGGACCTTGATCTACTTTTTTATTATTTAGATGACGACGAAGTTCGCCTTAGCTGTGCTCATTGGATCTAGGGACTGTCATACCGACTAGTTAGGAAATACCGACATCCTTCAGCAGCATTCGTGTCATGTCGGACATTTCAAATAATTCCCTATCGGAAGTTTCTGATGCTTCTATTTGTTTGAGGATTCGTGAACATGGTCCTTGTTTATATGTGACCTCTTATTGCATATAAAAAGCAAGAAGGCTGTAATGTGTTGGGCAGAATCCGTTGAAGTAAAGACTCTCGAATACTCTTGGATACTTTCCAACACTCGGTCAACATGCATCGAAAAATCCAACACTTAATTAATTTTTTTAACACTCAAGTCGAAATTCTGATATGCGAGATCAACTTTAAAAAAAAATTAATAAATGAAATGTCAAAATATATATGTGAAAAAATAAAAATCAATAATAAAAATAACAAATTAGGAAATAAGAAAAATCTAATATTTTCTTTTCTTCTCTTTTGACTCTCACTTTTTATGATGCGCAATTTACCTTCAAGTTTTTTCTTTTTTCATTCGACACGTCTAACACGCAAATCTAGAATATGAATTACTTTTTTTTTTTCTTTCCAAGTTTTATAGATTTATTGAAATGGAGTTGAATTTGTCAAATTAAATCAATGAAAGATATTAATAAATGGTGGATTAATATTTTTAGTATAAATTTATTAGATTTTTTATTATTATTTATTTATTTGTGAATTTGAATCAGATTAATTTGATTGAAATAATCATAAAAATAATAATTTATTATTTATATATATAAATATATATAATATACAACGTATCCCTACGTGTTGGAAATCTCTATTTTTTGAGAAACGACGTGTCGGCATATCGTGTCATGTCGCATGTCGCGTGTCAGTGCTACTTAGCTAACTAATGATCAATGGACAGGAAGCCTGCCGAGGCTCGAAAAGGTAAATGAACAGGCTTTGGGCAACATCCTCACATAAGGAATCCCGATCAATTGAATTTTGGCCTGGGTTTGGCCCGACCCTCATAATTATATGTAACTCGAGGTTGGATAACGTGTAAGGCCCGACCTGCAGGACCCAGCCAGCACAAGTCCACCTAACGACCAGCACCAAATCTTATGGACCATGAGATTCCGTCCATTTCACAAAAAATGAATTATTTTAGAAATATTTTTCTAAAAGTAATTTTTTGTGTTGCGTTGCTTATAAAAATGAATAAATGAAAAATATTTTCGTCATCCGTGAAAATATTTAGATATAAATTATTGTCAATAATGTAAACATTTCTCTTATTCACTAATTATTTCAAATGATATAAGTTATTAGTTTCAAAAAAATATTTTCCAAATCATTGAAACTGACGCACATCACGTTGTATATACTAAGGCACAAGCCAAAACTCAAGTAGATGACTCAAAAAAATCATCAGTGTTTAAGCGGTGTGAAGCATGTTTCATGTGCTCGAGCCATATGCAAACGTTGGTAAACCAAAACCAATGGATAATTTAATACGACAAAAGTTGATATTTTATTATAGTTTAGGCTGGTAAATTCATATTAAAAATTACTAAATTCGAAGATTAGTTAGTCATGCAATCAAGTTGGTAAATATTGGTACAAAAATTTGAAATTTGCAAAAACCGTAAGAAAGAATTGGTAATTTCATGAAAGTATCGGTCAAATTACCGATAAATCACCGAGAAAAAGAGGTCGTCGGTCATTTTAATTATCAACGGTTTCAACACTTACTAATAATTATTGAAATTTATCCGGCATGGGGAAAAAATTTCTGTATGTTTGGGCACTAAATACTAAAACAGAAGGACATCAATTTCGAAATTTCGAAATGAACATTGTCTTTCCATGGTGATCATTCAACTGGGATTTCCCCAGGTTACACCTACAGCACAGTCCATATGTGACCTTTATACCCAATTTAGACAGAGGAACACATTAAGAATCAATCAAATACAAGGTTGATCTCCAAGCCAGCCAAGGTTTACATCTCTTTTTTACTGGATACGAGCCCACATTCCCACGCTCGGAACGCCCTTGTGCACCACGAACACCAAGTAATCACCGGGCGGCGCGATCGTCCCGGACGGCGGCGCCTTGGTGTCGAGGTGGTAGACGTCGCCCTCCTTCCTCAGCACGGTGTTGGGGAGCTGCAGAAGCCTCTGGTTCATGGAGTACCCGTGCGTCGTGAAGGGTGGCGCGTACATGGTCACCATCACGTCCTTGCTGCTCACCTCGTGGCCGTCGGAGTTGAGCCTGAACTTGACGTAGAAGCTCCTGTTGTACCTCATCTTCTTGTCGGTGAGCTCGGCGACGATCTCGGGGCGGAGGTGCTGGAGGGCCGGGTCGAGGTAGTGGGGGGAGAACTTCTCCAGGCGCATCTCGGTCGGGTACTTGACGCCGGTGAAGGTGTAGGTCGGGTTGGTGTTGCTGCCTCCGACGAGGATCCTGCCGTCGGGGAGGACCATGGAGACGGCGTGGTACATGCGGGGGATGGTGGCGGCCTTCAGCTCCCGGAAACGCTGGCCGGCAGGCTTCTCGGGCGAGTAGAGGACCGGGACAAGGTTCGGGTCCTCCGCGAAGTTCCATGCAGAGGTGCCTGTTCGATAGAAAATGATGGAGATTGTTAGAAACGATCGGAAAACAAGGAGGAGATTCGCCGCCAAGTCAAGAAGAACTATATGTTCCAAAACAAAGAAGTACCTTTGGCAGCTCCATTTAGAATGAGGAGATCTCCGGTGGGCAAGATGAGCATATCACCCATGACCCTCCGCGACGGCATGGCCTCCTTCTTCCACTGCGCGTTCGGGTCGGTCACCACGAGCCGGGCGCAGTCCCGGAGCGCTGGCATGAACGTTTGGTTCTTCTCTACCGCCCGGTACGCCCTCGGCTTCGCGCCGCCGCACACGATGACCTCCGCCTCGACCCGCCTCGAGTCCACGTGGTTCTTGAGCTTCATGGGGAGGAGCGTCGACATCCCCGAGGCCGGGTAGCTGCGGGACCCGCCGATGAGGCGGGGGACCTCCCGGACGACCTTGTTATTGCGGGCATCGAGGATGATGGAGCGGCTGTTGGCGAAGACGAAGAGGGTGCCGTCGGGGAGGAGATTGACGAAGGGGTAGAGGTTGTTCTCATCGAGGTCGGTTGTCTCGTCGAGGAAGCGGGAGTAGGTCGTCTTGGAAGAAATCTGGTTGCCGACGGTGACAAACTCATAGCTGTAGGAGCGGCGGCCGCCCATGACGACGAAGGCCCCGTCTTCGAGCTTGGTCTGAGTTGAGTACCTGTTTAGTGGTGATCATAAATTAGTGTAATCAATAATCACAACTTCCAGAAATATTGTCAACTGGTCTGTCCATGAATACATGTGAGATTCAAGTTTAGTTTAAGGCTAAGAAATAGTTTCAATTCTAATCTCGTTTGCAAGGTAAAATTAATCAGAGAAAACCCTATTATTCTCTGTGGTCAATAAATTTAATATACACATATAGAAGATTTATCATTGACATAATTGGGAATCAGAATTTAGAGATTTTCTTACCATCTTCCGTCGCCAAGCACATTGGGGGTGTCCTGCCAATCGCAATTATCGCAGAGGCCGAGAAACCGAACCGATTTGCTACCGGCGTCGAAACCTCCAGTGCTTACGAAGTTCCCGTCGGCTCCAAGCCCGCCGGAAGAGCACCATGGGTCCGTTATTATCTATTCACAAATCGACGGAAAAACATTTGGTAGGAAAACCACAAATGAGAAAGAACAAAAATTACAGTCTTATACATTCTTTCAAAAAATTTATCTCTATATGTAATCTCTCAATGAGATGTGGAGAAGCGATTTAATCAAGCCATTTGACAGAAGTGTCTCTTGGGGATGCAATTGTTCTGGAACAAGTTCAAGTCAGATCCCATAATTGAAAACAAAGCATGGACAGATTAATTATGATTACAACCTCCTTATGTTTAATTGTAATCGGGCCCTAATATTGTATCCGAACCAACAAGCAATTCTTATTGTTTGTACTTTAAGGGTAATGATTGACCTAGTTATGATTGACGAGTAGAGCTGAAATGACAAGAAATGTCGTGCGTTTGCATGAAAAAGTTGTCGGTAGCCTTTCTCAAAATAGTACTCCCATTATATATTTTGGCATATTTAGATGATTTCGTAAATTTCCGCGAATGTTCACTTAGAATAGGAAACGGGATGAAAATCTTTTTTTTGTAGGACCACAGGTATAGGGCAAGATATTTACATTTCATACATATAATATATAGATTTCTTTTTCAAAAAAGTACATCAAGCACCAGGCGACTGTATAGATAATTGACCATTAATATACTTTATATGCTAATGTGGCGGTAATATGCCATGGACTATAAGCATTATATGACGTTATATGAAGTCCATTATCTTTGCCGTGCATGCATGCAAATTCTCACTTATGAGGGCAAGAAGGTTAATTATTCATGCAACTATAATTAGACGCTCATTTCATAATCTCACACATAATCTTTTGAGAGAGAGAGAGAGAGAGAGAGTACATTGAGTGTCCGGAGCGCCCCGGTCTCGATGTCGTAGATGTCGGCGTGAGCCCAGCAGTCGGGTTCCTTGGCATTAGGCCGGACGGGGCAGGGTGTGCCCTTGGGCAATTGGATCTTGGACGGCCCGAGCACCGTCGAGTCGAAGATCAAGGCCTTGTTGTTCGGCAGCAGCTGAATGTGCATGGCCGAGACGCCGGAGTCCTCCAACACGAGCTCCCATTTCCCCTCGAACTCACTCTCCTCCGCGGCCTTCAGGCCGCCGCCACCGCCATTGCCGAACTCGCTGCCGAAGATCAAGGACCCGAACGCCGGGTCCGTGTCGATCACCTCCGTCTGGTCCCCCTCGTCGCCCGCGACCCCGCCGTCGTTGCCCTCGAACGCGTTCCTCACCCCGACGCCGTTGGGGTTCTCGGCGGCGAAGAGCCGGCCCAAGAACCCACCCCGGAAGGGGAGGGCCTGCGAGTGGGCGGAGAGGAACAGGAGGGGGAGGAGGCAGAGGGCCGTGACGGGGAGGAGCGCGATCGCCATGGCCGAGAGGAGGAGGAGGAGGAGGAGGAGGAGGAGGAGGAGGAGGCGGGGGAGGAGGAGCTGTGCCTGCCTCTTGGATTGGCCTGAACAGTACGAGGATGTGGCTCCCCGGTCGTGGCTTTTAATGACGTTCTTGGGGAGGGGAGAGGGTGGGGGATGGGTTGGTACGACGCCGGACGTTTCCTCCTTTGGTGGGGGGGCAAAGTAAATCGTGTGGACTAGGTTATTCTCTCGCTCTTTCACCCGCGAGAACGTTCCCCAAGGTTTTTCGACCGGTCGTCGTGCATGCGATCAACCGAATTCTGGTTCCGTTCTGTTTTTCTGGTCGATTCTCGTTCGAGGGGGCACAGACAGGGTGCTTCCCGAAGCGCGACGCCACGTGTTTTTCGATGCGATTCGGGGGTTTCTGTTCTTCGCGTCGGGCTAGGATGCGATCTTGCGGATGATAGCCATTGACGGGTTGGTAATCTCTAGGGTCTTTTGACCTCTTTCTTGCGAGACCCCAAAAAACATGGAGGTCAGCTCGTTGACTGTCGAACAACATGTCATTTCTCATCCTCCACCGACAGTGACATGCGTTGCGTAACAAAGGGAACGCCCTTTCCAGCGATTATTGATTCACGGACAAGTCTATTTCGACGGAACTAGTTAATCCCAGTTTAGAAAAATGATACCCTTTTGTCGGACCTCAAAGGGGTTGTCTTTAAAGCCATAATGAGCTGTAATTCATCGCAGTAACCATTAATGTTTACGAGTGTTTGAGAGAAGACGCATGTTTTCGTATTACACCATTTGGCGAGGTCGTCGTTAGATTTGAATTGAAAATAGTTGCTATGTTGTGTGAAGGCAACACTCGATAATAAAGTCGATCTTTCATTTGTCAATTTCATCCTAATTATCGAAATGAGATGAGGTTTATAAAGCAAGGGCATGACTTGAATGCAGGGATGGTGCCAAGAAAAGGGTCATGGGAGGTCAAGAGAATTACAAAAAAAAGCGTTGATCCAGCCAACTTTGTCTAGCCAGCACTGACATGGATGCTAGTAACGTTGATATGGATAATTTTTTAATTTTTTTATAACTTATTTTTTCCTTTTTATTTCCTTTTCATTTTCTTTTTTCCTTCTTCCTCCTTTGGCTTCTTTTCCTTGTGGTGGCCAACGAGGCTTAAAAAATGTACTAGCTAGTGGGCAAGGACCACGACTGCCTCATGTGCTTAGATCTAGTTAGGCCATTGTGGCCCTCGCCTAGCCAAATCTAACAAAAGCGTCGCGACACTAGCCCAAAGTCGGCAAGGGTAAGCATGCCTTGGCCTAGAGCTGACGAGGATAGGGACAGCCTTGCCCAAAACAATTTTTAAAAAAAGCAAAAATTATAATAAAATTCAAAAAATTATTAAAATATTATTTTAAAAGTACTACCACATCAACACCACTCGGCCAAAATTGGCCGAATGGGCTAAACTGGCATAAATGCAAAAGATTTAAGATTAAATTGACAAAAAATGTATTTAGGATTAAATTAGTATAATTATAATAGATTTATGACTTTTTTGGTAATTTTCCCCTGAGATGCTTGTGAGTAATAATACAGCTAATAGGAATTTCCTCAATGTTTTTGTTGTATATTCATTCTTCTATAGATTAATTATTTATGTGATTTAGCAAAATGAAATATCTAATGTGTATTCGTCAAACTTGATCCTTGTTAGAAAATTATTTCACAACACAGAACTTTCTTGAAGCAATCATGCGACACGATACAATTGATTCTTTACCTTTCCCATTTAATACTAAAACTAATTAGATATTTCCGTCTGCAATTTAATCTTTACATCGAATCGTGTTCATTTCAATAATTTGCAAGGGCACAACACTTTTGAAAAATCAACCGAAACATGCATATATGAAAATAAAATAAGAATCAAACACAAAGTGAAAGTGAAGGTTAGAATGAACTTTGATGGGGCCAAGGACAGTGGTGTCTTCTCGTCGGATCATGGGATGCAACCACATGAGCAGACCATCAACTTCCATGCTAGGACATTAAAGATTAGATCAGAATTATACTTGTCCCGACAGCAAAAATCCTAGTTTTTCATTGTTCTTTTTAGAGAAAGGGTGCTCTTTAAGTCATTTTGGTCTGAATCAATTCCCTAAAGGGAGACCACCGACACAACTAAAACTCTCTATTTGAAAAAAAGAGAAAAGAAACGAAGAAACCCCACAAGAAAAAGGCCTGTCAGATTGTACACATGCCCTTAAGTTAGCCCATCAACATTGCTTGGCAGCTAAAAGCTCACTGTTTTTACTCGAACAACAAAGCACCCACATGCGGTGCCCATTGTGACGACAAAACCTCTCACGTATGTTAAACGTGATCAAACCTTTTTCCTTGGTGGGTGCCCTCTTAAATGGTCCAAACCCTCTTCAGTACATGGGCTAAATCAACCACTCCAGATCATGCACATAAGCTGCAAAGCGTATTTCAACACCGCCCTTTCCGAGTACTTAGTGTCGTGATACTCGAGAGACTAATAAAACCATCAATTTACCTCACTGACATCGGAAGAATCTCAATCCTTTAGGCCATAGGGTTGTCATCAGAAAAATCCACGGGAGCTAACTATTCACGCATGGTACTACAGGATTCGAGACAATCCCTGTGAGAGTGATCAGGAGTCGCACATTTGAGTAATATGAATCAATGTGGCACAGGCAACAGGTTGAAACAAGCTCTTACTTCAATTAATTACAAATGTCAAGAGAAGGTCCTTAATTTTTGGCAGCTTAAGTGAACAACCTACCAATGCTATGAACAGATCATGATACAGAAACAATCTTCAGTGTAATCCAAATGTCCTCCGACTACCAAGAAAAAAAAATGATCCTACTTCTCGGTTTCTAAGTATACTGGGTTTCAATTAAATGTGCAACCGCTTTTCTGGTTTCACCTAAGCTCCTCGTGGTACAAAGCGCCAGAGGTCCACAGCAATGTCCACCTCCTTTTTCTTGTGAAACTTGTACGAGTGGGGCACATCATACCGAAGCTGTTGAACACGATTTGAAGAATACCAGAAATGAAATACCGCTTCAAACAAAGTTATGCGATGAATGCAATTTCCAACCTAGATGCACTCTTAGACAAGAATACAAGCAAAACAACACAAAACAGAGTGGCATTGGATTCTGGAAGAGAGTTAATGCAAAAGCAAATTCATACCTCACACAAAACTTCGGCACTGCTAGCATTGAAGTCCCGCAGGGCTGCCCTCTTAACATGCTGCCATTAAAGAAAAAAGATAATAAGAATCATTATGGGCAACGGATGTAATATTAGACAAATAAAAGAGGCGAAATCTTAGGCTCTCCGTTAACAGAAAATAGACAATATATGGCAGGTTTTCATGTGCCTACAAGTCAGATCCCAAGTGACGAAATTGAAAAACTAACAAGCTCTCCAACACAAGTTGGGAAAGTGATAATCTTTAAACATGATGGGGACCTCAACAGGCATCTAGTACCATTAAACAACTGGACCCAACGAAATTATAAATAAACCAGGACAAAAGTACTGACCCACTTGACGTGTCATGATAGTTATAAGTCAAGGTCAGGACATTCATTACATTCACAATGAGGAAATTTCTTTAGAAGTTTGTTTCAGTACAAGATGATGCCCATCCTCCCACCCACCCCACCCCATCAACCAAAAAAAAAAAAAAAATTCCCACATGTGCTTCCTAGCTTTGAGGAGAGCTACCCTTTTTGTCTGTTCACTGAAATTTTCTAGTTTTCTATCAAAGAAAACAGAAAATGGTCAAGAGTTGCACTTGATAGGCCTGGCTTGTCTCCAAAATTTAAAAAAAAATGAAAACAGTTTCTCATCAAACCAGAAAACATATGTCGTCTTCTCTTTAGTTTCCAAGCTAGAATGAGTACCGAATATTTGTCACAGGTTATTGATGTTGAAGTACAACGTAACTGATTTATAAAAATGAACGACAGAAACCGAAGACAATTTTTTTAAGATTATCAGTGAAAGGAAAGCTGAAAAATATTCTTTGGAACCAAATTCTCCAGCAATATGGCTATGATCATGCCATACTTTCCAGGACCATTCTACTCAGCTCATTAGAATGACCCAGGCCTACCAAGACGGACCTAGTATAACAATCCAGTTGAATGGGCCAGATTAAAAATTAATGCTTGAATTGGGCCTTTGCTGCTATTCCTGCCAATACATGGTTTCATCTAAAACTGGCAGGCTTAAATAAACAGCAAAGGGAGCTTTAATTACAAGCCTGTTCCAACCAGTGCATCTCCAAAATAACTCCACACCAGATAATACCAAGAGGAAAAGGAAAACAAAAAGGTGTGTCGAAAGCTGGAGTGTAAATGACAAAACAAATGAATGCAAAGTGGAAAGTTCCAAAGAAAACTTTAACAGCAATACTCACTTCTCTTGTTGATGTTTTATGCAAGGAATAAACAGCTTGAGAGGCAACCTGGTGTCAAACGTAACACATCAATCCATATTTGTACACAACGGCAATAAACAAGAAACAATCCTGCTTGCTTACCGCAAGAGCTACTCGGAGAAACTCCATGTCCGCCCCCTTTTTCCGGGTACCAAAAGGAGGATTCATTACGACAGTATCAACAATCTGGCCTACAATATGGTCATTATATACTGCTTAAAGTCATGTGGATTGGCCACTATGCAAGTTTGGGAAACAATCTTTCCAGTTCATGAACTAGATACCAATGATTTAGAATCTATTCTGTGAACATGATCAGTGAAAGCAGCACAGAAGATAAAATATAGCAACTGGGTAAAGTAGTTACTTTTTGCCCCTCGTTGCATCTTAAGTTCCTTAATGAACATTTACCACACAAGAAATCGTGAACACCTTCGACCAACAGGCCCATATATGAAATGCATCTATTCTTGGATGGTTTATTTCATTAAGTTGTAGCATCTCCATGTGCTGGCTAAATCCAACAATTTTCCACACATCTAACAATTTGCAAAAATGCCTTTGCTAAATTGTGATAATACAATCCTAATGTCCACAATCCTTATGGTGGTAAATGATGGTAGTAACATTAGATACATCTTCAGCACACATCACAGGAAATGTAATCTCATTAATCATTAATCCAGTATGGCAACAATTCCTGTCAATTGACAAAGCAAGAACTAAGCAAACGGTATGTGAAGGCCTTGCCTTTCTCTGCCTAATCATCACTTCGTGAACTGACACATATGTATCCACATAGAGGACCTCACTATCTTTTGAAAATATGGCTGTCTGACAAGAAAGATGGCCAAAAAAAAAAAAAATCCAGCAAAACAAAATGCTAGTACTCACATACCCTTACTCTTAATGGGTTACATATTCAGTAAAGATCATTGTGGAAGAGAGAATGATTGATTGATTGATTGATTTATCTCATTTGAGCTAGAGGTAAATTTTCTTCCTATTCTGTATCTGCACGATGCTAATAATTAAGAATTTGCATGATTTACTTCAAAGATAAATGCTTTCATATTCCACTTCCACTCTGTCCCAGAATTGACTTGTAAATATAACAGTATGAAGTGTGATAATGATGAGAATCAAGAAGGCAATGCCTTGACACGGAACAATAACTGTAGGATGAAAGAGAAGAAGCAAGGAATGCCAGGACATAACAAATTCCATGAAGCAAGGTAATTTACCCCTAAAATCCAAGTTCCTGAGGTCACATTGAATCAAGTTCAATTCCACCTGCACAGGCATTCAAATAGCAAATGCAAAATTACATCACTTACCGACCAGTTAGCTAGTTATTAGTTCTGATCAATGTCCCATTAAAGTTCTTAATCGCAAACAAACAAAACCCACAGCTAAAATTCATTCTGCTCAGGCCAAAACAAAAGAACAAATTGCAAACTGTCACAAAAAAACATTCGTGTTTCCCCTTAGCAACATCAGTGAAGAGTTAAGAGAACTGCTCCACTGACAAGCAGAGCAAAATTCGGAGTCCTTAGCAGCCAAGGTAAAAGAACCCGCACTCCACGCATGAACCATGCTAATCGACCAAAGCTATCATTACCGATCAGAACCAGTACCTCAAGCTCCTCCGCATTGGCAGACGCGATTTCGAGAGACTGGGAATCGACATCAATCCCAACAACGTGCCTGTCCACAACAATCAAGAAAAAAATAAGAGGACGACACCCGGCTCATGAGATCATCACTCCAAAAAGGGGTCCTCTTTAAACCGGTCGCCCAGCTTCAGGAACACAAGAACACTCACTCTGCACCCAAGAGAGCCGCCGCAATACCCAACGTCCCGCAACCGCACCCGAAATCAGCTACGACCCTGTCGGCCACGTCTCCGAACGAATTCTCCGCCTACCGCACGATAAAGAAAAGCAAGAAAAACACACGCAGCGAACAATCAAGAACCCAACACCAGCGATGAACGACTAGAACAAGAGAGATGGACAAGTGGGGGCGGAACAAATACGGTGAAAAGCATGCGAGAAGCAATGTGAGGTCCGGTCGGGTACTGTTCCAGCTCCACCTGCGACGACAACGAGAACCCAACAAAGATGCTCAGGAACCGCTCGCTCCTTACAGCACCAACATGCATATGCAATAGCCTCTGACAGTACCCTAGAGAGAGAAAGAGAGAGGGCTAGAGAGAGAGAGTGACCTTTGGGTTGGAGAACTGTTGGAGATTGCCTAGGAGGCCTTCCAATTGCTTCAGCTTCATTGCAGAATCTCCGCACTGACAGAAGGAGAGAGAGAGAGAGAGAGAGAGAGAGAGAGGAAATGAAGAGGGAAATCCCCAAAAAAGGCTCCGGCTTTTATGCCTTTATAAAAACCCTAATTGGAATTCTGGATTCCTTCGAGTCAAAAGGAGCTTTATCTGGTGATGCAGGATCAAGAGATACAATATATTCTAAGCTGATAAGAGGGCTTTTTGCCATGGCCATTAAGGGCTTTACTAAAGTGCAAGTAATGCCATTATGCTTTTGTGAAGAGACGTTTGATATGGTCTAAATTGGAATTTTTGCTTTATCCTTTCATTTTTGGATTAATTTTAAATTTTAGGATACGCACATTTTGGCTTTTTATTAATCTAGAAAACCCGAAAACTCTCACAACGTGCAGATGTCGGATTGTGTGCCTTTGGTAATTACCTAGTATGATGGCTACATTCGATTAGGATTATGGGTTTGGCAACCACTTTGTCAAGGATCTTTGAGCTCCTAAAGATCTTTGGGCTAATGTAAGGGTGTTTGGTAAAAAAATTTCAACCCCCATTTGGAGAATGCCAACCTTGTGAAGGCCGAAAGCCCAAGGCAGGTGAGGACCTGCCTTGGGCTTTCGGCTTTCTCGGTACCCATGTAGGTACTATTTTTTTTTTCCTGAAATTGTCCTTACGAACTTTTTGTTTTTCTATTTTTTGCCCTTGTGAGGAGACACTATTTATCTTCTTTGTCGAGGGTGGCCGGCTTGGTTCTTCCTAATTGCAAGGGCCGGCAACGGCTAGAGGGACCCCGGCATGGTCGCAACAACCTAGGTGATCGTCGTCAGAGAGTTGGACGACCTCCGCAAGTCACGGCGTTGTGTGACCTTTCGTGAGTCGCAGTGACTCAACAACCATGGTGAGGGGCCACCCCGACAAGTCACGGTGGCTCAGGGTCCTCATGACTCAAATCTGAGTCAACGCGACCTTAGGCAAGGGTCGCGTGGCCCCAACAATAGCTGCTCGGGATCGTGCGACCCAGGCGCGACCCTTGCTAAGGTCACACGACCTCAGGCGAGGGTTGTGTAGCCTCGACGACGGCCAATCGGGGTCGCACGATTGCTGGCGAGGTCAGGCGACCCAGGCACGACCCTCACCAAGGTAGCGCAACCCAGGCGCGGCCCTCGCCGAGGTCTCCCGACCTTAGGCAAGGGTTGCGTAGCCTCGGCAACGGCCAATCGGGGTCGCGCGACCCCCGCCAACGATCACCCAACCTCGGGCGGCCCTCACCGGTGGTTTTCAGGGGCCACCTGACGGCCACTACCGGTGATCCCATATCACCAGCAGCCACTGCCCTTACCGACTAATTTTTTTTTCTTTTTTATTAATAAATGTGCTTTGTAAATATAAGTCTTCCAAACACCATTTTGTCCAAAAATACTTCGAAATGGACTTTCATATTATAATTTTCAAAATGCCATTTGTATTTTGAAAAATCTCTTTCACTTAAAGTCATTTGCATTTTCCTAAAAACTTTCTTCAAAAGTCTAACCAAACGCACCCTATTTGGGTACTCAAATAGTCACAACACCCTATTGGTATTCACTATTCAAAGAAAAACTTTTGAGACATAAACTCACATTTATATATTTTTCATGATATTTTGAAATTTTGATGATACTTTAATTTTATTGGGAAAGTGCAAAAGTACCTTATGATATTGCTTGATCCAAGACAAAGGGGTGTTATCCACGTAAAAGCAGCATCATGTGATTAAGTTACTTATATTTTAGAATGATAGGACTGTAGAACTTCTTTCATATGCACATATACATTCTTAAGTATAAGGCTCGTGTACATAGAGCACCGAGAATGGCAGTACATATGGTACATTCCATTTTTGACAATACTAAGTATAACGATGAGCACGACTGAAGTGGCTATACATACAAATCCATTTATGGATCTATATGCTTCGATTGAAATTGCTCTATCTCTCGTTCATCTTCTTCCATTGGTCCATAAGTTTTTGATAAAAAATAAGATGGATGGTTGTTCTTCTATCAGTTGGGAATGGAGTGGCCTAAGGGATTCTATCTACTAGCCGACAAGCAAGCCGTTGATTCTCATATAACGAATAAAGAAGGAATAGGGGCCGCCACAGCAAATGGAACTTGCCTGTAAACTATTCCCTTAGCTGGCACGACATTGAGAAGACAATTGTAAATATCTTCACTGGTTTTAGAAAATTTGAGTCTAGTCCTGCAAATGGTTCGCACAAGGAAGGAAAAGGTCTCACATCGGTGTAAAGTAAAAGCAATTTCATTAGACTCAGAGATTGCATTTGCTTGCTGGCCTTTATACGTTCAAATCTTATCTTTTGAGACATCAGCAGACTTGTTAGGATCTTTTGCTTTATTTGGCTTAACACGCGCACCACTTATGCGAGGGTTTCTAATGTTGACGAAATGAATGAGAAAAAACAGCATCTTCACCAAGAACTTCTGAAAAGGTTTAGAAAGTAACTTTTTCTTCCATTCCTGATTCCCCATCATAAAAGATTTTGAATAAATATATGTGAATATACCCATCGATATAAGCAAAATATCAAAGGTTTCAAGCATTTAAATCAAGAAAAAGTCGAAAAGCACGAGCTGCAAAATTCGGAAAAAGAAAAAAATTAAATTTTGCCTGGCCACATCGTTTTCATAAAGGCGAGGAGACGCAAATGAGACGATGTCACGGACTGAAGGTAGACATCCTGGGAACCAGTTGAGCAACATTCTCCACAAGGCTACAGAGTTAAAATCCTCTAGTGACTACGGAAAACATCTGCTCTGTTCTACAGAAGGTCACATTTCAGGCACTAGTTGAGCAGTTTCCTAGTTGTGTTATATACAACCTATGGATCTAAAACTGGCAAGAAACAAGAGAGGCGAAGGCGCAATTCGTGGATGAGCAGCACAGAGGCCTTAGGATAAGCTAGTGTCTTGATTTCCTGGGTCGTGAGCGGCCGCTGCTCAGGAACAAGAACGTGCTTGGAGCCAAGTCACATGACGTATCTGTAGGCAACATATCGACCCGCTTTCTCGCTACCCCGCGATACCTTTGCTACTGGGTCTGTCACCTGAATACAGCGCAACTGAACACCACCAACATGAGATATACAGGCAGCACGATTAATCAGACAGGCTTTTGACAGTGACATTCATGACAATGCTTGCCGACTAACAGGATCCGTTTAGTCAAAATACCAACTTGCTGGCTCAGCTTGACTCAGGAATATGCTCTACTAAATGTCACCTTAAGAGCCATTCAATTGTAGAGATAGAAAGAAAGAAATTTGCTCCCTCACCTGAGTTTCTTTCCCAGTTTATCTTTGCAGCAGGGTTTTCTTTTCCTCTGTCGTAAGCACCTGATGTTCAGGAGCAAGAACATGTTCTTTAATGTTGACCAACAGCTCGGACTCCTGCAATATTGCAGTCAAACAAAATCAATGAGATCTTTCATCAACAATATTTCTAGTCCGGGGTATTATGTCCCCTACAAATGCTATGTAATGCACCGAATTCATTTCCTAACATATTTCTTAAAACAGATTCAGATGCCTGACCTCCATTGCCACATCAAATGCCTGATCTTGCTGCGATAAATGCAGTGACATTTTAAATACTCACGAGAAACTATCATATTTGGTGGTCTATGCATAAAAAACTGTTCATGGCCTAAAATTAGGAAAAGGATCGAGAACTTTTCTTACACGACTTCACAATTATTGGAAACAAATTCAGCCACAGTGGATCACTGCTACGAATCAATATCAATAAAGGGTTACGCAACCAGGCTAGTTAAACTGAAGATAGTGTCAGCAACCACATCCAAAGCTTTCTTTCTTTTCCTTCTAATTTTGTAAAAGCCCAAGACTTTAATCTACCGAAAAGGGATTAATTTATAAATCCCATTAAAACGTCCTACTGTATTTAACTTGGTGATTCGACGATCAAATTATATGATGATCGTAAGCAAGTGCAATGCGTTCTCTCAACACCAATTTGCCTTTTCTTTTACCTTTGCCTTTTACTTTTCCCACTTTTATATGATTTAAGAAGACCTTTATCCAGCAGCAGTGTGTAATTTCGCAGAAATTTATCCACTTTCGTATAATGTAAGCTACGCAACTAGCTACAGGAGCAAGCACATTTCACCGAACAATTGCAATTGAGATTATGTACAATACTGAAAGATCTAGTACCAGGGTTTCTAGGAAAGAATAGGGAGAAGGAGGACATGACAAATGAGAAGTAGACACTGGTAGCTTAGGCAAAAGTGAACCTCTCATATCAGCTATAACCTCAAATACAGAAACCGACCTTACCAGGAAAACCTCCGGGTGGAATTTTGCAGATATCTCGCTTATACATGTCCGTGCGAAGGGCGTCAAATTCTGTTGAACAACTAACAGAACCCTGAAAAAATTCTCTGATTTCATTCGATTGGTGTAGGTCTTCATTGTCTTGACCCCAACCTTTTCCTCATCAGGAAAGAACACATGAATCTGTAAAAGGAAACAAAAACATGAAGATCGTCTTAATCAAACTGCTCACATCACTTCATAAAGAATAACAAAACGTCAATTTTGATTGCAGCGACATTACGCGCATTACACAGGCATAATACATCACTTTAGTTGCAATAACATCAAGCGAATCACGTGGAAATCATGCAGGTAAATTTGTGATTTCGAAGATGACAATCCCATTGTGGAAAGTTACCAAACGCAGTCATGATCATCTGTTGGCTCATTTTGCAGCTTCTTCTTTGTCCTGTCACCTAGAAATGGCGTTGTAAAGCGAAGTTTCCTTATTTGCTCATCACCCACAAACCCAGAGACGCAGGCAAACGGATATGCTCGCCTCTTCCGCCATTTTCGAGCCGGCGCAGTGCACGCATTCGTCAAACACGTAAAGGATAGGAAACCTCCAAAGCAGGCCAAACATTCCAAACAAGCCATTTACCTGATCCAAACTGTCGTTCCTCTTCGCCTTGCTGATGACGGGGTCCTCCCTCTTCATGGCCTCGACAAACTCATGCCCGGGCATGCCGATCTTGTAGTTGGCGACAAGGTACCCCGGTCCTGCAGCATCTGCATCGCCATCCTCCAAATCCCGTGGGATCCTTGTGATCTAGTCCTCCAAGAGAGCCATGCTCCTGCCGTGCAGTCACAGATTATCGCCTGTCGAGTTGACTCTGCCGCACTTCAGCCGGCACTTCGGTGAACTGCGTACTGACTACTGACCCGGAAGCATTTCGGACGGCGGATCCCGACCGTCGGTTCGAGCCTGTTGAATATCAGCCGTTTCATGAGTTCTGTCTTTTATGCACTAACTCAAACGGTCATCAGGGGTTATCCACATTTGCCCCCCAATTTCCCGCCAAAATGCTCCTCCGTAATTTTATTTTACTCTGCTTTTCTTACTAATGTGCTCTTTTTTCTTTTCCTTTGAAATCCGAAATCAAATGCAATCGAATTTTAAAATTTTTATATAGTGCAATCATGCTTTAAATTTGTCATATTAGTGTTAGTGCAATTGAATCTCTTTGTTAATTCCATTTGATTTAATTAACATAAAAAGATCATGTAATTCTTCATTATTACATTTTCGAGATAAAAGGCAATGCTCAGCCCCACATTTGAAAAAAATTAAAATTTTGAAAAGAAATAAAAGGGCAAATCTTTAAAAAAAAAAAAAGAAAAAAGAAAAGGGGAAGAAATTGAAAGAAAAATGGATAGAGATTTCAAAACAAAAAAGGAGAGAAATTATGGTGTTGAACATGAAGAGTGGTGTTGCTACACCTACTCGGCCGGCGAGGGTTTGTGGCCCTCGATATTGAAGTAGCGGGCCGCACCAACTCCTACCTCGACCAAACAATAATCTAGCTTGGCTTCTTTTTCACTTTCTAGTCTAACTCAATTCGAGGAAAAAGAAATCAATCCCACTCTCCCCAGTGCAAATCATCTTAACATCATATAATTTCATCCATACATCTATCATTTTTGAGTGAAGTCATAATGGAAATAAATTCAACAGTTGGAAGTATATTTCATGGCAAGTAATAAAAAACACGAATGCAACAAAAGTCTCCCGCAAATTAAAAGGCCCTAACCAGAGCAGAAAAAGCTGCGAAAGAGGAAACTATGCTGAGCAGGCCCTCGACATATAATCCTGATAAAACAAAATTTCGCCGTTTGTCGCCAATGCTGAGTTACAACTGATATAACTTATGAGCAGGGAAGCGCATGAAAGAGCGCATTATTGAAGTTTATGACAATGATGCAGCATTGAACAATTTAATCCAGTACTATCAAATAAATAAACTGCTTCTTGTCTCATGTTACTGTGACGAAGGCAAAACGGCGCTCAGCATGCAACAACCATTTGCTTTTTCTTGGAACCAATTGCAGAATACACCCAAAGTGATGCAGCAAAATTGATTTATCAACGCATTGTCAATGATGGCACTTCAAGAGCAGTAAGCCACGATGAGCATTATCTTTCAGTGCCATTTTCTGGCCAAACGGCGTCAAATGGACATAATCTTCTAGCACAGCTGATTAGTTACAGAAGCCCAATAGTTCATCCCATGCGGCCAACTTCTCCCTGGGTTTGTTTCTCAAACTCCCAACCGTCCTTTCTTCAGAATCTATCTTTTCCCAAGTACTGAATGGCGCAACTCTGACATTCCGATCATCTAATAACTGAGAAGACCATCTCTCCCTGGTTTAGACAATGATGGCACCAATAGCCCACGATCTATGTCCTCAGATATACTCGCAACCTGCCACATCAATTAGTGAAATTTTAAAGACACAGTGACATGAACAGGCTTCCACTCACTGAACAAGAACACTCTAAACATTCCATGTTGAATATAGCACTCAGTATGAGAATTAGATGCAGTTCATCATAACAATGGATATTTGAAATTTTACTACTGAAAGACATTCATCATGGGAAACATTATGGAGAGATGCCAGAGATGTGTTTCAGAAGTTTCCAGTTTGATAAAGAATGCTTCAAACATCATCAATGCTAGCGACAACTGATACTTGAGAATAGGTTAAAACTTAAAACTTCTTCAGAACACTTACAGTTTCTTCTGCACAATAAAGGTTTGTAGCAATAATTCCAGTTGGCCCTCTCTTTAACCATCCACATACATATAGACCTTCCTCGATTGCTGATGCACCAGATGTATCACGCAGAACTCTGCCCCCAACATTCGGAACAACACCTGCAGATGAAGCATCATTTCATGATCAGAAAATTAATTGATTCCTATTTTCCTCTGTTTAACATCCCTTATCCTCCTAATCACAAATGGGTCAGATGAAAAGTAAATCGACGAAAAAGATGAAACCACTCTGCAATATGTTGGATAAATTATCCATTTTCTTCTGTAAATTGGACAAAATTATTTAGCAGAAAATAAAACTCTAAAGTTGTGTTCAGCAACAGTGAATTCGATATGAAGGCTGAAGGAATTCAGATTGATTCATCTTTTAACACCAGAGAACAAATGCAGGAATCGGGTACCAAGCCACTCTGTAACAGTGGATTCATTCATCTATTACCTGCTCGATGATCAAATGGTAAGCCTTCAATTGGTACCGATTTGTATCCAATGCTCTTTATTACCATCCTAAACAGAGAGAGACAGAAAGACCGTGTTAATTAATGCCAGGGACTCTTTAAGCATACCGTCGTAGCTTATGCAATCATTTTCCTTTGAATAAATGCATATAAGGACATATTGATTAAGCTGTAAAAGAAATCATTTCCACACTGTAGGCTCTAAAATGTTGTTTGTTTTATCAATTATGTGAGGTATACTTCATTAGAAGCCTCTGTATATTTTTTTCCCATGACACAAGCACCCATGTTGCAAAGCTGGCCTTACAACTTTCACATGTTACAAGTCTACCAGTAAAACAGTGAAAGCACAAATAAGAGGAAAACATACTCGCATTCAATATCTTGAAATTCTCCAGTCCCAACTGCAATTTGCTTTCCAGAGCCATTACCTATAAAACAAAGTCAGAGGAGGCTAAGTGAGGCTCAGTAAATACTCTGGCATGTTTCAAGCCAAATTCAAGTCAATAATATTAGACCATTTTATTGTTGGCTCCTGTGTTGAAAGGGTTCATCGTCCAGCCAATTACCAGAAATCCAAGTGATACAAAGAAAGAGATAAAAAACACATTTATCTTTTGAGGCTCTAACATCAGAAAGAGATTGCATGAACAGGTCTTTAATTCTCGGATCAAAATATAAGAAGGCCATGTTGCCATGCTAAATCAAAAGACGCACACTGTCACCATCGCAATGACAGCAAGGCAATCAACATTCAACAGTGGAATGGAGCCTAGAAGAGCAAGAACTGACTGAGATAACAAAAACGCAACAGCAAAAGGTTACCTCTGAGAGCCGTCTTCTCCAAGTGAACAGCTGTCACATGCCCATGTCCATCATCCAGAAATTTATCTGGTTTGCGGAAGAAAACAAAATGGAGTTCACGTTGATCCGATCTTGGACTTGATTGATTCGAGGTGGCTGCTTTTGACAACAACTCATGAACCCTCCTCCTTATCCGGTCGTTCTTCAGCTCTTCCTTTGCCAAATAATAATGTCAAGGTGTTGATCAGTGGGGAACACCATCAAGAATTACCAATATCAATTAAAAATCTCCAAGTCTTTTTTTTTTCTTATTATGAGAAAGTCTCTTTAACTCTTATGATCTTGTAAATATTTTTTTTTTAATAAATGTAAGTAATTAATATGTTCTCAAGCAAAAGGAAAGTGAGCATATGTGTAGAAGTACCTCATCCGCTGGGGTTTTGAGTAAATCAGATTCGAAATGCCAACATACAGATCTTTGATACCTGGCAATTGATGCACAACTTGTCCTTTAGACCCAGGACCAACAGCAAAAATAAATTCATCTTTCCCTAATTATATGAAAAACACAAGCCAAGATTTGAAAGGAAAAATGCAGGAGATTCGATGTGTCATTTAAAAAGATGCCAGTAGTCACCAAGAACTTCGCGTAGCTCCTTCGCAGTACAAGCTGCTTGGGCTGGTCCACGCCTTCCAACCAAATACACTTTCCTGAAATAATTTTATATCATCAAGGACATCCAAGATTGAAAAAGTCAGGTCTGTAAAACAGACTAAGACTCGAGATGAACAAGAAACCTTATAGAGCTTTCTTGCAAAGTAGCTAATGCATGGTTAGCAATGTCTGTTGTTGCTAATTCAACTGTAGGCCGCAGAAGAACACGTGCAACATCAAGAGCTACATTGCCCTGAAACGGAAAAGGAATATCTGTTATCCACAGCATCCAACTAATGTTGCTAGCTAATGTCACTAGCTAATGATGATGACAAGCTCAAGTCAGAGAGAGAGAAGGGGGAGGGGGCACTTAGCATACGGTTTAAACTATCAGTCCAATCAGCAACTTCATCAGGTATCCACTGATCATGAAAATACCTGGCCAAGAATCACAGCTGTCTGAGAATTTTTCAAATCCAACTCCAAATGTCTGCAGTCTGGGTGGCCATTATACCACCAGACAACTTTTCGAGCTGAATGTATGCCAGATAAGTCCTAGAAAAGATCCAAATAAAGAAAAAAGTAAAATCATCACTTGTCTGTTTAGCCTATAAATAATCGATGGCAAAAAACTTTTCCAATTCTTCACATGTTAACACAGACAAGGCAGATCTATTGCAATATCAAGAACAGAATAAAGAAAATGTTACATAATATCATTTGTCATTACGTACTTCACCCGGAATGCCAAGGCTTCTGTCACTTTCAGCACCATAAGCAAGCACAACCTGCTCAAAGCAATCAAACAAGTCAGTTATAAAACATGAAGTCCAGCTGCTCACCAATCACATCATGGTCTAGAGTGAACATTACCACGTGGTACAGATCGCGGAGCTCTCGCAGAGAGATAGAGGAACCGAGAGTGACATTGCCAAAGAAAGAGCAACGCTCGTGATGGCAAACACGAGAAAATTGATTAACCACGATCTGTTGCAAGTCTCTGGTGAATAAGCTCAATTTAGAGAAATTTACATCTCAAACAAACAATTTATTGAAAGACTACATAAAAAGCAGTTCATGGATAACTGAACCATGACTAAGTGGATCTCAGTAAGTAACGTGAGAAAAAGAAAAAAAACTAACGGTACATAAGCAATTGAAAAGCTTTAATCGCAAGGTGACTTTTCACTGTAAACCATATCTAAAAATATCAACTGATGCATTTAAAGATCACGACATTTATCTTCACATGGTTCCTATTTAGCAAAAAATGTACAATTAAAGCAGAAAACAGGAAGTTCCCACCATCCCTTTAGCAGTCACCGCTCAAAGTATATCAAACGACACAAACCAGCAGAATGAAGAAAATAATGACAATCAATCGAGACGACCTAGAAAGAAAACTTCACCTTTGTTTCGGGATGATCAGGCGCCACACCAGAGCGGACCAACCCGAAAGGCGTAGGCAGGCGATCGATTATATCGACCTGTGCGGCTTCGTGCCTCTTCAGCATCTGCCAGCACAGACCAAATCGTTCATGTTTACATACGGGTCAATCACACTCGCCGAGCTACAAAAGATGAAAACTTTAAGGCCTAAAAACTCCCTAAAAAACCGCACACAGATATATTCACGCGAATCATTCTCTACGTTCCTTCTTTCTCAGCTTTGTTCGGACACGTCCACTTACAATTGCAGCTATCGCTAATTTCACTACAATCATTTCTAGTTCTCCGTCCATATACTATTCCAGTAGCTCGTCTCGAACCTCTCGATCGCAAAATCGACATCACCGAGCAGGAAAACCGAACTCGAAACGTCTCAACGGGCGCGCAACGGGAGGGGCGTTTACCTTCTCGGCGGTGTAGAACCCCGCCGGTCCGCTTCCGACGACGCAGACCCGCAGCGGGTTCGAAGAAACGCTCGAGAACCTCCTCAGGAGCATCGTCATCCCACGCGCCGCCATTTCCCGGCGACCGAGGCACGTGACGCAGGGCCGGCGCCGAGGCCGGCGACGTTTGACGGCGGAGATTTGGGGCTTTATGGCTTCCGGGAGCGGCGGCGGAAGATCCGACAACGGCGTCCGAAGGTAAAACGCTCGATCGCGGGAATGATGAAATGGAAATTTTGGGTTCCACTGGGCCTCTGCGTCCGAAGGTAAAACGCTGGACCTGCCTAACTTTGTACTATTAGGGCGCGCATGATTTCCAGAAATAGTTTTTTTGGGTAACGACCGTACATAAATAGATTTTTCTATTTTTACTTTTAGTAAAATTTCTAAACAAAAATAACCATTTGATGACGACACAAAATTTCAACTCTAAAAATAGAAATTAATTTGATAACAACACAAAATTTCTTCCTTTCGAAGGCGGCGGAGGCGGCGAATAAGAATGACGGACAGTGATGGACCGGCTGAAGAATAGTGCCAGTGCAGCCATGACCGTCACCACCACCGCCAGCCACCAATCGCCGATTGCCAATCGACGAACGGTAGTCAACAACAACGGATGAAGGACCGATTGACGAATAATAAGAAAATTTTTTATTTCTCATTTATATTCTAGAAATAGAGAAGTAGAAAATTTATATTTCGATTTCTATTCCAAACCTATTTTTGGAATATAAACTTATTCAGAAATAGAAAAACGAAATAAGTTTATCAAACGAATTTACTATTCCAAAACAGTGCGGAATAGAAAAATTATTTCTTAAACGAAATAGATAGTTGTCATGCACCTTTACTCTTTTTTTTAACTTACTTTTTAAGAGATTAGGAAAATTACAATAACCATCTTCCAACATTTTTCCCCGATTATAAATTGATAGGTCGAGCCAATCGAGCTAGAGGGGGGCTTCGAAACGATTGTTGGTGGCCCGACTTGTTGATTGAGGTCGCGATGAGATTTGTTAGCTTATTGAGATGTTCAAAATTTCCTGAATGAAGTTGTCTATTGATTCTGCATTCTGTTCAGACCATTGGATAATGATCAAGGAGATAGTGACTTCATAGTGCTTTGCAAACTCTAGTTTTGAAGTCTCATGCTTTGAACCGTGTTTCATGAAAAATCTGAGCTTTCACAGCGTCTATTGTATACGATTTCTCAAACTCCAAGATGCAAAAGTGCAAACTTCTGTTTGGGGGAAATGCGATGTATGCATTTTAAAGATACAAACTAAGAGAGTCAGATATGGTTGGCTCTGTTTTTTATATACGGTCCAAAGAAATTAAGGGGTTTGAATTTTAACATTGGGATCCTTTTTATTAGGAAAATCATATCGAATAAGATTGACATTTTCGGAAGCTATGACGTATTCGACCAAGTAATGGGTCACCGCGATAGTTGGCCAAGTTTGACAAGACTTACTCCCTACACATTGGAATTCCCGGTCACAGGTTCGAATCTCCCAATCTCTTCTTTGTCGGGGATTCGATGGAACTCCGAGTATTGCGCAAAGAAGTTCAAACCGAACATTCCGACCGTAAGTGTGTAATTTCAATGGTTACGCCTGTGGAGCGTGTAATTCCAGAGCAAGCTGCTTTTGGAATTCGATCAAGCTCACTTCTCCTAGAGTATCCAATAGCCAAAGAAAGAGCTTGAGTCAAGTGAGCTAGCCGAAGCCTGCTGACTCTACTGGTTCTAGGAAACTCACTTTTTACTGAAGTGAAATTCAAGTTGTTGGTAAAGAAAAAGGATATCTACACTAAGACAGTAAGGCGTGCACTTGATGTGCAAGAAAACTATATTTAATGCAATTCACGACCGAAATTTCTTTTCGACCGTCACAAAACTCACTAAGGTCGAACTGGGGAAATTTTATTCAAATCCCATAACACTCTCATCGTACCAATCTTCGCTTCAGCTTCCTCGAATGAGCTGCCTGTGGTTTCAGATGGGTATGGAAGTTGGGACCATTTCTGAACCTTGAGCTCGGTAATGTTCACGACGCACGTTTTCGATTCTTCCAAGATTCTCCCATTCCACTTCCCATAAACCAGATGCACCGTTCCTTCACCGATTTCCTCTCCTTGCGCATCCACAACGGCTACATGTTGGCCAGGCTCAAGAGCTAATTCAGCTGGACTAGGATTGACAGCTTCTGATTGGGCAGCCCCAGATTTCTCCGCACTGTTTCTTGATGCGCTCCAAGTATTACCTTTCGAAGTTGATGGAACTTCGTTACTTGGGCTCTCTGGTGATTCAGGCTGCAATGCTTGGCCTTGTTCAGCCTGCTTATCGGGCATAGCTTCGTCAACTTCTGGCTGGGCTCGGACGTCTTTAGCAGCGCGTGCTAGCCTAGCTTTCCGATTGTTCAGCCTGTTGATACACAGTGCAACAGCACAATCAGTTTTCCTCAAGATAATCCAATTAAAAAGCACCACAAGTTGCCCAAATGCTACTTCAGAGCAACAATTATGCCTTGTCCACCAGGGGAGCATTCTTAGTTTCTCTTTGCATATAAATCTGCACAAGCATGCTAGCTCTTCACCATTAATCTGATATGAGACGTTATATCCATTCAAGGAACTCCTTATCATTGTTTTCATTTTATTCCAACATGAAATTTCATGTCACAATGCTTAGTTTCCAAAGATAGAACAGAGTATAAATCTAGCACCACCAAATCATTTGCCTCCACAGAGTAACCAAGTGTATATCCTATAATTAGAGTATCCAGGTTATCAGATCAGGTTCTCAGCAGGAACACAAGATTAAAATTTCTCAAGCATCAGAGCGGCAGATTGAAAAAGGTTAGAGAAGTTCTTCTCACCAATTCTTTAGCTGTGAAGATGTAACTTCAGAACCCTGGAAAAGGTGAAAAGATGGAAAGATTTGTCAATCTTAAATAGTCTATGATGTTCATATCTAAATTATGCTTCATCAATTTAAGTCATAAGGAATAGATAACATACATAAGAACTCAATTTATCCGCCCATGTTTGAATCAAAACGGCATTTCGCTGCATTTCTGGTTCATGCAAGAGCGCGCCCTCCATGAGTTTCATCTGTTTCTCATTCATGATAGTGCGTTTGCGTTTTCTTCGCTGCTTTTCTTCACTATGATGGGTTTCAACCTTCTCCTCCTCTTGACCTGCTCCAGACCCACTTACAGTCACCTGCTTGCCCAGCTGTGCAAGATCACCATTCTCTGTGGGATCTGCGGAGTTTCTTCCCTTCATGGAGCTTGTATCCGAACCACTTGTTTCCACATTCTGGACATCCCCATCAGCTTCTCTTGAAACTCTAGAGGCAGTCCCGCCAAATTTAGCATGTTCCCCCCTGCCTCGCCTCAAAAAATTGCTACGCTCATCATGCTTGCTTCTGACATGAAGTCGTTCCAAGTCGTTGAAAGTGGAGTTCTCAGACATGCCCTCTCTCAGGTTACCACTTCTACCATTAAGATTAGGTGAATCTTTTCTGGGCATAGGATATAAGCGTCTCCCCACACTCGGAGCTTCCTACAAAAATTACTTCGTCTCTGGTTCAGGTTCAAAAGGAAAGTCTAGACATGATTACTTATCTTGGATTAGCTTAGTCGTAGTATTTATAGATATCATAGGATCCGTTACATTTCATTCAAGTAAATCGTCTCTCATTCCTTAATAGCAGGACTTCATGTTTCGTAAGTTAGGTTCACAAGGTTTACTTGCAATTCTGAGTTTGGACCTCAAGATTCTAGCTACTAAATTGCTCTAACTGTAGTACAATACAATGCTATTGAAGGATATTTGTATCACCCATTTCTAAACTATTTCACCAAAGTGATAATCAGAACATGAACAAAAATTAAATGAACTCTTAAAATTTACCTGATATTTGTCACTCATATTGACTTGAGCAAACTTATCCCAAGATCTGGACCCATCCACTTTGCTTTCCTGGATTATTCCAACAGCATAGTTCAGAACTTCCATAATAACAGGAATTTATTGCACTTTCTAAACAATGTATGGTTTAGAACAACAAGAAATAGTATAGAAAAACCAATTCTCACTTGAACTCCATTCTCTTCAACCATATTCGGGGTGATCAATGGCTGTAACTGGCTAAAGAATACTCTGCACGAAAATATGCAAAGATGGAAGGTCAAAGGACGTCGAGAAAAAGTAACAGAATAGACTACAAAATTTCTGAAATTGATTTATCATCATAATGCCATAGGAGAGAAGAAGATACAGTACATCCATACATATAGTTATACACATACGTCACACATATCAGCACTCTATCACAATGTGTATACATACATGTTACATATTATAAGAAATGAGTTGAGAAGTACCAGTGAAGGATGATCTGTGGCATCATGTTATCTGACTGTCCCCTTCCAGTTTAATTTCTTTTCTTATATATTATTCTGCCATTTGATTATATTTACTTGAACTCTTTATACTGCGATATTATGAATGAACATAGTATGTATTTGAAATTTAAGAACTAAAAAATGTGATTGCTTCTCACCAAATTGCTTGGCTGAGTGTAAGCAACTGAAGCACTATTAAGTTGGAATATTAATAGGGAAGTACACGGCTGGGAATGCTCATGGATAGAAGATATAAAATTCACTGTCAGCTTAAGATCTTCTGCAAAGCTAGCCATATGGAGCAAACTTCCACGGTTCCACCCACACAATATCCCTCCCAACAATTCGTAAAGTAATCCAGCTTCTCTGGATATTCAAGAAAACCAACAGCCCCTGTTTTCAAAATATAAAGGTATATCGATACCGGCCAAATCAAGGAGTGATAACTAAACTAAAATAAGGTTGTGCCCCATTCAGGCGGCTGCCACATTTTGAGGCATTATTTTTCTCTGCTTGACTCTGCCCACCAAGCGGACCCTATATATGCAGAGCCTCTTTGTTTACAGTTTTTATTTTTCATCATCCACTTGGTGCCTCTGTTAAGATAACAAAAATTTTCTAACTGGGGTTTAAGCATTAAACACGTCGCACCTGGAAGGTACAGATAATGGGCATCGTGCCAGAGATTCTAGGCTTCAGATAGGAATTTTAAAGAGACAACGAACAGATACATGCAGACTCCACATAACAGCAGATCATTTAAAATCACACCTCACTATACTTGGTCAGAGACTCAGAATAACATGCTAACAAATCTGAAGCTTCAGGAAAAAAAAGAATAAAGGAAATGATGATAGTGATGACATTAAAATCACCTCAATAATTGTACATCCTCCTCGTTCAAGAAGGTTGGAATTAAGGACTCTGCGTGACTTAACAATGAACCTGAACAATAAAAATCAATCATAAGAAACAAAAAGTAAATATGGAAGCAAATAACCTCGGAGTCCACTTACGCAGATTTCTGAAGACAGTGTCAGCTCTTGGAGCATCAGAAGTATAAGAACTTTCAGGCGATGGTTTACTCGAGTCCGTGTCCACCTTCAAGCACTCTAGAAACTTGTGAAGGAAAAGATTCCTCTCTTGCTCTGTAATATAATGTGCTTTTAGCAGAGTATGACATAAATTGAGTTAGAAGCACTTTATGCAATCATGGCTATGAATTAACCTTCACAGATGTTGGGGATAAAGCAATGGAGGTTCGCAATTATTTTGACAAAAAGTGATGTCCTCTGATGGGCGTATGAAGGTTGACGGATATTATTAGGGATGAATGCATATTCTATGTTCAACTTGTTTGAAGTGCTTGATGGTGAAAAGGCATCCAAAACCCATCCTGTGGCTGCATGTAAATCATAATCCAGGGATGCATCCTCTTCCCTCACTTGGAGATCAGAACAACACCAAGAGGATAAAAAGTCACCATGAGAGAGGGAAAATATTGCCGAGAGAACTTCAGTCTGCAAAAAAATGTGAGAGACACATTCAAGATCTTACCAACATAATACTTAAGTGGTGTGATGGACAAACAATAGCCACACTTTGTAGAAATATATCCTTCCAAAACCCTAAAATTATACTCCAACTAGTCATTTCTTGAATCTCTGGACAGCATGCATAATCATAAGAAAACAGGATAACCTACTGCGAGTGGAGCTTTTGCATCACTTTAAAACCCCAAACGACACTTTTGCATTCACATATTTTCAGTTTGGTGTTTTGACTCATTAAAACCAGAAAAAATGACACTTTTGCACCAGCAAAGAAAACTGACACTTTTCTCAATGATGAAAACAAACCAAGATGAAAGAAAAGAAACTGAATATTCAGTAGAGATCTAAAAAAGGTATCTTACAAAGAATGTTGTGATATAAGTTCGAAAGTTTGAGTCATCGGAAAAGATATCAGCTAAGCGCATTGCATTGAGTTGCAACAGGCCTGATGGATATTTTCTGTCAGAATGAGCGGCAGAATATTCAGTATTTCTGCCAAGTGCAGTCTTCAATAAGTTGAGAACCTACACAGAAACCACCATTTCATCACAAAGAAGCTTATTAGTGTAAGGATCCCTAGCTCAAGAACTGAAGTGTCAAAATAAAATCTAGAATAGGGAATCTTTTAACAAGAATATCTGCAAGATGAACCTCTATTAAATGACATCGCAAATGATATGAGATGTCATGGGAATAGCTTTACTTACACAGGTCACTAGGAAGACTTCTCAAAAAGTTACGACATCAACAAGTAAAAGATCATGACTAACATAGCTACAGAGATAGATAAACATATTTACACATAAATACAGACTGTAAGGACATTTGTGATCTTGTTTTGATTCCACAAAATCTTCTCATGCTTTACTTTAGGTTTTTCTTCCTGTTTCCGTTGTACATTCATGGTGTGCTAGATTTTCTCTGTATCCTTCACCACTGATTAAGAAAAAGAAGACAATTGTGCATCCTCTGAAAAGAAATTTAAAAGAGTTCATTCTTCAGAAAAACATCCGTCCTATGAAAACCACATCTGCCAGCATATGCAAACCAACCTCTAGTACAACGAATTTTGCAAGATCCAAGCTCTGTGGACAACTGGCAACTTCATCCAGGTAAGAAATACTTTCAGCTTCACAAAGATGTAACAGCTGCAGATCAACACCGATCAGGTAAATCTCAGCTCATTTGCCCAAAAGAATTCCAGACGTAGACTGAGCAACTTATAAATTATTATCTAATAAGTTATTATTAAATATAAGACAAATATCTTTTCCGATCAACTCACAATTGATAACATTTTAGCTTTAAGCCTGGATATTGCAGCTACAACAGCGGCCGACTGTTTCAGAGATGGAGTGATCTCTAGATTGAAAATTGATTGAGCCAGAATAAGAACACCACCTCTTCCACACAGTTCCTGCCAGAAGATTGAATATCTGATTAAAGTTAAACACAACGAAGATTCCTTGATAAAACCCCAATGTCCTGGGTACTCTGTTTTTGAAGATAAGAAGCCACGACCAACTTATTATATGTACAACCTCAGACTTCATGTGATTTTGTGAAATTAGTCTACAAGTGTTTCGCAAGATAACGCTTTATCCATAAGGATTTTTGCTGCCTCTTCTTCCTTAATGAAACCTAATTAAAGGTGCTAAATATGAAACCTTTTGTGCCCATGTGAACCTTTATCTTCCATCTGGCGGGAAATACTATTTAAAGCTCTTGTTTCTGAAGGATGAATTATATCCTGCAGGAAATCTAAATTTGAACACATGAATCTGCCATTTCAGAGACCTTATTCCGCAGCACACGCTCCCGAAATGTTTTCTGCTGGCATAATGAATGAAGAAACTGCAGAGATGCCTCACACTGCTGGCAAAGGTAGTTAACCATCTGCTCTGCTGTCAGATTCAAATTTGCACAGAAATCATTACTATGAGGTGACAGCTTGGTCCTGAGAGATCTAGTCATCATACAAACTGCTCGAAAGGCTACATCCATAAAAACGTCAATCTGTCAAAACAAACTTCTATAATCAGCACAGTTGCCGTTGGGGCAGAACCATAAGGTACATGAATTATTGATCTAATATAAAACTGGACGAACAAAAAGAGAAAAGAATAACTTTCATAAGCAATTGGTTGTCGCTAACCTAATTCCATGGATCACTCTCGAAAGAAAATATTGGGCAAAAATTATACCTTAGGGTGTGCAAGTAATACGTGAGCAAGATCTTGCCACTGTGAAGATATAAATCCTGTTAAGAGATGCAGACCGCATGCTACTAATGCTGAATGCAGGAGGGGCAGAGGACTTGGATCATTGTTTCCCTACACCAATAAGTGAAGCTTTTGCATAATGAAGACGTTTTTTTTTTTTTTTTTTTTTTTGATAAGGTTGCATAATGAAGACGTTCAGCAGGGAAGACATCAAAACAGGATTAGATGGAAACCTGCTGCTTATATCCACTGAGGACGATAAGCAAATAAATGACCAGATCAAGCATCTGTTCTGATACTTTAACATCATCCAGCAAAATCTGCCAAACATAATAGAAAGAATAAATTTCCTAAACCATGACACAATGGAAGAAAACCCAACGAATGATATGAGAAAGAACAATCCAACGAATCCACCAGTAGGCTCTTCACCAATATTTGAAACAAAAAAATATAATACTGCTTTGCCAGAGATATGGAAATAAGAGTCTGACACAAGTCAACCTAGGCACCACCTCCTTGTTCCATTCTAGAACTGCTGAATGGTGACATTTGTACTTACATGGAGTCATAAAATTGAAAATTTCAGTCACCCTCCACTTCCATAAATTCGGAAGAAATATACAGAAAAATCCAACTTTACTACAACATATGTCATTCAAAATGCTGATCTGGAAGACCAAATAATTTGTTTAATATATGCCAAATACTATTAAGATGGTAAGTGGAACAGCCAAAACCATATGATAGGAACAGACAAAAGGAAGGAGCCAAAAGCAAGATTATTGGAGAAATCAATTAGTTAAACAATATTGCTGAGAAACTACCTGTTCCAGTTTAGCATGGCGGGCTTCACACAAGGAATGCAAGAGTCGCAGACCAGATAATAGGTATCTGAACATAACTTCATCTCTTTCAGCTGACATGAGCACAGCAATAAGGTGCAAGGGGAGACAGCCTGCAAGTTTTTCCATATCAACCTGAAACAATAGAGTCAAGAACTGACCAGGTTCAAAAATTAAAAGGACTGCAGCTGAGATCCTACAGATTGACTCCTGACCTTTATTGATGATCCTTCAACAGATGAATAGTCAATTACAAAATTGTCAGAGTCTCTCAGTAATTTATTGAGCTCCTGCGAGTTAAGCACATGCAGCTCCTTAACTGCTGAAATCAAATCCATCACCTGTTCACAGACACAGAACAAAATGTCCATTATGTGCACTTCCAGGTTAATAAGGACCCCCAAGCCCTACCCAGGTGGTTGCAGCCATACACACATAGAAGCAGCTAAGACACTTACTTGGACAGCACTACATGAAGTTTCTTCCTTAGCCATCCTCATATTGAGGATATCTGTCAGAAAACGGAATCGAATTGAGCAAAGCAGACAGAGAAATGAAAGAAATCTATACACTGCAGAACAAAGGAAACTGGTCTAAAGTTTCCATGCATAAACCCCACACAATCGTCGGAGCTATTAGGGCACCATATTCTCAGGTGAAGACCAACCTGGACTCAAAGTTTATAAAGGTACTTGGCCAGACAACCAGAAATTGCATTGGTCAAAAAATGATCCTCCATAAGCAATCAATTGACAACAAACTCACTGCACATCGCAATCTATACACTAATTCGGCGACTGGAACATGCACTGCTGCGAAAAGTCACTATCCTTCCCTACTCAACTGGCGTATGAGCACGAGTTGCGCATTGAATCTCCATAATGGGTGAGCTAAAGCAATATAACACGTCGAAAAACTCATGCTATGCTCTCACCAATGCAGAACCGACCAAATCCCATCATCCCTCTCCATATTTCGCTCATGAACTCGCCCGCCGCATCAAAACAAAACTGCGAACCATATCCTCCCGACTCATCTCACCACACCTTAGCTCGGTCACACAGCCCGACGTCCCGCATCAATCGCAACCTAGCAACTGTCATCGGCCGCCGTCGGCGACGATTAACGAGAAATCCCGGACCACGAATCGCGTGGCCGGCCTTCAACGAACTCAGTGAAACAGTGACGCGCCGCTTCTTCGACCTCTCTCGGTCGGCATTCCCGCGGCTCCAACCGCGCCAAGAGCCACGGCCTAAACGACGCATCTCGACTCGCCTATGCTCCTCGCCGTCACATCACATCGCGCGCGATTTCATCACAGAAATGAGAGTAGGGAACAGAGAGAGGAAGAAGCGAAGCTCACGGGAGGTGACCGGCGGTTATCGGCGGCGGCGGCGACGGGCGGAGATCTCGAGCGGGGAAGTGCGAATTCCGGCGTCTCTCTCGGACTCTGCATGGACTCTCCCGAGCGACCGAAGGAATCGAACGACTCCGGCGAGCGCAAGCCTCGGGGGTCAAATCCCTTCCCCGTCGATCATCGCCTCGTCCCAAACCAAATCGCCGCTCGCCGAGCGAGCTTGGGCAGTGGGCTTGGGCCCAACCTTCCGTATGGGCTTTACTGTCGGGCCCATTCGCAGGCTGAGTCCTTCATGCTTCAATTTACCCGGTTCGGATTTCACGGTAGTAGGGTATGCAAAACGGACTGCCCTGTGCCCGAAAATGTCGGTCCGATTCCTGATTCCTAAAAGTATAGCCGGTGTCCGGATGGTCTGGTTCCTGGTTCCAAGAGGGAATCAGATTGAACCGGAATGGACAGACTAATTTTACTTTTTATTTTATTTGATTGTTTCTTCAAAAAAGAAAATAGTTAAATTTTTCTAAGTAGTGGGAAAAAATAAATGAGCGGTTCCATTGGTTTGGTCCAGTTCTTAATCTGATTCCCAGTTTCAATTTCTAGGAACTTATCCGATTCCCAATTCCACCTTGAAATCATACCGAGGTCAAATCCCTTTCTTGTTGATCATCGTCTCGTCCTAAACCTCTTCTCTCGAGCCGCTCGTGAGAGTGAGCATGGATGGTGGGCTTGGGCCCAACCTTCCACATGGGCTTTATTGTCAGGCCCATTCGCATGCTGACTCCTCTATACTGCAATTTTACTCTTTTGAATTTCATGAACTGATGGAGAGAGCGATGGAAACTTAAGGGGTGATTATGATGGTCGCGTTATCATTTCAACGTTTAATCATATTTTATTTCCTTCGAATGTTCTTTTTTATGTGATGGGATTTTTGGCTGGTGGAAATATTTGTTTTTTAGTTTGAATGACGTACGGAATGTGAAATTTTGAGACTTGAAACTATATTTATTCATATGGTGATTGATTGGGACAGTATATTTGGGATAGTGGTTGCTATAATTTTCATCTTTTGCTTTGATAGCTATAGTTTGAATTAGGACTTTTTTCAGATGTCGTTATAAAATAGACTTACTATAAATAAATTTAAAGGTGTAGACATTTAATTTGAAGTCATTCTAAGTTTATCCATAATCTTCTTCTTCTTCTTCTTTTCTTCAAAAAAAAAAAAAAATCTTGGAAAAGGTGCCAATCGGGCCTTTTGGCATAAAACTTGCAATCCCAAATATAGCAGGCAATATTTCCGACATTGCTTTTTGAGTAAAAACCGTGGCAGGATCGCAAATTCAAAATTGAAAAATGGGACGTAAGCATTAAATCATATCGATATTAATCTTTGACTATTTCATGATGGCTTAAGAATCCATTGTGCTCAAACTATAATTGAGTCGCGAACTACTGCAGCTGGCGAGATATTTGCCAAGTACCTTAAATGCCACAACATCTATTCCCTAAAGTCGTTGCATGAAAACTGCACCAATCAGTTTCTTAGTCCCGAAAGATGAAGAGCGAACCATAGCAAAATGGAAATACCTAAGCCTCCATCACACGAAAAAGGAGAAGATGAAAGAAGTAGCAATGGCCCATGAAGGTTGGCATAATTAAGAAGTCCCAAATTTGACCCCCACCATTCCCAATTCCATAGGGCCATCTAAAAAGTCATAGGCTCCGTGACGTTATGGCCGGGATGCGAGAACGGTTGCAATCGATGTGATTCACTAAAAATGATGAAATATCCTTGAAAAATATGAATGGATCAATATGAATCAATAAAAGTTGTGAATGGTCCTTTGTTAATTTTGGACATGAAAGTAAATGGTAAGGAAATTTAAAGGTATAGAGACCAAGTACAATCAAGTCAAGCCTTGTAAACTTGCAAAAAATAAAGATAAAAGATAAATTTCCAAGAACATTGAGTTCTTGAATTCACTTGAGCCACATTTAGTCATCTGGATTTTTAGTTAGATAGGATAGGACATGAAATATAAAAATTTCACTACATCTTGTGCACTATTAAGTGAACCGCAATAATAAAGCTGTTTATTTTAAATTATATTAGGTCAATTGTTTGATATGAATAATATATCAATGTAAATGAACCTAAAAATTACACAAACAAAAATGGTAAGAATCTATCACGGTACTCTTGCGTATTTCATTTTTATTTGCTTATTTTATATTAGTTTTCCCCTCACTATTTTTATTTCTTTTTCCCCTTCCATCATTCCTTTATAAGATTTTGTTAAATATGAAACTATACTAATGTACCTAAAAATTTTATAAGATTTTCCTTATTTTTTATTTTAGGCTAAAATACTCAAATACCTAATATATGCAATAAATAAACACTAAATATATATGATGAATTTATATTACAAGATAGAAAGAAATTTGAGTACACAAATTAAAGTTTAGGAATAAATAAAAGCGAAATTGTTGTTATTTTTGTCATTTTTAATTTTTTATATTAGAATTCAAATATTATTTATATTCAAGTAGTAGTCTAATTTTATTAATTTAAGAAATTTGTTATTCAAGTAAAATAACTTTTATACAGTAAATGTTAAAAATCCTACCTACTTTTATTTTATCTCTCCCTTGAGATAATTTTATCGAGGTTATATATGTCTTATGTCCGACTTTATCCTATTTTGGGAAGGAACCATATATATGATATGATAAATTATTCGGTTTCATTGAACCTCCATCTTATTGAAACTATCGAGGACAAGTCTTCAAGTGAGTGTGGGCCACTTCGAGCTTTCCTAGTCGAGAAGCAGGTCAAAACAGGGTAATGACGACGCATGTAGCACGGACACGCGACACGGACACGCGATACGACACGACACGACACGCGACACGCCATTTTTCAAAAGTAGAGAATTTCGACACGTTCCGACACGTTAAATATTAAATAAATTTTTTTATTTTTAATTAATTTAATTCAAATTCACAAATAAATAAATAAATAAATAAAGAGTTTACAATGAATTTATATTAATAATATTAATAAATCTTACACTTTTTTATTTCATTATCCCAAATTTATATTTATTTTTCGAAATCCCCCTCCCCCAAATTTACTTCTATTTTTTAATCTCATTTATTTATTTTTCTGATTAAAAAATAATTGCTTCACTCTCTTCTTTTCCTTATCCATTTCCCCCCACTCCCAAATTTATTTTCCTTTCCCCCTCAGTCCCCACCATCGTCCGTTCCCCCACCCAAATTTATTTTTTTTTATTTCCCTCCCACAATCGTCCGTTTCCCCCATCTGTCCATCACTTTCCCTCCCCCAAAATAGGTACCCATAGACTCCCATTTTTTTAATTACTTTTGAGTTTCTCAGAAACCCTAGCTCCTTTACTCCCTCCTCCTCGCCGCCGCGACCCTTCCTCTTCTCCTCCTCCCTCCTTACCGCTCGCCGCACGACCTCCTTCCTCGCCGGTCGCCGCTCCTCGCCGCACGCACGACCCCTTCCTCCTCGCTCGCCGCTCGCTGCTCCTCGCCGCACGCACGACCCCCTTCCTCGCTGCTCGCCGCTCGCCGCACGACCGCCTTCCTCTCCTCTTCCTCTCAACTTTGGTCCTTTCTCCCTCGCAGCTGCAGCCTCGTCGGATCCATCGCAGCATCACAGGACCGGCCCTCACCTCAGTCTAAGCTCGACCGTCTCTCGCCGTCTCTCACCGTCGCTCACGGTTTGCTCCCTCCCGGACACGCATGTCCAAACGTGTCGGGAAAAGGTTGACCGCGTGTCGAAAAATCCGACACGCGTTGACCGCGTGTCCGAGCGTGTCCCAGCGTGTCCGAGCGTGTCGAGGTGTCCGACACGTGTCGGACACGATACGCGAGCACGGACAGCGTGTCCGTGCTTCATAGATGACGACTATGGTGAGAATCGATGGAGACGGCGGTTTTCTGCGATCATCGGTTGTTCAGTTGGTAAGGAGGGTCTCAATGGCATCATCACTAACGATTTAGAGCTGGCGGAGGAGGGTTGAATGAGCTAGAAGAACTTCTAGCTTCTTGGCCGAGAAACAAGGTAGAACAGAGCCGCTCCTCTGTTACTTTGGGAAGACAAATGACGACGGTCTAAAGTGGCTCCGGTGGCTTGAAAACGGTGAGGAAAGTGTTGGACGCAAATTACGTAATCCCAAGATCTCCATAACTAGAATAAGAACATGCATAATTGAGTAGAAAGATTAACGCACCTGTTTTGGGATCCATTGTTCTTGAAGCGGAAGCGGAAACACAATGTTCCACGCGCAAGTCCTTCTCCTCTATTGCCTTCTGTATCACTAGCTCAATGAGGCGACCTCCCTCACGTTTAGCGTTAGGTAAACGCCCCTTAGGTGAGGATACATGTGAGAATTAGGGTTAGAGGAGAGACTTGAGTACTATTTATAGAGTTTCCAGCCAGTCCCTCTCATTATGGGCTAGGCTCAACTCGGCCCACACTAATTGCTAGCCCATATTAGACTAATTAAGAAACCTTCTATCTCACCTTAGACCCTCGTTTACAGAATGTAAAAATAGTAAATTACAAATATCAATTAATTTAGTCCACATTAGGAAAAACTCTTACAGAAAGCCGTCATTAGCGGTTGACGGCAGTGAATGAGCTTCACTCAAACCTCAAACTCTTCAAGCCTTCTTTGTTGGAAAATAGAGTAGAGACAACATGAACTGACCGCAGCTTCATTGCGAGCAAAGGAGGACGATGAACGGCAAGCGGTGGGACGATCTATGGTTGGCTAGAGAATGGCCGAGGCGGCAAGGTGATTGATCATGGTCAGGCGTGGGACGACGATGGTCGTGTGTGCTTGGTGGCGGTTTGAGTTTTTTCTCTGTGGATGGGGGTGATGAATGGCGCGTAGCAAATGGCGATGGTAGTACTGTTCGGTGGCAAGCGTGCTATAGCTACCCAATGTTTACCGTGGGCGTGATAACTAGTATACCAGAGGTGCGGCGACGACGAGCGTTGAACAACCACGTTTTTAGCCTAGGAGTGGTGTGATGTCATTTTTAGACAATCTAGCCACAAGGATGTCACTTGGACTGGTTTTTAAAAAATAAATGTTTGCTCATATTAAAATTTTAACTATAAAGCCACATAATACTTTTAATTAGAATTTCTTGTCAAAGGCACTTCGGTGATCTTTTTTTTTTTTTTTTTTTCTGATTTGACGCTTAGGTGAGTCAACAAAATCTTTTGACACTTAAAGTGCTGTACAAAACTTTTGAAACTTCTATTATCCTTCTACCGAGTTTGAAATGAACAATTGGCGGTTTATACATCTTTCTTTTTTTCTATGCTTTTACTATATACAATAAAGCCTATCATTAAGCATATTCTTTTCTTGAGAAAACTTAAGCGGGCAATATTTCCAACATTGCTTTTTGAGTAAAATCACGTTAGAATCGCAAATTCAAAATTGGAAAATGGGATGTAAGCGCTAAATCGTATCGATAATCTTTGATCATATCATGTTGACTTTAGAATCCATTGTGCTTGAACTGTAATTGTGCTGCGAAGTACTGTAGCTGGTGAGGTATTTGCCAAGTACCTTAAAAGCCACAACATCTATTCCCTAAAGTCGTGGCGTGAAAACTAAGCCTCCATCACACGAAAAAGGAAAAGATGAAAGAAGCAGCGATGACCCTTGAAGGTTGGCATAATTAAGAAGTCCCTAGTTTGACCCCACCATTCCCAATTCCATAGGGCCATCTAAAAAGTCATAGGCTCCGTGACGTTATAGCCGAGATGCGAGAACGGTTGCAATCATGTGATTCACTAAAAATGATGAAATATCCTTGAAAAGTATGGATGGATCAATATGAATCAATAAAGTTGTCAATGGTCCTTTGTTGATTTTGGACAGGAAAGTAAATGGTAAGGAAATTTAAAAGTATAGAGATTGGAGATAATCATGTCCAGCTATGTAAATTGTAAAAAAAAATAAATTATAAAGGATAAATTTGTAAGAACATTGAGTTGTTGAGTTCACTTGGGCTGTGTTTGGTCATCTAGAATTCTAGTTAGATAGGATATGATATGAAATTTAGAGATTTTGCTATATTTTAGAACTGATTATGGTCTAGGTTGGTCCGGTCTAGCACCTAACCTGGGGACCAACTTACACAGTATTGGTCCCAATTTTTGGGACTAAGGACCGATCCGATTGAGTCTAAGACTGAGGATCGAATTGATCTTATGAGTTCGGTCTGGTTTTAGGGTCAACTCAAGACCAACTGATAAATTTTTGTTTTATTTTTTGTATTCCCTAAAAAGACAAACCTATTATTTTAAATTACATATCTATCGATAGGGGTGAGCCACGAGACGAGGGCAAGTTGTGAGGCGAGTGAACAAAGGCAGGCCATGAGGCGAGTGGCAAACAGCAAGCATTGCTCACAAGCAAAGAGGGTATCTAATTAGGGCTTTGTTTCCTTCTAATTTACTTAGCAACGAGCGAGGATAGCAAAGAGAGGAGACCGGCACAAGTGTTGAGCGGCTAATGGCACGGGCGTTGAGTAACAAGTGGAGCAAGCGGTGAGTGGCGAGCAGGGTGAACATCACGCGGTGAGCAAGGCAAGGTTGCTCATGAGCAAAAAGTTATTTCTTTCAAGTAAAAATTAAAGAGGATAAATGAGGAAGAAAATGATAAAAATAAAAAAAGAAAAAAAGAAAGGAGAATAAGAGTACTAGGGGAGGAGGATGCCATTTAATGCCATTTAACACTTTTTAAGTTAGGGTTTGCTCTTTAGAATGGATATAAAACTATTATATATAATATATCTAAGATATTATATATATAGTTAGGGTTGGTTCAGGTTGGACTAACACTAAACTCCCAAGACCAAGAATTAACTCACACAGTATTGATCTAGGGATCTCAGGATTAAGGACCGACTTAGTCCCCTTGGAAACCGGACTAGGATCAACAAGGTTGGTCCAAAGTTGACCATGGACAAATGCTCACCACTACTATATATTATGTACTATTTGGTGAGTCGCAAAAATAAAGCCGTATATTTTTAAATTCTATTAGATCCAATATTTGGTATAAATGAACTTAAAAATTGTACAAATAGAAATGTTAAGAATCTTTCACGGCACTCTTACCTACTTCTTTTTTATTTACTTATTTTATGTTAGTTTCCCCTCACTTTTATTTATTTATTTATTTTTCCCCTTCCATCATTCTTTGATAAATTTTGTTAAATAGCAAACTATACTAATATACCTAAAATACCGAAATACCTAGAATATATAATAATTATAAACACTAAATATATACGTAATGAATTTATATTATAAGATAGACCAAATTTGAATATATAAATTAAAGTTTAGGAATAACTGAAATTGAAATTGTTGTCATTCGTTTGTCATTTTGAATTTTTTATATTAGAATTCAAATATTATTTATATTCAAATAGCAGTTTAACTTTATTAACTTAAGAAATTTGTTATTCGAGAAAAATAACCTTTATATTATGGATATCAGAAATCCTACTCACTTTTATCATATCTTTCCATAGGATAAGTTTGATTGGGTTATATCTATCTTGTGTTCGACTTTATCCTATTTCGGGAAGGGACCAAATATAGGATAGGATAAATTATCGGATTTTATTGAACTTCCCTCTTATTGAAACGCTGGAGGATAGTTCTTCAAATGAGCGCGGGCCACTTCAAGCTTTCTTGGTCAAGGCAGGTCGAAATAGAGTAATGCCAACTATGATGAGAGTCGATCGATATGGCGATTTGTTTGTGATTGTTGATTGTTCGGTTGGTAAGGAGGGTCTTAGTGGCATAATCACTAACAACTGGGAGTGAGCAGAGGAGGATTGAACGAGCTGGAAGAACTTCAAGCTTCTTGGCCAAGAAACAGGGTAGAACAAAGTCGCTCCTTCGTTGCTCTGGGATGACGAATGACAACGGTCTAAAATGGCTTCGACGGCTTGAAATTGGTGAGGAAAGTCATGACTGGTGGTTGGTGCCAGCGAATGAGCTTCGAGCTAACCCCAAACTATTCAATCCTTTTTTTAGCTAGAAAATGGAGTAGAAATAGCACGAACTAACTGCGACTTCACCGCGAGCAGTGAGGATGTTGAATGGCAGGTGGGGATGATCAATGGTTGGCCAGAGATATTGGCGACCAGTGTGGGTTAATAGTGGTCACCCATGTCTCCACTCGTGCTTCGTTGAGTGATGCCTTCGGGAGAATGGTTGAGGCGGCGTGGTGATTGACGGTGGTTGTGCGAGGGGTGACGGACGGTGCATAGCGAACAACGATGGTGGTATTGTTCAGTAGCAAGCGAGCTATCGGTACCCAGTGTTTACCATGAGAATGATAACTCTTACACCAAAGGTGCGGTGACGGCGAGCGTTGAATGACTGCATTTTTTGCCTGCGGGTGGTGTAATGTTGTTTTTAGACAATCCGCCACGTGGATGTCATGTGGACTTGTTTGTTTTTTTTTTAAATAATTGCCAACTCATATTAAAATTTTAACTATAAAAGCCACAAAATGTTTTTTGCCGGAATTTCTTGTCTAAGGCACTTAAGTGATTTTTTTTTTTCTTATTCGGCACTTAAGCGAGTTGACAAAAACTTTTGGTATTCCGAAATCCTTATAGCGAGTTTGAAATGAATAGTTGGTGATTTATACATCATTTCGCTCTTTTCTATGTTTTTACTATATAAAATAGAGCCTATCGTTAAGCAGATTCTTTTCTTGAGATAACTTAAGCGGTTTTTAGATGGACTGCTCATCATTCCCATCGCACGCGTAATGGATTGCTCGAACGTTGGGTGTTGTGGGGAGGTTGAACAAGGTGTGAACCCGAGTTTAATGCAACTTCCCTGGAAAGTGAAGTCATGAACTCTACAGAGACATGACTAAGTCAAGCGTACTTTATCATGGGATTTTCCTATGATCCAAATATGTCAGGCCTTGATCACAGTGTCTCTTTTCAGATCCTCTTTTAATCCAAGACTTCATATAAAGATTCCCTTCCCTGTCTTTGCTCATATCATCGCTCCCAACCTCCCTCCCTTTGGAGCAGTTGATCATGGTTCGATGAGAATGGTGGATGGAGTGAACAAGGAAGGCCCATTCTTGGCAATTGTAGTGTCCATACCCTTTGAGATTAACTCTATTATCCAATCTCCAACCTTTGTCCCTAATGAAACTCTCCCTTGGACATTTATGGTAACTGAAGCTCAAGAACACTTCATATCACATCCATTATTCATACATTCGGTCATCTCTTTCCTTTGCTAGTTCTCTGGCTCTTATTCATGATTTCTTTGTCCCAAGAACACTGCCATAGTTGTCTCCTTTGGGCGACACATGGTTTGCCATATGTTCTACATATATTTTCAATGTTGGTGGCGCGGAAAGAAGGTTTCAGATAGGGCAGCCGGCAAATGAGAAAGCGATAATCACCATGACAGGGGTGGGCATAGTACGCGCAAGATTTTGATCTTAATGTGTCCTTTATGTCCCCCCCCCCTTTTTTTTTGGTCTCAATATCGGAAAATGAGAGTCCTGATGCGAAATGGTTGCTGCATGAAGACGAATGGAGGCCTAACCGCAGAGTTAGACATCTTTGGTATCTAAATTAAGTAATTCTATGACACTAGTGTGAATTCGGGTCTCTCTAGTTCAACTAGGACCTTAATTCCTTAATTTCTAGGTGAATTAAGATCGGGAAAAGGTTGCCATTATCCTTTGTGTAGTGACGAATATTGTATGTGTTCCTAAGAAAAAGAGAAAAGGAATTTGTCCATTTTTCGAGGTCTCAAAGGCACGTGGAAACACATAAGAACTCAAAGAAAATGCCAGTTAGTTAGGTTTTCTCAATAGAAGGAGCAAAAAAGGGGCTTTGCTCCCCTTTACAGTATGGAGAAAGAAATAAGGGTCGAAGTCTCGACTCTGTTCAATGTGAAAGGTGTGATTCACTCTGGACTTGCAGGGAATGCAAATCTAAATCTCCAAATTGGGGATGTGGCAATCCCACGGTATTGGGCTCATACAGGCCTTTGGAATTGGCAGGTCAATCTCCAACTATTGATCTATTTCAAACTTTTCTTCTTTTCATTTGGGTCCTTATTTACATGAAATTGAGTGACTGTTAGAAGTATGGTGCTGATTGGAAGGGGAAGGTGTAGCAGATCCGATGAAAAGAAGAAGAATCCTTTTCATTCCCATTATTCATTTCGATTTTTTTATTATTTCAAGTTGCCAAATGCTACAAAGAACAAAAATTAAATCTCTTTTTTCATCCCGCTCTTCTCATTCTCAATAAACAAACATGACTTTACATGAAATCAAGGACCGAGATTCAAATTACAAAAATTTAAGAATAAATCGATAGGCTGTAAACTAAGAGAGTCAAAGTATTCTGTAAAACTACTAAACATTGGTCACGACAATCATTAAATGTGTTTTTTCTTTTGGGGTGATGTGTCATCATGTCAGGAGATTATTGGCTCCCTAAAGTTACCTCTGATTTGAGAGGATGTCCAAATCCTTGACAAGCACTTTTGCAATTGCTATATTAAAGAAGGCATGACATGTCTTATAAACTTGAAAGTTAAAAGCAGACCTGACCATGTATGGGCTGCTCTCAAATGGGCTAAGTAATACCCAACATAGAGATAGCTGTTCATATTGCTTCAAGCCCTAAAAAAAGAGATGCTCCTAAAATCTTTTTCCTTATTCCCGAATGAAAGCAGAGGTTTGGAGACGGGCCTGGCCCAGAGCTAGTATTTGAATCATATGGGGACTATACAAGGAAATATGGGTATCTAAACTTCGCCAGTTTCAACGATCACGCCACCAGTGGCGAGGCTGACCAGATTTTCCTCAACAATGTTTGGTACCAACCTTGAGGAAATCAACCCTGCCGATGGAATCCCCGCAGTCCGACATCCTGCCTTTTGGTTCTCTGTCGACAAGCACTATTCCGACGTCTCGAAGAAAATTGAGGTAAGTCCCGAGCCAACCATTTGAAGTTCAAAGCCTATCTCGTTTCATGAAAACATCTAATCGATCACAGTTTTCAAAGTTAGCACGTCAAGGGAATCGGCACCGAAAGAGCTTGAATATATATGTTTTTTAGGAACATATAAACTCTCTCTTTATGCTGATACTTTGTTTACTGACTCGATTAGGTCTTGAAGCTGGGGCATTGTGTGAACTCGACATGCTTGCCAAGGGCACCGACGGTGGTGATAGTGGAGAGAGGGGTGAGCGCCAACGTGTTTTTGGACAACAGTGCTTATGGGGAGTTCTTGTACTCAAAGTTCAATGCCACTGCCATGGAAGTGGGACTGCCTCCATTGCTCTGGTCTGTCCCAACACAAGATACCATTCATTGCGATCCGGTCCCTTGCCGATCTCGCCGGTGCGTCTTCTTACATCGACGAGGTCAACATCTTCGCCTCCCCGTTGGCCCTGAACGAAGTGGATGTTCTTCTTAGGTTCATTGCTTTGTTGTTCTTATCGTCACATTCATGTGTCCTTAGGATATTCATGTCGGTTGAATGTAAGAATTGTTGTGTTATTAATCAATAAATGGTGACGAAATTCATAGAATGATTTAAGTATCTACTTTTGATGCGTACATCATTCCATATAAGAGATGTTCGAGGATCCAAATAAGTTGGTGACACACCAACTTAAATGACCAATTTTTAGTGCATTCCCAACTGAATAATAAACTGGAAAGTCAGGAGATTGAAAAATAATAAAAGTTGATAACTAACTCAAACGAGGGTTGGTAAGCCAATTAGTTGATAACTTAATTGGAGAAGAGTTCATAAATTAATTTGATTAAAATAGTAATTTCATATAACAGTTTGTATATTTAAGGCATAATTTTAAAAAGGAAAATAAAAGCTAGTATCAAATAAGAGAAATTGTTAATAAAAAATAAACTTGTTAAATATCTTAAATGAAAGTTTCTAATCAAAAATTTATCGGTAACTTAATTGGAGAAAAGGTGGTAAGTCATGTTAATTAAGATTGGCCGTTTCTAAAACTATTTAATATATTTAAGGTATCACTAAGAAATGACCATAAAAAATCGTAAATAATTTTTAAAAAAAGTTGGTAAATTAAAATATTAAAATATGCGTGGATAAGTTTTAAATGAGAGTTACTAACAAAACACTATGCAGTAATTAATGGGAAAACGGTTATTGGGACATTCTATTTAAGATTAGTAACCTCTTTAAAGAGTTAGTAAACGTGAGTAGTTACTAGCCAAGGCAAATAAAAAATGGGGAACTCAATAGAAAAGTTGATAACCCAAAATTAATTGATGGTATAATCTGATAAAAGTTGATAAATCAATCTACTTTCGGTTGGTAACTTCATATAAGACATAGACTCCATTTGATTCACGGAAAATGAACGATTTAAAAAATATCTTCCTGAAAATAATTACTAATATCACTTTAAAAGTTAGTTAATGAAAAACAATATTTTTATAACCAACAATAATTCACACTTAAATAATTGCGTAAATGATGAAAATACTTTTCGTTCTTTCATTTTTATGAGCGATATAAGTAATTACTTTTAGAAAAACATTTTTCAAGTTATTCATTTTCTATAAAATAAATGGGATCCCTGGGGAAGAGGATCAAGTTGGCCCTTGCAAATAGCTTGATGCACTATCTCCTTCAACCTTTTGAAAGTCTTAGTAAATTTGAAGTGTTGGTGAGATATGCAAAAAAAAAGTTGGTAAGCTAGCAGAAAAATTATTAATTTGTGAACTATAGAAGATCTTGGCAATCTCATAAAAAAATTGGTAAGTTACCAACATGTATGGCAAATCAAATCATTAAACCGAATTGTACCATTGCCCAGTTTAGTTCAGCTATCTTGTCCCTCGAGCGTGATACATAAATCACTTTGATATTACAATTGATTTTGGCCTACTATAACTTCACCAGGAGAGCATCATCATCATAGGTTTCTTCATTCTTCCTCATCCCTTTGGCAAGTTGTACGGCGGAGAGGTAGTCGGTGGCTTGATCTGATTGTTGTTTCAATCTTTAATCACATCTTATCTCCTTTGAATGTTCTTTTTACTATAATGGGATTTTTGGCCGGTGAAGATATTTGTTTTTCAAATTGAATTTGTTTCATATTCATTGTGGAGGGTGAATTTTTGAGACTTGAAACTATATTTATCTATGTGGCAATCAATTGAGACAGGGTGTTTGGGACAGCACTTGCGTTGATATTTATAGTTTGAATTAGGAATTTTGTTAGATATAGTTATAAGATAGACCCACTATAAATATATAAGGGCAGACATTTAATTTGAAGTCACTCTAAATTTATCCATAATCTCAAACTTTTGGGGGTGGGGGTGTAAAAGGTGCCAAATGGGCCTTTTGGCAACAAAACTTGCAATCCCAAATTGATTGAGCAATATTTCCAACTTTGCTTTTGAGTAAGACCATCGCAAATTCAAGATCGAAAAACCGGATGTGAGCATTAAACCATATCGATATTAATCTTTGACAATTTCCGATGGCTTTAGAGTCCGTCAAGTCTGATTATGCACGAACTCTAATTGTGCTGCAAAGTATTGCAACTGGTGGGGCATTTGCCAAGTACCTTAAAGGCTGCAACATCTAAAGTGGTTGCAGGAAAACTGTACCAATCGATCTCATAGTCTTAGAACATGAAGATTGGGCCATATAAGGTTGGGTTGTTAGCTTGAAAGAAAAATAGCAAAATGGAAATACCTAAACCTCCACCGAACGAAAGAGGAAAAAGATTAAAGAAGTAGCAACGACCCTTGAAGGTTGGTAGGATGTTGAACTTGTTTGGGCTTTGGACATATGAAGTCACAAATTTGAGCCCCACCATCCCCAATTCCTTAAGGCTATCTTAAAAGTCATAGGCTACATCACTCTATGATCATTCATTGAGCTCAGGGCAAGAACGGTATCAATCAATGTGTTTTGTCGAAAATGATGAATGTCTTTTAAGAATATAAAATGAATAGATCAATATGAATCGGTTGAAATTGCAAAGAGCCCTTTATTGATTTTAGATGGAAAAGTAAGTGATAATAAAATTTAAAGGTACAGAGACTAGAGACAGTCATGTCTAACCATGTAAATTTCTTAAAAGTAAAGTAAATGACAAATTTATGATGACATTGTGTTTTGTGATTGATATAAGTGGGTTTACAATGAATATACTTTTGAGTGTTTGTAACCTTCTACCGATCTTTATATATAATAGTTATTGAATTTGAATAAAGAAATAGCTTCATAATCCTATTGGTAATTACATGAAGTAACACGATCTCCTATTATTTGGCAACAATTATCCACTAAGAAGTTTTAAAAAAATGCTAAGACAACCGCAACAAACATAATCACTCAATAATTACATTTTTGTGTTGTCAATTTCTCAAGTCTTAATAAAGTCCTCCGTCCGTAAATTTCATGGTGTCGTCAATTATTCCAAATTGACCAAACTCTACCCTCATCTAGTAAGTCTTGTCGATAATAGGTAGAGGCTAATCATTTTTTTTCTGCGTTGACGCAATGTGAAGCGAGCAGTCACTTGCCAGCTCACACAAGACATATAATGATATCAATAAAATTAACAAGTAGCAAGTGTTCACAATAAGAAAAAATTTCTAAGAGAGAGAGAGAGAGAGAGGTGGCTTTTTTTGGGGGAAGCAATGAAGAGGTCAAAGAATACACAAGGGGGCATCCCCCTTGGTGCCGTGGCCCACGGACATAGACCCGAGCCACGACCGGCGTCGCGCTCCTCCTCCTCCTCCACCGCGAGATTCATCCCACGGACGAAAACAGGCCGGGGTGGGGCGGGGAGCGGGCAGCCGGTCGCCGTCCATGTCCATCGTCCGTGACGTACGACATCCTCGAGACCACCTCATGTTTCCCGAACTTTTTTTTCTCAAGAAAAGGGGAGGGAGGTCAAAGGTGGAGATTAGGGAGGGGGAGGTTTGACGGGGGCGGGTCCCCACCGCCCTTGTCGGAACGCAGAGCCGTGGAGGGGCCGAACGTCGTCGTCTTCTCTTTCTCGGGCCCTTGGACCGACCGACCGGGCGAGGGAATGATGGCGACCGGGACCGCCCGGGCCCCTCCCCGTGGTCCAGCTCGTAATTCCTCTGTCTCCCCTCTCTTGCAAAAAGTTGGAGGTGGGGGGCAACTCGCTCTTCGTTTTTTCCTTTTTCTTTTTTAAATTTATTTTTTATTTTTTATTTTTATTTTTTCCTGTTAATGCTGTGTCAGGCCTAAGATCAACGCCGGGCCCCGCCTTGTAATCATTCCCAGATCCTGCGATTCTCATTGGGCCAAATTTGTGCGGGCCTCTTTTTTTTTTTTTTTTCTTTTTTCTCTTTAATGTTTTGTTTCGGGTTTGCTATTTTGACGTCACCGTGACGAGTCGTGACGTCGGCTCCTCCTCCCCACTCCTGGTGAGAATTTTGAGCCGAGACGACTTGTGACATCGGTGAGCATGAGTTGACTATTCTAACACTATCGGACATCGAACGAGGGAGAAAGTCATAGGATATTGCTTATAGACCGGGTTGGTTTTTTTGTGGAGGAGAAATGTTTGTGTGAGAATAAGTATTATATTTCAAGATTTGTCTTTTCTCTTTTTTCTCTTTCTTTTTTTAATAATTGAAGGGCGAGAAGGAGTGGCTACCACTAGTGAGCTCTTTGGATTTACTGAAGGGATCTTATGCTTGTTATGGAATGCACAATCCGAACGATATCTACCGCACACTACTCTTGACTCGAAAGTCCAAGGTTTATGAGCTTCTCGTGGCAACTTTATCAAGATGTTGACGGTTAGAAGATTCTCCCCCCAAGAGATACGCTACAATCAGGCAACATGGTATGAATAGTTGTAAGGTTTGTTCACAATGTGAATTGAATTAATTCGTGACCTCACGATAGACTATTAACCCCTTCACCATGAGACAAACCACATTGATGGAAATAGAAAATAAGTTATGATGTCACTACTACATATAATAGACAAGGGACATGATTTCTAGAGAGTACGAAATACGAATGATAACAGTAATACAACTTTCATACGATGCTCAAGCAATTATTAATTGCTAAAACTTCTAAAAATTGATCATTCGAGTGACATTAGCTACTTATGACATTGGAAAATCACATTATGTGAAAGTTCTATATTTCATCGTGGTACTCTAACTATATTTTCTAATTAAGCCCATGTGCTTTCTCTCGATCAAGTCCTACTTACACAACCTATCTAATCAAGTACCCTTGGCACAAAATCTTGCCGAATCCAGCCGACGTGGCCCTCGTATGATGCCACGGCGTGACATGGATTAAACGTTACCTCCATGGACACT